>OX123206.2:26056569-26392366 GCA_944739405.2 Euclidia mi | reverse complement strand
CCAAACAAACAAACTCCTTGCTTTGCTAAGCTTTGTTATGTTAGTATAGATTATTAAAATCTTGCAAATTTTTGTTTTCTGATCTGTTCAACGTACAATCGAACAACTTCCCGCTAAACCACCATAAGGGCGAGAATCGCTCAGCAAGACATCGTCGCTTCCAGCGCTGCTTTACACACACATTGACACTCGTATACAAAATCAGTTTCCAGGGTGCCTCGACTATATGAGCGAGCCAAGGGTTTTTTTTTTTAATTGGTCCACCGCCGACTTCTTTGACTGTACATTAAACAAAAAGACACAATTAAAAAAAAGACACAAAAACATGTAAGGTAAAACTAGAGGATGCCCGCAGCTACGACTGCACCTTTATTTTAAAATTTAACTGTTTCTGCCCGATCCCTTGAATATTTAGGGATAGCCCTTCTTAGTGCACATCTACGGTCTCATATAGGAAGACACATGCCAAATGGTTTGGGCTGTAGCTTGTCTGTCAGTCAGTCAGTAAAGCAAGAATTTTATATTACACAGATTTTCATTTTTAGCTGAGATGTATCAGCAGGTTAGTTCCTACCAAACACAAAATTAATGCTTCATCATCCGCTTTTTTCATAATCTATCCCTCTGTAGGCAAAGGAATCATCTTCTTATTCAAAGTCAATATCATTTATTCATCTAGGTCACAAGGTGACGCTTATGATCGTCAACATTTTTAAGTAAATGACTTAATGCTTCTACATTTACACTTACTGCCTCGGTCGCAAAGCAGTAGGTAGAACCACGAGAAAGAACGGGCAATAAAACTCGTGGCCACTCTTTTTAATCGCAAGTGTCATGGTACATATTTTGTTTTTGTTTATATATTATGAGAAGGGCTACGCCATAGTGCATCACGCTGGCCAAGTGCGGTTTAGCAGACTCACTTCATCATCGGCCCTGTATATCTATAGACTGTCCCACCGCTGGGCACGGGCCTCTTCACACTATGAGAAGGGTAAGGCCATAGTCCACCACGCTCGCCAAGTGCAGTTTGGCAGACTTCACATGTATTTCGAAAACGTTTTGGAGAACTCTCAGCCATGTAGGTTTCCTCACGATGTTTTCCGTCACCGTTAAGCAAGCAATATTTTATAGTTTAATACGCACATAACTTCGAAAAATCATTGGTGCGCGCCGTGGATTCGAACCCGAGACCCTCTGCGTAGCAGTCCGTCGGTCTCTCGACTAGGCTTTCGCTGCTACTCAGCAGACTCACTATGTCTTTCAATAACACTTTGGAGAACTATCAGGCATGCAGTTTAGTACCGATGTTTTACGTCACTGTATAGCAAGCGACAAGTAACAATTCAATCCGCGCGTAATTTCTAAAAGTTATTGGTGCCACCGTGTCAGCTGTGGATTTGAACCCGAGAAACTCTGCATAGCAGTCCACTAATAATCAGAGGTTTTAAATTCATAATAGATTTAGCGAAGATACCGAAATGTGCAGTTTTTTTATGACTGTACCAGGTACCTACCTAATTAAGACCTGTGCGTAGTAACTACAAAGCGCTTTTTATAGGCAAAATATAATTTTATTCTTAGCAACATTTTGTCACTAACTATAACATTCAGCTGAAAGTCGTCAGCTGATTATTCGCTTAACGCGGCCAGACCTTACCACGTTTTGGCATAGTGACGCGGCTCGTAAACCAAGCGATCAAGTGAAACTACTCATTTAAGTGCTATTGTAAACGCACTTGGTTACTCAATTTTAGCTCAGCAATTTATACACAAGACTTGCTCACACTGTTTGCTAGTGTGTGTGTTTGTATTACGACGCGGAACTGAACATTTTTACTATGAACTTGGGAAATAAGTAGTTTTATTTTGAAAACTTTTTATTTATTCGTCGTCCTCTTTGGCCCTGTCTATAATCTGTCCCGCAGCCAGCAGTGAGCCACAAGCCTCCTCTCAAGATTTTTTCGGATGTTTTATACAGGTTGTTGATATGGATTTACTAAATTTTTAAAATAACTGAATGCAAATACATGAAAAATAACTCACTAAAACTTTAAAAAAAATTTCGCTGTCATACATTTTAAACATCAACTCTGTGCAATGTGTATAAACCGCTGCCGCCGCCCAGCTGGTCGCCGCGAGCTCGCATTGCAGATACCTAACACACAAGCACACGTACCTACCGTGCAGTCTTACGGCCACTTTCAATATTCGATCCATACATGGATTTTGAGATTCGAGATCGGTGTTTGACATATTTTGTATGGAGCTTATGTCAAAAACGAATCTAAAATCTACAGATCTATCTATAGATCGAATATTGAATTCCATAGTTAATCTGCACCAGTAAACAGTTTATGCTGATTATCTATCTAAGTAACATTAAATAATTTTTTTTTGTACTTAAAGCAATAATTTATAAAAAGTTAATGCCGTACAAATCTGAAAGTTCATATTAATAAAAAGTAATAAAATATTAAATAAATATAATTTACATATACAGGGTGTCACAAGACCCATCCGAAGACCAAGCCGAAGTCTACACGTTTTGGATATCATATCAAGACATGCTAAGCAATAATAAAACCTGGGAAGTGACTATTTTTAAGTGTTCACAGTATTTTCAAGCCGCTATAAAAACGCGCGCGTGCAATTTAGAAATACCTACTTATCCATGGGTGTATAGGACATCTATAGCACAAATTGACAGGGTAAATGCATCCATTTTGAAACTAATTACAAAAATTCCATAGTAATTTTGACCCTCAATATCTCCTGAGCGAGTAATTTCCCAGTTATGGTTTAGTAATCTGAGGTTATGGTGCCGAAGTAAAAAATGTTTGTATTGATTGGCACAATATGAGGTTTCAGTTTGCATTTTTACACCCTGCATATCGCTTACGGAGCGACGTTCTGTTACGACGTTTAGCATTTGTAGGCAAATATCTACACCTGCCTATACTGTACCACGGTAATAATATCTAACAGTATTGTAACTCCATACAAACGCACGAAACTCGAGTTATACCTACGCGCCTCGAGCAGAGTACCCATTAGACTGGGCGGACTGTGCCTACAGTACCCGCAGCCGCTATCGTGCCGCAGCTCGCATGCGGCGCGTCTGGTAGGTATATAACTCACGAAGACGGCCGAGTTACAATACTGTTAGATTATATTACCGTGACTGTACTGTGTGCTAAGTAGTCGTGGGTCATAAGTCATAACTCAAAACGTATTTTATTCGGATGTGCTCGGCTTGGACCCGAGTAAGGTGTTCGTTTGCGCTCGCTCACACATAGTTGACAAAACTGTTGATAGGTACTGGGATTTACAGCTTCAATTCTTGGATATTATATACACCCTTTCACTTCAGTTAGACCTCATAATGATTTTATCATATTATCAATTGTTCTCTTCAAAAATATGTTAATACCGTACAGTATCTATCAGATGACCATAAGGTACTACACCCTTAAAATGGTAGCGTCATTTTCATCAGCCTAAAAGATATGGTCTGCATTAACCCCTCCCGCGCCGGACGTAAAAAATAAAAAATGGCCGGTACCTAGTGCAGGCTGCTTTACCTCTTGATCGAGCAACAGCTGACCGGCGTCATTATTTTACCTGTATCTCAGTTAGTTTTAAACGTATCACAAAAATAATGACGGTTTTTGTATCCTTGAAATCCTTGAAAACTTATTATAGATATATGATATATAATTACCTTTTCACCACAGCAGCTCAAACATGCCGCTTTTGCTGCGAGACAACAGTGAACAAAACGCGATTTTGATTCGAGCGTGAGGCAAAGTAGCTTTTTAATTTTTCAATCTTTAGTGCCACGAATTGACGTTGATCAGCCACAAATTTGAAACATTCGAATTTTACTGTGCTCTGTCTCTTTCACATGCATATAAAAAGTGAGTGAAAAACAAACCCCTTCGAATTCGAAATTCGATTTTGGAATTCGACCTCAAAGAAAACACCTACGGCAACGCAAAAAAAAAGGTATTTGTTTTTTTTTTTTATATGTTATTGTTTACATGTTTAATTTATTATTGGATTTTAATAAAAATAAGTCTAATTAATAGTATAAAATTAGTATTTAACGAATACATTTTTATTTAGAATTACAACAATGATACATTTGAAAAATAAACATCAGGGACGCGGTATTAAAACGCGATTTAAAAAAGTAGCGGGAATAAAAATTTCGCTGATGCTGATACAGTAGGTACCTATAGCGTAACGTGTTAAATTATAATAATATATAAAATAATCTAAAAAGATGAGTGAAACTAGCGATGATGACTGTACTTTAACACCAGAAGAGTTAAATCAACAATAAAATTAACACAGAATTTAATCTATTCCTGTTCATTTCTATGTGATATGTGTTCTCACTGCTGTGGTGAAAAATTATGTGTGCTACACGAGAGCAAAGTTTTTTGTATCTCGTGCTATTGAGTCCCTCACTACGCTCAGGATTCTAACTTTGATTCACTCGCTACGCTCGTGAATCAATCATAGAATCCTTCGCTTGCTCGGGACTCAAAATAAGCACTCGAAACAAAAAACAACTTTGCTCTCTTGTTGCACAAATAACTATTTCTCTGCAGTTCGTTGAAATATAAACCTCGAAAACATGAAAAAATCCTCTTCAATAAAACTTTTAACACACACTATTTCACAAATATTTAGCATTTTAGCAATTATCACATCACTTTATATACCTTACTTAATTAATTATTCAATTAAATCAACAGTTAATATCAACTTCGCTTATATTTTTATAAATCAACAAAAGTTTAAACACATCATCGGAATACGAAACGCGCGCGAAACTGTGCCGACTTAGATACACTTTCGTAAATATCAAAATCATAAGTTTATTATTTTATTATTATTTACTCATTAGTTTGTGATAAATAAGAAAGGTTATGAGTAATAGTACCGACTTTTAACTACCTAATCTTACAAAACTGAAATGCGAACGGGTGTATTTACAACTTGCCGCCAATTTTGGCAATGATATTTTGAAAATCGTTTTTCGTTATAATTAATACAATGATGATATCTTAACTATATTTTATAGCAAACAAAATTAGTTTTCGAGTATAGTGACATATAAAACATATAGTGAAATTACGAGATTGCGACGCTACACGTTTTTCAAAGCAGAGTTGTCGTCACTCTAACGCGCGCGAAATCGGACTTGTGGCAAACAATTTTCAGTCGTTATTATTGCAAAAAAAGTCTTTAAAAATGAAAACCAATTACAATGCAGAGTTTCAAAGAATATTCATACTTTGCAATAGTGGGACATAATCTTATTGGTGGAATTATTTTAACGTCATTTCAAGTAGTGAAACATGGCGCTGTCGTTGCGGGACATACGTGTTTCCCGCAAGCGCTTTTCTAATTTATTTATCTTAATACTATTTAAAACAAAGGAAGCATGTAGAAAATTGCTTTTTTTTATTAATCTATGCATATTTAAACTTTTGCAATAATTTAAGAAATTTCAGTTTTTGTATTTCTCTATAATTTTGTTTAGAACAGTTTCTTTTGAACGGCATTACTATATAACAATTGTATTTTACAATATCATGTTAAAAAAAGAGTTGCCGTACAGGGTCAAATGATTTTACAGCTGTTTAAATCAATTAAACCATTAAATTAAGATAAATTATTAATATACAATCAAATGAGCAAGAATTTTTTGACGGCATTATTTTTAATAGTACTTTTGAGTGCTAGATAATGTTTTGGAACCGAAGCCGTACTTTTTCAAATCACCCCCCGGACCACGGTAAGAGAGGTTGCAACCCTCGATTTTTTCCCTTTGTCGCATGATTTTTGTACGGCGTTGCGGAATAATGCATTAGAAGCTGTATTAAAACAGTATGAAACTGATGCCGTACAGAATGAAACGACAAAATTTACCCTGGAAATTGTCAGGAAATAAAAAAAATACCGACTTGGTGGCGCACCATTTTTGTACGGCACTGCGCACTTTCTTTTTATTTTTCATGGATCTATCGATGGTAAAAATGCCGTACTAAAATATATGACCAAAATGTACTCACTCTACCTGCACTTTTGAATTCTCACCAGCATTCAGTTGGACAGCTTACAACTGACGGCATAGTGCTGAATCTTATTATTTTATGCTCTTATATCGTCCTATATACGTCAAGTGACAAGCATCGAGAAAGGCATGTTAAGATGGTTTGTGCACATGGAGAGGATGGATGATGAAAGACTGACAAAGAAGATATATAAGGCAAATGTGAATGGGACAGGACGAAGGGGAAGACCTAGGCGGACGTTCTTGATTTCTTCTTCTTCTTTCTTCAGATTGGAGACATTCTAAAAAAAGGACAGGTCAAAAGTACCCTAAACAGAAGAGCATGCATGAGAAACTTGATGGGAGTGAATGAAGCGAGAGGGGTATGTCAGGATCGTTGCAAATGGCGTTCCGTAATCTCTGCCTACCCCTCCGGGAAACAGGCGTGAGTCTATGTATGTATGTATGTATATACGTCACCTGGTGGTTCATATGACCCATCCATTTTTGGACATAGGCCTGTAGTCTATTTGTCGAACATTACGTGATTAACATTGAACACAATTTTAATACTGACATATTTTTATAGTAAAATTCTATAGTAAAAGTGTTCGTGATGACGTGAAACGCCTACAGAACAGGGATAAAATTTTAAGACAAGTATAATTTTATTGCTCTTACAATTTATTTAGGCGTTTATTTTTTACTTTGGGCGGTTTTTCCAAAGTGCATTCATTACATTTTAGATAAGTAGTTTACCAAAAAATTTTATAAATGATCAAAATATTGAATACGATTTAATATATTTTAGTGTGGTAAATTATTGTAAATAATATCTATGCCGTCATCCTCTTGTCCTGATCGCATTATATTTGGAAGGTAACTAGGTAAGGTAAACTGAGTAGTTGGTCGCTTCCGTACTTATACGTCCCCGTCATCAACTCATGTACTCCTTTCTGTTTCATATCCATCCACATATCGCCACAATATCCATCTTTTCTTTGACCTCTACCTTCTATCCTTTCCGTCCCCCACCTTCATATTCATCACTAGTTTCCATCCGTAATTTATCTTTTTGCATATGATGTCGCATATCTTCGCAAAGGCATGACTGCAATTTGCAAAGATGGAGCCACAATCAAATGGCAAATCTAAAAGTTGTCAAACACTAAGGAATCACTTTTTAATATTAATATAGGGGTAAAATATGACTTGAAAATGTTTGTTTGAAGATGAGTTAGAAAATGAAAATTCAAACTCATTGTTGTTATGATTATCACATGACATAAAATTACGTGATAAGAAGGTAAACACACGAAGTTCCTTAAGATTAGTTGTAAATCGCTATAAATTATAGCCAAATTCTTTGTCTATTACCTACGCTATGAATAAAAAATGTCAAGATTATGGCTATCTAACTAAAGGCGGATTAGGTAAAATCTTAAGACGTGAAAACAGGGGCAGTGCTTGAGATCAGAACTAATAATAACATACCTATTGATTGTTTTCTTCAGTATAATAAATATTTTAGTGAAAATTTCGTTGAAAACATGCCTAAGGCAATTTTGTTTTTTACAAGAGGATGTCCCCAGTGTAATTTAACAGTTACTGCCCAACGCCGCCGTGAGAATTTTGGGAAATCCCTTCTTAGTGCAGCCTTACTGTCTCCAAGGAACATTTATGCCTTCAGCTTCTTGCGCCAAATAGTTTTGGCTGTAGCTTGTCTGTCAGTCAGTCAGTAACGCAAGAATTTTATATATACAGATGGTTTCTGGTACTAGTGGAGAGCCAGTTTTAGCTGTTGGCAACACTGTCCCCCGGCACTGCACACTACCACAGAATATATACAAGTACTAAAGTAACACTACATCAGATTAGACGGCTCTTCAAATCCATCTAAACGCCCGGATTTGTTCAATAGATCGGACCCAACTCTGTGAAAAGTGCCATGCGAATTGTACAGCCATTGGTACGGGTATTCTCTCGTTTTCCATAAATTAATTTGCACTAATATTGTTTGCCATAATCATCCCCGATCATAATATTTACTTGCACTATTATCATTTATACCAATAACGTTTGTCTTAACAACTCAACAGTGATAACTTTTATTTGCCATAAAATGACTTTATATAACAACATATATCATAATAATTAGTTTCCATAAGTAACACATCTCATAATCGACTCTTGACATAATCAAAATTTGATATAATTATGAAAATAATACGTAATATTGTTAGGTCGAAATTAATTATCGTCAACACCCTGACTCAGTGCAATCCGACTCGGATAGGTTAGGTTAGGGTTCTCTGTTGACCCTTAACCTAAAAATAGGAGCCCTGCGAAGCAGGGCTCCGTTACCTTGGTCCACATTCTTCACACTAGTTTAATTAACACCCCGACTCAGTGCAATCCGACTCGGATAGGTTAGATTAGGTTAGGGTTCTCTGTTGCCCCTGAACCCAAAAATAGGAGCCCTGCGAAGCAGGGCTCCGTCAACTTAGTCCACATTCATCAAACTAGTTTAATAAACTGCAGTTGACGATTTAGGACTATTTTCGGATTAAGGGTCAAAAGAGAACTTATGGTGAATAAAAGTTATGGAAAATGGCATTATTGAAAACGAAAATTATAGCAAATACATTTATGGATTTAAATTATTATGACACTTGATCGATTGTGACCAATGGAATTAGTGAAAGTAATTTTATGTCATTTCACGATTATGGCAACTGAAGCGTTATTTCTAATGAAATTATGCCAAATACCAGTATGGCATATGAAATTATGGCATTTTAAACTATGGCAAACATTAGTAAACCATTGGTACGTTCGTCGCCGGACCGGGCAGATAGCCGGTTGCGTACATCCATGCGGCATATTTTTATATTAAAGACACGTCATCCAATTACTATATTATTACTCACTAATGATTTTTGTGTTTATTATTAGTAGGTTCATTAGTAATTGAGCTGATGAATATTTTCTATAAATATTCGAATAACTAATGACAGTAATGACTAACTATAAACCACAAACATAGATTTCCACGATGTTATGTTCATTCATTTATTTATACATTTCACGATGAAATATGAATAATACGACATAATATTTAATTGCTGGGTGATGCATAAATAATATGAGTAATAATACTATTCGTGTCATAATTTTCTGGGCGCTTCAAGAAATAATGAAATACAATCTACTGAATAAGCTCTTGGCAGACTTGGTTTGCAAAGTGTGTTCGTTTGTTGGTTACTTTGTTATTCCTTTGCGCCAAAACGGAGCAACGGTTCGATGTGACTTTTGTTTTTTTTTTTTTTTTGGGATTTTATGACCTGGTAACTGGACCTTTAGGTCAAATCTTATTTTATTTTAACGGACACTGCACATTCACTTAATTTTTAAATTGTTTTAACAGTATTTTTAATGTATTTATATATCGGTTTGTAAGTATTTTTGTCTTTCAATAACTCTTCGAGTGGCGGCGGGCGGGAGGAAGAATCGCACTTAATGTTCACATCACTGAGTTCACTAGCCAACACTAATCTGTCAAGCAGGAAGTTTTGACAGTCAAAGATAAGATGTGCAACGGTTCCTTGAGTTCCTTCTTGAGATTCACAATGTGGGCATGTATTGCTTGTAATAATGCCAAGTCTAGCAAGGTGTGACGGAGCAGTATTATGGCCAAAGCGCAATCTATTTATCGTAGTGATAAAGTCTCGGCTGGCTTCCTTCAATCTACCAGGTCCATACCCTGGAATTACCTGTTAGACCCTGGTACCATTGTACCAGGGTCTAACAGGTAATTCTTCTTGTATACGGCCGTAAAATTTTCCTTTAGTGTCTTGGTCTTTCTTCCACAATTCTAACCATAAGTTACAAACATTTTCATTAATACATTGCAAGAAGTCAGTCATAGGAATGTCCATTGCATTTCTAACATCAATAGCATTACTACCTTCATATGCGGTTTTATCAACTATTTCATTGCCATAGATACCTCGGTGTGAAGGTACCCACAGAAAAGCAATGCTTTTGTGCTTGAGGTAATATTGATAAATTATTTCTTTGATGAAATATAGAATATAATTTGTCTTAAAAGAAACTGTAAGGTTAGTTAAGGCTTTAATCAAACTCAGTGAATCAGAAACAATCAAAAAGTATTTGCTATTGTTAATTTGGCGAATATGTTTTAATGCCTGATAAACCGCATATGCCTCTGCAGTGAATATGGTGCATGTATTGTGTAGAACAAAGCTTTGAGAGAATTGAATTTGTGGATCATATATAGCAGCACGCACATGATCACTTCCTTTACTGCCATCAGTGTAAATAACATAATAATTCTTATTATCTGCCATAAACTGTAACATATCTAAATTGTTATTGATGGGATTTTGCAATTCTTTGACGGGATGTGTGATACACTGATAAGAGAAGGAGTAACATGGCCATGGGCATTGTTTTCTAATACCAGTAAAACTGTTTTCTGTTTCCAGCAATATTTTGGACAATGTTAGGGATTTACCATTTAAGAGAATCTCGCCTGTTGTTAGAGGTCCAGGATTTCTACATACAGAAGGTACTATTTTGTTTATTATTTTCTTGTTATTTGCAGCAATTAATTTAAGACAGAATCTCTCTGCAAGTAGAATGCGTCTCAAAATTAGGGGCACAGTGGGAGTAGAGCACATTGCACCAGAAATTGTTCTCAAAGCCCTGCTCTGCAATAGATCTAGTTTATTTACATGAGTACTATTTATATACACTAATGAGCTATAATCAAAATGGCTTCTAACTATACTTTTATACAAAGTTGACAATATTTTCGGGTCAGCTCCCCATGTAACGCCTGCAAGACATTTTATTATATTTAATCCTTTAAGAGCATTTTTTGATATGGTTTTAATATGTTCCTCAAAGGTTAATTTCTTATCTAATACTATGCCTAAAAATTTCTTAACATTCACTGGATTTATAAATTCTCCGTTATATATTACTTTTGAATATGTGTTCTCATTTCCAAATATCATGGCACTACTTTTGGAGGGATTAATTTTTAAATGTAACACATCATTGTAATAGTGAAATATTTGGGACAATGCTCTGTTAATATTGTCTATTGCAATTTCTACATTATAATTACTACTGTACAAAACAATATCATCAGCAAACTGCAAAATATCTACATTACTATTTACAAATTTACAGATTTCACTTGTATATATATTGTACAACAAAGGAGATAGTGTAGCACCCTGCATTGTACCTTTAGATGCACATTTTGGACCATGCAATGTATTATTATGCCTTACATAAAGTGTTCTACTATCCAGAAAATTATATATCCATTTACATAGTTGACCAGGCACACCTAACCTAGACATAACTTGTACAAGTATAGCCGGATCTAGACTGTCAAAAGCACCCTGAACATCTAAAAATACACAAACAGTGTGTAACTTATTATCTTTTGCATGTTTCAGGTCTGAAATTAAGGAAGTGAAGCTGTCTGCACAACTTCGCCCTCGACGAAATCCATATTGTACATGCGGAATGATGCCGTTAGATTCCATATACCAATCCAAACGATTTTTAATCATGTTTTCAAATAGTTTACCTAGACATGAAGACAGTGATATTGGTCTATAAGAGCTGGCAAGCTCGAGAGGTTTATCTGGTTTGAGTATCGGAATGACACATTGTGTTTTCCATGATTGTGGAATACATTTACAATGCCAAAGTAAATTAAGAATATTAAGAAATATTTTTTGTGCTGATTCATCTAAATTTTTAATAGTACAATAGGGGAAATCATCTAAACCAGGTGTAGTGTCTTTTCGAGATAACAAACTCATTTTAAATTCAGACCATGTAAAAGCATCTAGCAAAAATTTTTAATTTGGATTATCATTATTTAATTCGAAAATATTGCCTAAACTATTAATATTATTTAGATTGCTATTGTCAGATAATTTATCTAGAAATTGAGAAATAAACTCATCTTTATATGATTTATTACCAGCTCTTATACCTTTGAACATTTTTAGAAGAATCCAAATCTTACTAATAGGAGTAGTTCTATTAAAAGTGTTACATAAGCTATTCCAACATATTCTCTTTTGTTCTGATATGGTTCTTTTTTTAAGTGCATCCTTTCTTTTATAATCTAAATAGTTCTCCATAGTAGGATCACTTCTATATAGTTTCAATGCATTGTAAGAGGCAATAACACTTTTTTCACAAATGTCATTCCACCAAGGAGCTGGAGGTCTACTTTTGAAATTGTTTGGTTTATTAAGTTTAGGAATTGTCATAACTTTTAAATTATCCAATCGAGAACAAAAATCATTATAGGTTGAAATAGGATCATATAATTTTAGAACTAAATCATTAAATATTGTTTTAGAAATAGTTTTAAACTTTTTCCAATCTGCTTTGTTATATATAAACCTATCAACAGGAGGATTAATATAATATTTATCTATATGCAGTGAAATCTCTGTTATTGTTGGGTAGTGATAGCTGCCCATGGCATCATCATGTACAGACCACTCGCATATTGATGCGAGGTTAGCACTAATAAAGCTTACATCAATTGCAGACGGATTTCGTCTCGGGTTGTTAACAGTTGTAAAACTACCATCATTTAATATACATAAATCCAAGTCATCAATGATATTAAATAAATCCTGACCTCTGCTCTTAGTGGATAGACAACCAAAAGCGATGTGGTGTGCATTAAAGTCACCACTGACAAATATAGGCTTTGGAAGATCATTGATAATATTACGTAATCTATTGATCCGTATATGTCTACTAGAAGGAGGACAGTATACACAAAGAATAGTCAAGCTACCATGCACCGTAGATAAGGACAGAGCTACAGTTTGAATTTCTTCATAAAATCTAGTGTTTAAAACTTTGTACTTTAAATATGGCTTAATTAGTATTGCTACACCATTATGAGTATTTTTAGAATTTTTATTATAAATATTATATCCAGGTATTCTAAAACTATTGTCTTTAAACCATGTTTCGTTAAGTAAGCAAATGTCAATATGTTGTTTTTGTAAGAATTCAATCAGTAAGGGTTTTTTATTTTTAGCACTTTGAATGTTATACTGAGCAATACGTAGCTTAGACAGTGTATGACTTGGATCCATTACTTGAGGTTTTTAATAAGTGTTTCCCTAATGGTATTTACAGTGGTAGGCGTATTATCGCCCTTATTACCCAGTTCCACCAACGTCTGTACCAGGGCCTTAAGTACATCGTTGTTGGCAACTATTTGGGCTTTGATGTCTACTTTAGGAGAGACATCTGTAGAGTTATTTACACTATGTACAGTATTATTTACAGATGTATTTACAGACTTATTTACAGATGTATGTACAGACTTATTTACAGATTTATTTACAGTGTTAATTGGTTTCATTTTTGGAGGTGGCAAGGGTGGAAATTCAATGTTATTACTTGAGTGTTGTTTTGTAATTGTAGCACTTGCATATGTTATCTTATTTTTCTTTTCTACAATTTTATTTAACTTAATTGGACATAATCTCGAAATTGCAAGATGAGGCCCGCTGCAATTGCAACAGCAGATCTCTGTTGGTCTATCACATTCTTTATATAAATGCTCACCTCCACAAATGGAACATCTTTGTTTGCCATTACATATCCTAGCGGAGTGGTTAAATTTAAAGCAACGGAAACATTGCTGTAATGGGGGTATATATTCAAAAACTCGGTATGAAAACAAATCATATTGTACATTGTCTGGAAGAATATTCGATAGAAAAGTAATGCTAACTGTTTGTAGTGGTATTCACTCTTGTCCTACCTTCTTTGTGAATCTTCTTATAGCTATTATTTCATAAATTGATGATAGTTTTGTGTATAGTTCTTTGTTCGAAATGTTTGCTGGTACAAATCTAATTATGCCTGTTTTTTCTATTTGCGCAGCCGGAATAAATGCTTTCAAGCCATGTTTGTTGAGAAAAGCGCTGTTATTAATAAAGTTATTGGCCGTATTATATTGTTTAAATATTATTGCAATTTTATTGGCGTTAATTCTTTGAATAGCCGTCACCCCTTTTATCTCGCTAGAAAATATATGATTCAGATAGATAGGGCTCTTATTGCCTATTCTATCTTTACTGTTGGAAGCTTCTATAAACACTTTAAAGTCCACACAAGTGGCATTTTCAGGATAGATTCTTTTGTATTCTGGTTTAAGATACGGTGAATAGTCAAAATGCTCACCGCCGCCGCCATTACCATAGTCCTTTTCACTTCCTCCGTCTCCAGCCTCAGGCCGAGGACGTTTATGTGAGGTGGGCGGGTTATCCCCGCCCCCCTCATTTCCCACCATTTCCACGGGTTTGCACACCTATCACTATGTTTTTTTATTAACTTCTAAGTAAAAACCACCGAATATTTAATCAGAAATTAAAATTTAAAAAAAAATCTGATCCGCGCTTTTTTAAGGTTCCCGCCAGAATCCGTGACTTTTGATAGGCAGATAGTTCAAGTGCTAGAAAATGCCATAGGATGTTGAAATAAATGAAAAAATATATATATCGTACAAACGCTTTATATAATGCGTGAACTTAGGCAGATTAACAAGTAATGTGATCTTCATTAAAAAGTATTCAAGGTACTAGAGCCTTGCTGTTTTCAGCATGAATTGACCGGCTCGACCGGGGAAGTACGACCCTTTCACAGAAGATTGACGTAAAGTAACAGTACCTAAACTGTTGCGGTTTCGTTCGGTGAGTGAGAGTGCCGGAGGCCCTATCCCCTATTCCTTCTCCCTCATCCCACTCCTCATCCTATCCATTTTCCCAACCCCAAGAGGCAGCAACGCACTTGTGACTCCTGTGGTGTTACTTGTGTCCATGGGCGGCGGTAATTGCTTACCATCAGGCGATCCATCTGCTCGTTTGCCGCCTATTAGCATAAAAAAAGTGTAACAAAAAAAATTTGGGCGGGCGTCATCATCATCATCAGCCTTTAACAGTCCACTACTGGACTAGGCCTCTCCTTTGAAAGGAGGAATTGGCCTACTATACCACGCTGGCCAAACGGTTTGGTATAGGGTTTGTATCAAGTTTGCCTTCTCTTACAGTGGTGTTCTCTGCATAATATGCTCCCTCTGTCGCCTCTTACGACACCCATGAGATGATATGGGGTGGTGACATACCGTATTCTTAATCCGTCACCACACGGACTAGGGCGGGCGTAGAAAACTGGTAGTATTATTATTATAAATAACGAGACTTCGACCTAGGGCGGCAATAGCCTAGTGGAGATACCAACGGACTGCCATGCAGAGGGTATCGGGTTAGAATCCACGGCGCGCGACTTTTCGAAGCTATGTGCGTATTAAATTGTTAAGGCGCTGTCCTAAGCGACTGTTTTGGTAAATGAGGGGGTGAAGCAGGGGAGGTGAAGGGAGCTTAGCTCCGTCTACTGCGGGGCGCCCCCCTTCATTCTCGTCGCGTGCGGCCGTATTCTGGTGACATCCGTATTCCAATATTTCAAAATCGCAAGCAAAACGTTTTAGCATATTGAATTGAGATACTGATATTAAAATTTATATTACATACATCAATCTGTTTGTACAATATAGGCATAGCACAATTTTTGTTCTCAGTGCAGCCATGAGCAAAACTGGTTTACATTAGACGTTATAGGTATTAAATGTTGACGAAAGTAGGTAAATACCTACGTGCCGTAAGATGATAAAAATAATTAAGTCAGTTCCATGTATGGAGAGGCCATTATTATGTTTGTTTTGTTTTTGTATAAAAATAGTGAAGCAGTTCATAGAATACCTACGTCAAATTCCATTCCTGCCAGTTTTCAAATCTGTTTTGCAATAAATTGGCTGTGACATACGGGCGGACAGACAGACAGACATTGCGAATCTATAAGGGTTCCGTTTTTACAATTTTTGGCTACGGTACCCTAAAAAACACAATACTGCTGTACTAAGCGCAAAAGCCGTATCTCAACTAAAGCGAGTTACGAGATAATTGAAGTTTAGTAAAAGTTTATTTCTTTTATTTATTTATGGATGTTTATTGTTATTATAGGTATAATTACTAGGCAAAGGTTTCGAAATACGTCGCCGTTTTTAGGGGTTGAGAGTGATTGGAGAGGGAGCAGGGGAGGTCTTGAAACCCCCCTCACCATTTTCACTTGCCGGAAATACTTGGTTTCCTCTGAAAAAAAAATCTCCAAACATCGGTGTGTATGGCACTGCCAACTTCCACATTCATCACACTAGTTTAATAAACTAAGGTTGTCGGAGCCCTGCGAAGGGCTCCTATTTTCGGATTAAGGGTCAAAAGAGAACCTAACATAACCTATTTATTTACTTATTACAGTCGCACCTAACCCAAGGCACTCGAAAGCAATGACGCACAAATTTGACATTAGCTGTCATTATGATCATTCCAAGATGGCAGTTTTGCGTTTCGTTTCACGTTTTTCACATAAAACCTAAAAATTACATTTGTAAAACTGTACTAAAGTATAAAAACTATGTTCCGTTTTGCATAATTGCCGAAGTATTTATGAAATTTTGGAAATTGTTTAAAAATATTTAGACGCAACTCCGGCAGCCAAAATTACTTTTAGGGGATTAAAACAAACTACCTTAAGCCCCCTACACTACCAATACCCTCAAATTCAGGCGACTCGTTCCGAAACCCAACCCATTATTATTTTTCAAAATAGATGAAACATCAAAAATATATGTGGATATACCTTATTCATGAGATACTGCTATGTCGCTTAGAAAATTATAGAATTAGAATTTGAGTTACTGCTTTTTCGTTAGCTCTCGTCATACATGTTTGTATGGAAAAATATAAAAAATTTCTTTCGCTTCAAATATGTATTGTTTCAAAGAAAATAAATATTAAAAGATATTTATTTATATTCATTTATAATTTATTAACGAAATACAGAATTTACAGCTCATCAAAAGTTAGCTGTCTGCTACAACCCGGCAGGTTTTCTTTATTCTCATCGAATGTTAAAGGCAGTGTGTGAGGTGATAAGACTTATTATTTGCTGTTGTTCACGAGGCACAGTTTCATTTACTTTCCTTTTACGGCTTGGTATTGTAGAAATTTCAAGCACTGATGAAACATTTTCCTCTCCGTGATCTCGCAATGCCATCCCTTGAGTTTGACGAGAATCAACAATTTCAGGCAACTGCCAATTCATATAAAACGCCACAAGCTTCTCCCAGAAAACATCATCTCTTTCTATAATTTCTATTTTTAGTGGTATACTTTCGCCACTCCACACAGCAAATAAACACTTTTGTTTGCGTGTAACATGGCGTTGCCCCTGAATTTGGTAATAACAATTACAAAATTTGTTTAGACTAGTCAGTTCACTTTTTTATCATGTTTCCATATTTGTATTTTATTTGCTCTTCTCCAGACCATTCTTATAGGCAACTTTAGAACATTAAATTTCCACAATCGTGTTTGGACCTATTAATCCATCTGGCGTGGCACCAATAATCGAATAATCCACAAGGCTCGATTGTTACATTTTCTTGCTTCGCCAGTTGTTGCAAAGCCAGTTGTTCATTTTAGATTCCATGCGCTTACATTGCAAATATTTTATTTTTACAAAATATTTTTACTGAGTTGGCTTTACTGCTGTTATCTCTTCTTTTTACCACTATACAAACATTTCAACCTGTCAACATATTCTTACGCAATTCGAACCAGTCACTGCTATCCCTCTTGTAATTTTTGCTTATCACTACGGAATTTGAGTCAAATTTGTTAAAAAAATTGTTTGGCATTTCTTGGCTAGCTCGTGAACAGATCGTGTTAGGAATGACTGAAGTCAAATGTGTGTAAGACGTTGCAGAACTGTTATCTTTAACTTCACTGTAATTACAATAATGATAATTAGTTACGTACTTTATTATTAAAAAAATACTATATCTTGTGTTATAGCAAACAGAGAAGTCACCTTCTTACTTATAAATGATTGATTTTAGAAATTAAAAAGATATTAGATGTACTGAGACGTAGACAGAGAATCCTATAGACACCGGCAAAGCGTGTCGCAGAAAGAGACAAACATAGTACGTCACTCTATATTCAGGGTTACCGCGTAAGGCAAAAATTACCCTATTTATTGATACAATTAGAAAATAATATGTAGCCCGAAAAGTAACACTGTCTTATTAAGTTTTTCGGCATAGGATAGATATAGGTAAGATACGGGGATGATATTATTATGCTGACAAACGCAAACTAATTTGGTAGTTTCTTCAGTCAAAAATAAATTATCTCAACTTTTCAATACAATAAAATATTCAAATAAAATCCCACTTTCATTCATTATTTTGATGATATACTTAATTTTTGAATTGTTCTAACTTATTTATATAAAATAAGTAGGTATGCTATTTGACACAAAAATATGATGACGTAATATGTTGCTATTTCAATGTAAAATTCATAGAAAAGTATAGTTTTTGACATTTCGTTGTCGGTAGTTAAAATGCCATTTCATAGGTGGTTATGTATGTACGTCCTGGATTTGTGAGCAAATAATACAACATATTCATTTATGATTTTTATAAACATTTGATTGTACACATTGTTGTCCTTTGAATAAAACAAGCTTCGTATGAATGTTTCTAATTCTTTGCTTGAGTTGCATGGCAATGTTCTAAATAAGTAAAACATTATGGTTACCAATAAATGGTTGACTTTCAAAATGATCCAAGATAAATATATCGTGGCATCGTTCGAAAGTCGTGAAAACAAGTTTTTGTAACATATTTTTTTCGGCAAAGAATGATATTCCTTCATTAGAACGGACCTTGAAAATTCTTTCTGCCAACTTACATACTTTGATAACGTCACGGGAAGGATATATAAGGCCACCTTTATCTTTTTTAAATATAAGATTGACCTAAATAAATCCTCATGTTCAGGAAAAACTGAAACAAGCCATTCAAACTTTGAAATACTTTTTTGATAGGCATTGCAAATCTCAAAATATTATACCCTATTTTTAATTACCCTCAAAAGAGGGTAATTATTTAAAGAAAAGTTGGCAACACCAAGGATTTAATTTATTTAATTATTTAGAATTTATTATTGTTATTTTAATGCTTTTTAACACAAGTCTCAATAGTTCACAACACAATACAGCTCGAATTACTTTATTGTAGCACGTAAAAACTGTATTTTTTATGGAGATGATAGCTGTCTACACGTTAGCTGTCAAATTTTGTTTAGCTAAGTAGTTAGCATACGTACAAAAAAGTGGCACGCTCGGTGAAACAAAAAATCTTATCGTGCTGTTTCATTTCTTTACATTACATCAGCATAAGTTGCTCTCTTTCCTGTGTGAGTGCGACAAAAATATCACTTAGTCTATAGGATTCTCTGTCTACGTACTGAGACATACCTAATAGTTTATGAATAATCAAAGTTTTACCCGATGTACCTAAAAAGGTTTATGTTCAAAACACAATAATACAACATTCGTTACCGCTTGTGTGCGGATTGCGGAGCGCCATATTAGCGCTGTCATCATTATTGTTCGCCGTGGCGGCATCTTAGCGCTCCAGGCGCTCTGACAAGCTAATGAATTTGAAATATAGGTACATAAAATGATTCGATTTTATGTTATTACTCTTTCAAAAATTGAAAACTGTGGTAGCTATGTATTGTGAGAATAATTTATATAATTATATTATGCATAATCGATAATATATAAGTAACATAGTTAGTCATAAAAGACTCTTATGAAAATAATTTGTGTAAAAATGTTACATATTTCATAATCACTTGGCCATGGATGAATTTCTATTTTATTACGACGCTTTCTTGTACAATTGCTTCGTAGAACTTCATTTCTCTAATTGTCCATATTTTATTCTTCTAATTATATATTTATAAGCACAGAAACAATAACACATTAAACGCAACAAGAGTATAAACTTAGGTCCTAATTATATGTGCCCATAGTTACATGAAAAGCCTATTTGATTCAAAGTATTCAGTCTATAACATAAAACATGAAATTACGAACTCAAATCGGCGTATTATAATAACAAACAGGTTTACGTAAAATTTCGTGCAGCGGAGACGCAAGCGACATGACCTATCTCTCACAGGGCTCATAGCCGAATGATGAGGTCTGGGCGGGGCGTAAACTAGCAACTGACACTCAGTACACCGCTTATGCTAATAAGGTTTAAATTGCTGAAGCGTTTGATATTGATGGGATCTACCGAGCGTCAAAATCATAGACGTTTGGCAGATTTTATTTAATTTTACAAAATATACACGTATAATATGAAAATAAATAGGGTAATTCTTTAGTTCATTAGATTTCCTACAATATTATTAAAAAAAATATGACAGCTTAGGATCAAAATATTGCAAACAGTGAGACGAAAGATTATTTTCTGCCTCGATTTTGTGATTTTTTTACCGTGATTCTATTTTACGTACATGAAAAATTCTTTCAGAAGTCTTTTGTTCAGACTTTTGACTTTAAGCTCTAATTTTTGCTAGTTTGTAGTATGTACCGTTATGGCTAGATGCGCGACGAAAAATTAGGTGTTTCACGGCTTCTGAGGTATAACAGCGCCTTAATTATCGCGTGCCGTCCATCCCGGCTGTCATGAAGATCTTTGACAGTCATTACGGAGAGTCGGTTTCCTCGAATAAACTGATACTGGTCTAAACAATGGAATATTGCTATACCTTTGGGTTGCGGAGGTCAAACGGCAGTCGCTCTTTGGCAAAGCTGATATTCTGTGATATCTGGTTAGACTAGTAAACGGACCCCGCCCGGGCTCGAAGGCGTAAAGTCTTGGATGCAACCGGGATAACGCTAGGGCGATGATGATGATGATGAACTAGACTTTGGCCGCGACTCCAAGCGCTTAAATTGTACATTTTAACCTTCTTTAGGGTCCGGTTGTAGTCTGTGTAGCTGGCCTAACCTCCTTATATATTGTTATATTAATGTGTAACTTAAGAAAGTGTATGTATATATTTTTATATATTTATAACTAGCCGTTTCCCGCGGTTTCACCCGCGTCCTGAGGAAACTACTTCGCATACCTGAAAAACCCAAATATCTTACAGACCCCTATTTTTCAAAATAAAATGTAAGTAGCCTATGTTACTCGCTAGATAATGTAGCTTTCTAATGGTGAAAGAATTTAAAAAATCGTTCCAATAGTTTTTGAGTTTATCCATTACAAACAAACAAAAATACAATTTTTCCTCTTTATAATATTAGTGTAATTCACATGCTACGTTTCGATGATCCAGGAGGCTCAGTGAGTAGGTTTACGAGTTCTGAAACAATCAGACTTTGAAGTGAACCATCGAGATGCAAAATAAACACTATATTTACTTTTCACCAAGTAGTTTCAGAAATATTGCCGCTTTCTTATCTATTGAAAATTTATGATTTACCTATATCTGCAGTGTTACTACCAAAACTTAAAGGAATACTGAAGTCCATTTGTTCAATGGTATACTACTAACAAGTTACAACAATGTGAGACTGAGACATGCGAATATCGCATATTAAAAATAAGACACACAAACATATATTTATACGCATATTAAATATAATACACACAGCTTCTAAAAGTCTGTGTTGCGCACCGTCGGTTTTGACCCGATACCCTAAACATAGCAGTTTATTCGTATGTCCACTTGCTTCCTCAAAACATAAACTTCAAATACGTGGTTCATTGCATTTTGAGTTCTGACTCGCACATTCATTTTAAAGATAACGCGACCTCACCAAACCCTTTACTGGCCACTTCATGCCCTCTTCGATATTTTTCATTGTCACGATGTTACTCATATTTCTAAGACCTTTCGTCATTCACGTCTATTTTTGGAATATTGGAATGAATTTTCATGTTAAAAGATAAGGATATTTGGTCAGTTCATAAGGATAATCTAAAAAAAACATTACATAGGGCCCGTATCAGGGGAGATAACAACGTTCTCTAAATAATTGTTTAGAGACTCTTTGAAATTCTTGTACAGAGGCAAAATAGTTCAAGGTGCTGGTTCTTAGTACCTCTGATACTAACAGCAAGGCCCACACAAATTTAAAGAGCAGTGATGGCCTAGTGGAGAATCTCTAACAGACTGCTACGCTGTGCGCCACGTGTTCAAATCCACGGCGCGGGCGGGGTCGTTTCTGGAAGCGCAGTTATGCGCGTATAAGCGCGCCTTTTGGCACACGACACGCGCAACTCGCACAAGCGTTGACGCGCTTCTGAGCTCGTACAAGCGCGAGCCGTCAGAATCCATGTTGACACTGACACGATGTCAATACCGTTTCGAGCGAACACGCCGAAATATGCCGTGTGTTTACGCGAGTGCGCCAGTTTTTTGAAGCGCGTGATGTAGCGCCCGTGTAAGCGCGTATGCTGAAACGACCGTACCTATACGCGCAGAATAATACGCTAATCTGAAAACACCCTAACGCTTGCTAAACGGTGAATTAAAATCTGCATGTCTGAGAGTTCCCCATGATGTTCTCGAAAGACAGAAGATTGTAAAGTCTGCAAACCCGCACTTGGGAAGAGTTGTGGTATGCCCTAACGCTTCTCATGCTGAGAAGAGGCCTGGAGAGGTCTGGGTCTTCTTTGTGTCGTTAGTTGAATGCTTGTAAAAGTTCTCCTCGATACAGGACTTATTTCTCCAGCAGGATTTGTCTCTTTAGGGGTAAATGGAAGAAACTGAACACTATTAGGGTCACTTCGTTGCCCATCTGTCTGTCCGTCAAGATCATTTATTTCGAATAATTAATACACCACAGAACTGTAAAATAATCTCTTGTAATCTGTGCAATACACCAGTAATATATATCTGTCTTATCATCACCGTTACAATGATAATGAATGTAGCGCCTATTTTTAGTGTGGTTTCAAGATTTTGTTAAAAGGCTCTCCCAATCGATGGGGTAGGAGGGGCTTGCACCTGGTAAAGAAACATTTATCTAGGAAACCAATAAAAACTTTGTCTTTGAAAGTAAACAGATGCTTTGCAGAGGGGAAGGAGAAGGGCTATCAGTACCTAAGCTCCTCTCCATGTGGATACATGGAGAGGAGCTTAGGTACTGATAGGGTGGATACCCTTGCTTGCATTATACATGTAGACGCTTTGACTGTATACACAGCGACAACTCAAATCTATAGCTTGAGATAGCCAATTATTTTCTGGGCCATAACAACAGTACAAAAGATCTAAGTGTCTAGATTGACGCTAGCCATGTGTAAAAGACATATGCTGTAAATAAATCGAGATTAGTATTATAGACATAAGGGCGATTTCAGATTAGCGCATTTTTCTGCGCGCATACGGTAGTTTCAGCATACGCGCTTACACGCGCGCTACAATACGCGCTTCAAAAAACAGGACTCGCGTAACCGGACATATTTCGGCATGTTCGCTAGAAACGGTAGTGACATCTTGTCAGTGTCAACATGGATTCTGACGGCTTAGAAACGCGTCAACGCTCGTATAAAACGCTAATCTGAAACCGCCCTAGGCATTGAGATTTCGAATAATTAATTAATTATCGGTTCTGAGAAATTACATTGTATTCCGGCGAACCTGCATGATAGCGTCACTCCGATTATAAAGTAAAGATCTTGGCTGATAGCTTATTTATTTATGATTATGATAAATAACCTTTCGACAAGATTTTGAGGTTAAAAATTAGATCTTTGCCAGACTAACACACGTCAGATAAATATTATTAGGCCAAAACTATTTTAAGTCTTTATTTGTAATATGGTGATAGCTCATTGTATAATTCTTTTGGCCAAAGAATATTAGTTTCTAGTTAGTTGTAAAAAAACAATTCTGACGCTATTCTATAATGAAATCATCCAATCAACCAATTCATCATCAATCAATATTTCGGATAACCATATTATACAAATACCTTTACAAATACATACATATAAAATAATTAGTTGCCAATAGATCACTATCAAACAGATGATGGATCATTTCAATTAAATAATTGCAATAAAATAGTAATATTATATATACACATAAAATAAATTGAGTCATCATCCTCCTAGCGTTATCCCAGTAGCAATCTGGGGTCCGCTTACTAGTCTAACCGGATTTGGCTGAAAATTAGCTTTCCCACAGAGCGATTGCCTGTCTGATCTCTGCAACCCGAAGGGATAGCGATATTCCATGGTTTAGTCTAGTTTCAGTTTATGTACTGGTATAACGATTGTCAAAGATCTTCATGACAACCAGGACCGACCGCTTAACGTGCTCTACGAGGCACGGGCAAACAGCGGAAAGAGGCCTAGCCAGAATAGCCGCCTGGCTTGATAGCAACCTCTTAACATTAAATGTATCGAAGATTAAATTATATGCTTTACTATGTACGATAGAACGCAACCAAAACAAGAGTTCCAGCTTAAAATTCATACATGCCGCAATTTTTCAAACCACGATTGCTCTTGCTTATCTATTAATAAAGTGACAAATATAAAATACTTAGGCGTAATGCTTGACCAAAGACTCTCATGACACATGCACACAGAACTCATTATGGACAGAATCAGAAAACTAATATGGACATTTAAAACATTGCGACACATAGCCACAAAACAACTCATACTGCAAATGTATGACTCCTTGTGTCAGTCAGTGATTACATACTGTCTGTCTGTTTGGGGTGGAGCTACCAAGACTACATTTCTAGAACTCGAAAGAGCCCCGAGAGCTCTACTTAAAGTCATTTTCTTTAAACCTTTTAGGTTTCCTACAAATAGTCTCTACCTCATATCAGACCAACTCTAAGTTAGAAAATTATATGTACTCCAAACGATTCTTAAACTGTCACATCTACTGAGCAATCTGGGAAAACTAGGAGAAATAAAGTAGCGCCACTAATAACTGCAAAAACGGCTTTCGCGGACAGGCAGTACATGAGACAATCATCCCGCTTATACAACCTACTAAAATCAATCAATCTTTTGGAATCTGCAGTTGGATGCCAACAAGGTGACCCTCTTGGACCAGTCATTTTTAGCTTAGCTATACAACCCATTATTCGGCAAATAAATTCTAAATTTAATGTATGGTATTTAGACGACGGAACCCTAGGAGGAGATCTAGACATAGTATTACAAGATTTAGCTTTTATTAAAAATAAATTCGCTTCTATTGGCTTGGAACTAAATTCTAGTAAGTGTGAATTGTTTATAAATACAACAGACTCTACAAAAAAACTTTCGATAGTATCTAAATTTAATCATTTGGCACCAAACATCAAAATTATTGAAAAGAGTTCATTTCGCCTCCTAGGTTCGCCCGTATTTGAAGAAGCTTTTGATTCTTTCTTGGAAGAAAAAATACAAATTTTTTGTGAAATTTCAGATCGTTTATTCAAAATTAATATACATTCGGCTTATACTATTATTCGATATTGCCTTTTCGTCCCAAAATTTACTCATGCCTTAAGATCATCGCAACTTTGGAAAAAAATAACACTATTAGGACAAATCGACCAAATTATACAAGTTACTTTAAAAAAAATATTAAATGTGGACTTGGACGACCGAGCCTGGCTACAAGCATCTTTACCCATACGTTTGGGTGGACTCGGCGTTCGCAAAATTTCCAGTGTCAGTTTACCGGCGTTCCTGTCTTCGGTTCACAGCACGGAAGAGTTAACTAGGAAAATATTATCACCTACACTAGTTAACTCAGAAGTGCTGTGCAAAACCGAAGCTATAAACGCCTGGAAAATGGCTTGTCCAAACACTGATTTGCCCACCAACCTATTCTCCCAAAGACAGTGGGACGCGCCGCTTTGTAACATTGTGAGGAAAACTCTTTTGGATACATCTTTTAATGTTACAGAGCGTGCTCGTTTGCTGGCTGTGGGGGAATGGGAATCCGGTCTATGGCTTCAGGCACTACCATCGTCTAACACAGGAACCATGTTGGACGATGAGACGTTCCGTATCGCCACTTGTCTCCGTTTAGGTGCTCCGTGTGTTTCTCCGCATCGATGTCATTGTGGAGAAGACGTCGATAGCCTCGGACACCATGGGCTATCCTGCAGCAGAAGCGCTGGTAGGATTCCTCGTCATGCTCACCTAAATGACATAATCCGTCGTGCTCTTGTCGCGTCTGGTGTACCAGCTGTACTTGAACCAAATGGTTTGGTACGCGACGACGGGAAGAGACCTGACGGTATGTCACTGTTGCCATGGAAAATGGGTCGGCCTTTGGTGTGGGACGCAACCTGCGTAGACACCCTCGCGCCATCCCATGTTCCAAGCTCGGGAGGTCATGCTGGCGCTGCTGCTGCATCTGCGGAAACCCTCAAACGGCGCAAATACAGTAATCTAGTAGCTAATTACGTATTTGAGCCGTTTGGGGTGGAAACGCTTGGCTCATGGGGTCCGAGCGCTCGTTCTCTATACCGAGAAATATCTAAACGGTTAGTCGACGTCTCACGTGACCAGAAGGCTGGTTTATTCTTTGCTCAGAGAATCAGCATTGCCATCCAGCGCGGCAATGCTGCCAGCCTTCTGGGCACGTTACCCGATGATATAGATGCGGAGGCATTCTACGACGCCTAAACACACCTGTACATATGTATCTATTTTTACTCTTTATTTTTAGTTTTATGTACATATAATTATATTCTTAGACAGTATGCTTATTTAAGATAGTCATGTATATAGTTATAATTAATCATCTGCAATGTACCTTATAATGAAAATTTAACAAAATTAAATATTATTACCTACTAAATAAAGAATTAAACATATAATCCATGCCGCACAGTGACTGTAAAAAGACCCATTATAATATAGTAAAGATTATTTGGCTAAAAACCAAAACCTTCGACGAAGTAGAGGCAATGTTAAAATAAATTAATGATCGTGTAAATAAGAAAAATAACAATAACATTCACATACATACATACACTTAGACTTACATAAAAAATAAAAATACACGCACACGTACGCACACACTCAAGCGCATTTTAAATTATCTTTTTAATTTTAATTTATACTTTTTTAATCGAATTTTATTTAAATACATTTGAATTTGCATGTGTTCATATTATTATACACTAAATTGTCTTTTTCATATTACAAACCTGTTATTATTGTAATCACACACAATTGCAATATTAAAGGAAGAGCTGTAACACAAGCAAATTATTGCTCAAAAGGGGGTAGAATACGAACTAATGTAAAACGTGTAAGTATTTGATGGAATAAGCATTCGTTTTTTTATTTTACTTTCAATTCCGGATTAAAAATGTGTTGACTTAAATAAAAAACGTTCCGCAGGTGTTATTTTTGTTTAGTAGGTATGACTTAGCACGATATCCAAAACGAGTCGACTTCGGCTTGGTGATGGGTTTTGTGACACCTGTATAGAGCTGGAGTGTTGTGACATCAGACATAATTATCCTGGCTTGAAGTTTTTGAGTTGACGTAAAATTCTACGGTCAACCAACTTCAAAAACGAAGGCTTATTATTGAGTTGATACCTTTTAGGGTTCCATAATTTACTACGGAACCCTAAACTACACCATTACCTACAGGGAACCTACCATCAACGCATGCTTGATCGTGACTATCGTGAGACCAGTCTACGCGCAACAACTGAAGTGAGCGAACGCCGCCGTCATAATTGCGAAATTTTCCCGCGCGAATTCAAAAGTGATTATTTGCTTTTTAATACGTGATTTGTGTTTAGAAATGGGCAGATAAAATATTTATTTGTTTGACATTTTGTGTAATAATTCAAATTAATTTAGCATTTTTGGTATTCTAGACAGTTAGTGATATAAGTGTCATGTACACGTAAGTATTTACCATTATATTATTATTACTTTTCGTCACATTAATGTATTCCGGCGCCTCGTCAGTTAAAATGACCATGTAATGAGTTTGAAACGTGCATTGAAATTTTAAAAACGCGTGAGCGATATTATTTTCGTTTCTTCTAACTGAAAAATAATGCAATAGTAATTAAATACAATAAAGGTAAATGACTTACATGAAAATCGTATTGCGTTATCGATTTTCTAATTATTATGACGGTTTATATAATGTATAATACTTATTTCAATTCTGACTTATTTATAGAAAATATATTTAAAGTTAGCTTATTATATACTTATAATTAATATTCATATTACTTACCAAAGACAATAATATGCACTGTGGATTCGAATCCAAGACCTCCTGCATTTGTTGGTTTCCTTACTAGTAAATCACTGCTGATTACAAAGCTGAAGAATGAACACAGGTAACGAATTCAACCGCCTGGTCATTTAGTAGGACATACTTAAAAGATATTGTCTATTTCTCTAAATCACCATCTTTGTCAAAACTATTGTACTTTTTTGGACAGCAGATAACAACAGAAAGTTATCCCAGTACTATTTACACTTTGCCACCATACATATATTTTTTCCAAATAATTACATTTTTGTAACTGCTTTTTACTTTTCTGATCTCTGTGTTTGACTCCGGTTGTAAACGGCGTCAAAATTCTACATAGAGTCAGAAGTTTTATTTTATTTTAAACGGTCGGTCACTAATTTTCCGTTACATGAGTCCAAATCTGCTGCCCTGCAGTGGTCTGAATAGACCACTGCAGGGCAGTGGTCTGAATATTATTTAGAAGCTGTTTATAACTCATTTGTGTTTTATACAGCTTCTTAAATATTCATAAATGGTGCAAAAGTAAAAAAAAAAAAATCGGGCAAGTGCGAGTCTGACTCGCGCACCGAGGGTTCCGTACGCATTTTACCTTATTTGAGGTTGGTGCTAATTACGCTAGTCTTCTAAATCTGAGGGTCTAGTACCAGTTTGCACTCAATCGTCACGGTGGACGATAGCCTAGACGACAGGAACAATTTCCATACATTTTCTAAATTCGCCCCCTAGCGGTCTCTATCGATCGCTTCTCTCCATTAGGGGCGCTTTAACAAGTATGAAAATTAACCTTAATTTTCAACTTTTTTAAATTTTCAGAATTTTTCCTTTATTTGTGCTGTAGGACCCTGCTTTTGGCCAAATTTCGTGATTCTAGTTCAACGGGAACTACCATATAGGTTTTCGACCCAAAACCTATAGGGTACTTACGGTTGACCTAGAATTGTAAATTTTTGTCAAAACCAAGGTCTTACAGCACAAGTAAAGGAAAAATTCCGAAAATTAAAAAAAGTTGAAAATTAAGGTTAATTTTGGTGCTTACAAGTTTTCGCAAAAACCTAATTTTGACCATATCTTTTTATAGGGTCGACCCAGGACCCTGATTTTTACACACCTAATAGGAACCATAGACCTTAGTATCTGGTATAAATTTCAATTTGCTAGGTCCACCCGTTCCTGAGAAAATCGGTGGTGACACACGGACAGACAGACAGACAGACAGACAGACAGACAGACAGACAGACGGACAAGAAAGTGATCTTATAAGGGTTCCTTTTTTTACCTTGTGAGGTACGGAACCCTAAAAAATGGCGTATTTTCGACATATATGTAACCTGGATTCTCCCAAACGAAATACGAGCAATTTTATTATAAGTCACTCTATAATTATGTTGATAATTATTTGACTACTACTTCTGTATGTGATTGCATGTCTCATATCATGCGGAATTCATTAATCTAATTAATCTCATTGATTATATCCGACGATTATTTTTTATTATTGTTTTTTATATTATGTTGGTCAGTGTGTTATTGTGTTTTCCATCAACTAATTGTAGGTATATGAACTCATACAAAATGCGTACTACGATTACACCTGCGTTATTTAAGGCTACTGATCCGCATCCGTAGCTCTTAGCGTGATGTTACCCAGCATATCGTTTATAATAATTAGGTATATCAAACATAAAAAATATTTTCAAATCGATCTAGTGGTTCCTAAGATTAGTTCGTACAGCAAAACAAACTCTTGAGCTTTATAATATAAGTATAAAGAGGTTAGTATAGTAACTAAGCCTGCAGCATATGGGCTACGTTATTCCTGATAACGAATCTGAAGTCGCGGTCAGAAGCTAGTTTTAAAGTGTGCCACGAAGATTTACTAAACAAAACTTGTCACAGAAATTTGTGAATGAAATTAGCATCATAATTAGTTTTAACCTTGGCCGCTTAACATATTTCATATTGTATTTCATAACATTCATACACTTGTCTGTAAGTAGTAATAGCTCAGTGGTTACGTGTGGTCCTCATCATAGAATGCTAAGTACTGTAGGTTTGATTATGCCCTTTTAAGTCGCGGTAAAGTATCTACCGCGATTCGCGTGACCCCGTCACAATACGAGACCCCGTCACAATACGAGACCCCGCAGTGGCTTTAGTGAGCATCCCCCGAACGCCTTTAGGAGAGAGACTCACACACCTCCTCCGTTAGCCCCTAACTCGATCGATCATACCTACTATACGAGCTAGTGGCGGTCGAGACGGCTCGTAAGGAGTTCCCACCGCGCATCAAACAAAAATTGAGCTCAGAGAGCCTAGTATGAGTTTTGCACTCGATCGTGACGGTGGCGATAAGTCGAAGGGAACAATTTCCATACATTTTCGAAAAGCGCCCCCTAGCGAATAGTAGCGATCGGTAGAGACCGCTAGGGGGCGCATTTAAAAAATATATGGAAATTGTTCCCGTCGGCAAGTCACTTGTCATCGTGACAATCGAGTACAAACTCGTACTAGACCCCCAGAAGTAGAGTCACTTTAAGACTCACTTAGACACTTACACATTGTTACCCACCATCGTCGTCAGGTAACGTTATGCCAGTTGCATCCAAGATAGTTGGCCGCCGGCGGGCGTCTACCTACTTGTCTAAGCAGATTTCGCAGAATATTAGCTTTTTACCAGAGTGACTGTCGTCTGACCTCCACAACCCAAAGGGATACCGATAATCCATGGCTCAGACTAATGTCAGTTTAGTAAGGTGTCTAATATTACGACTGTCAAAGATTTTCATGACAGCCGGAATCAGCTTCTCCGAGGCATGGGGCAAGCGATAAGTAACAATTTAACACGCTCGCTGCATTACGAGATCTATCATATCTCTTGCAGGACTTTCGTATTGTGCGTTGAATATAATCGTGTTGTTTCACTCCTTGCGGGAGGATCTAACTTGTAAAGTTCTTTAAGTATGAATAGGACAAATATACATATTTGCTTCCTACTTAAAGCTGAATTCAAGGACATTAAAAAGAAATTAGAGATGGTTTAGGTCCCTAACGCACAGAACTGTTTTTATTTTCATTCCTTGCGTTAGGAGATATCTCGGTACTTGTGGAATCGTACGCTAATAATCGTACCCTCTGCAAGAGAGGGAGGGTGGTCTTCGCGGGCTCTGTGTGGCTTGTGTTAGTGTTGTCTTACCATCGACATTGAAAAAAATACATGTTGAAAAAGTACAGCCTCATGAGAAGAATCAGGCAAGAGAAACTCAGGGCCACTCCTTTCATCGTCCTGTTTTATACAATTTAAATAACTAAGTAACTACATTGCATTTTTCATATATGAACTAGTTTGTCCATAATGTTGTTAATTTATATGGTTATTTTAAAAATAAAATATAGGCACTAAAGTAGACTAGCACAATACAGACACAACCGCTCACAAGAAACAAATAGCCCGTGGGAATGAACAAGTTAATCCCAAGCATATTTATCTTCAATATAAGCTAGTACCGAATAGTAGCCTTTTTAACACCATTTGCGCGCAATGCAATCAATCAATGTGTTTACCATGTTTTAATAAAAACACTTTGCATAATTAATAAAACTGTTTCAATCGACAATAGAGACATTATTTTTCCCCATCACTACTTACTACATTATGTGGGTGCATAGGGTTCCCACCAAGAACTTAGGGTCCCAAGCCAACCTTACCTGCAAGTGGTGCACCTGCCGATCAACGGACGAGGCTCTGGCAAACAAAATATCCCGATAAGCGGCAATAGGCTCGCCAACTATTACGTGGTATCAAAACACTGGCGCTTAATATGCCTCTGCCTACCCCTTCGGAGAAACAGGCGTGAGTCTATATAATTATGTATGTACTTACTACATTATATTGAACTATCTTCGGTTGCGGTACGAGATACAATCGAAATCAATTTTTTTTTGGTATTTGTAGTTTATTCAAATGTCATACATAACTGCGTGCGAACCTAGCAAAATATAAAGCAATAGAATAGACTATCTTTCACCCACAAAAACAAATTATATGTCAATGTTTTTCTGGAAGATATAAATTCTTTTCAAAACTTTATCTTTAGGAGACTGATTCGGTCTCAAACGCATTAAAAGATAGGTTAGTTTCGAGATCTTTTAGGTCTCCAAAGCATAAGCTGCTTTTTTTAAATGATTGTGCAGTGATCGTGTTAATACGCATATAGGTAACTAAGAGGAGTCAGTTGTGGGTTTGAACCCGAAACCGTCTGCCTAGCAGTCTGTCAGTCTCTTTACTAAGCTCTCAGTGACATTATGTCGATTTAATAAGACATGTATTTTAAATTCGAAATCTGCTAAGCAGATTAATTGGATAAGGGCTATTGAATTTAGATAAAAAACAAATTAATTTCAAATCAGTATTGATTACAAAGATGGTACACTGATTTTAGTGACACTCTTGACGTTATCTATAGGCACAGATAATATAATACTGTAGCTATAGGTACGTCTAGTGTCACATATTCTTGAATTAGGGTAAGGTCAAAATAATACAATTTTGTGACTTATGAGTTTATGAGTAGCGTACTTTTTATCATTTTGATATCTACCCAAAGATTCTACGTGTATTTTCCTTAATCGCCTCCTACGAAACCCACGGAATGAAACAAGGAAATTAAATTTTGTATTCTTAATCCTTCACTGACTGCCTCCGTGGTCCAGTGGATAGCGTATGCGATTGCTGATTGGAGGTGCCGGGTTCGATTCCCGGGTCGGGCAAAAGTGTTACTGGGTTTTTCCGAATTCTCACTAGCAGCACGGAATCTGGTGATGTGCCCGGTAACCGTAAGGTTCGCCCCCTATTACGTGGGACCTAAAAAAAATATGGCGAAATTTGGGTGTAATATAACACCTCTGCCTAGCCCTTCGGAGATTACAGGCGTGAATCTATATAAAAAAAAAAATAGTATAATAATCCTTCACCACACGAGCAATTTGTTTTAAGTACTTAGGTACCTACTCTTTGCGGACAATGTCATGTCTAGACTAATAAAATACTCAACACTGTGTAAGTCATAACTATTTAGACAGCTAAATAGTGCTAATTATACCTATGAACTGTTTTGAATACTAACTATGTAGCTGATTAACTGTACTCGAGCTTTTATGAAAACTATTAATTATCGCTCGCTTATAAAATGTGCCCGGTAAATGGCAATAGGCTAGCGCCCTATTACATTGGAACCGAAACAGAACTAGCGAAGTGTGGGTGTGCAATACACCTTTGCCTACCCCTTCGGGGATTAAGGCGTGAAGTTATGTTATATTATGAATTACGTACAGTAAGTACTTGAATATAAGAGCAATACTCGTGATCATCGTCTTCGCGTTATCCCAGTTACAAGTCTTTCGCCTTAGGGCCCAGGGTGCGATTTCTAGTCTAACAAGCCTTTTCATAGAGCGGCTGTCGTCTGACCAGCGAAAGCCAAAGAGATAACGATACTCCATGGCTTGGAACAGACTTAGTCCGTCAGTTTATTAACGGGTACTGACTCCCTATAACGCCTGTCAAAGATATGACGCCCGGATCCGAGGTTTAACTTGCTCTCCGAAGCACGGGGTAAACGATGAATAACAATTTCTACACAACTTCGAAAAGTCAGTGTTTCCGCGGTTTTGAACCTGATACCTTCTGCATGGAAATTGTTTAATATATTCTATATTCTGCCACATACACACATCACCATCTAGTCCCAAACTAAGCAGAGCTTGTACTATGGGTACTAGATAATGGATAAACATACGTATATACCTTTTTTTTGTAAATACATACATATTATACATAGAAACACCCAGACCAAGACACACATCCATGTTTATGCACACAAATGTTTGACTTGAGCGGGAATTGAACCCGCGACCTTCGGCGTAGCATTCGCTTACACTCCCGCTGCGCCAACTGGTCGTCTAATCGTTTGATATCTCCACTAGGGTATCGGTGCCACTAAAAGAAGGAAAGTTGACTCCTATATGTATCAGTATAAAGTTCATTCGGTGAAAGCCTCAACTAAACGGGTACTGATCCTTTTACTTTCCCTTAGAACTTCTCAGGGCCATAGCTAGTTGATATCTTAGGTCACAATCACTGAAACTAGCTACACAGAGATGTTAATACCGTGATAGTATGCATTCGTCGATCAGATTAGGGACATCTTAAAAAATGACAAGGTCCAAAGCACCCGGAACCGGCGAGCATGTATGAACAAAGTAATGAAAGTAGAGGAAGCGCGTGAGGTTTGTAAGGATACTCGTAGATGCAAGTGGCGTTCCGTTGTCTCTGCCTACCCCGACGGGAAAAAGGCGTGAGTATATGTATGTAGTATGCAATGTACCTGTAAAATTACTATTTAATGTCCAGGTGGAGGAACTAAATTTGACTGCACGAATAGCGTAGTGGTTTAAGCGACCGTCTCGACCCTTAACACTACCCAGTGCAGCGGGTTCGATCCTCATACAGTAGAACACTTTGTATGATCTCTTAATTGTTGTTTCAGTCCAGAAGGCCAATTCTCGTATTTTATCTGACATCGACACTTTATTTTGAACGTTATGCGATTTGATTTTGAATTGACTCACAATTGGTATTCTGTTAATTTATATCATTAACGTCTCACTTGACATAAATAGTACAGAGGTGACACAAAGTTTAACATGTTGTTCAAATTACAATCAAGTCGCGATATCATTAAAATAACAGTTAATTTTGGAGAATACCATTTATGACATAGGTATGACACATATTTGAACAAATGTAATTACTAGAAGAATAGGTCCTCAGGTGTTCTTTTTTCATTAATATTCAATCGAAACAATCAATTACTTGAAAAGCCCTTAGCGACAATTTCCTCTCATGATTACATACGTATTTAAGGTACCTAAGGTACGTTTCGAGCGACTCGAACATTTTATACGTTTATATATTTTATAAATAAAATGAAACTGAAAGCAAGGAACATCGGTAGGTATGTCGAAGAACTGACATGATCAATCTATTTATACATACGGGATCAAGGCCACAAGGCAAACAAACAATAAAATCAGAAACAAATAACTTATACTTTGTTTACATTCCTCAAAGATGATGGGCTATTTAGATCGAACCACAAACTCAAAATATTAAAATACATAACTGTTTATATTTCCCACCTCTAAATAAAACTAACGAAAGCTCTCCATTATATATTCTAAAGTTATAGCCTTATAATAATAAATTTTAAGTTTTATTTAACCATCTAGACTGAAGGATTGATAGTAAGGGCCGGTACATATCTGACGGAAGATCCGTCGCGTTTTATCGGTCGCGTAACGCCAATACATACAAATGTATAGAAAAACGTTCAACCATTCACACCTGACCGATAATCCGTCAGTACGTCGAGCGTACTGACGGATTATCCGTCGACGTCGCGCGCACCACGCACCACGTGAATTTGACCTTTGAGAAAGGAATACAAATGGAGAGGGCAAATAGTAGGTACATATAGAAAAAATACATTATTCACATATATTATTATATTTTATATAGACTCACGGCTGTATCCCCGGTGGGGTAGGCAGAGGTGTAATATTACACCCACATTTCGCCATGATTTTTTTATACACATATATACGAAATCGACATAAAGCCCCCAAACATAGTGTTGTCTCGTTTTGTCTTAGGGATATCTCTGTCAGAAAAAAGAGATAGCCATCGTTTACTGAATAAATTAATCATGACGATATTATATTAGAAATGTCATTCGTGCCACTATCGCCATATTTTTCGCCAAGGTTTGTGGTACATCTGCTGTGAAATCGTTGTCTATCGAACATAATAATTTTGTTTCTGTGCATAAATATGTCTAAAAAACCGATATTGACTCTCAGAGAATATTTTGTTAAGTACATGTTTCATACAAGGGTCGTCTTTCACTTTGCCATGTTCGCCCACATTTGCATTATAGAATAAACTAATCTGGCAAAAGATTTAAACTAACAAAGGTAACTTACTACAAAAATGTATTAATCTCCTCTAACCGGCTCCATATCGATATCGATTACATTCTGGAGAACAACCCAAATGGCAGCTATTTTATTTGCCCAACGTTTCGTAGGTGTGCACGCTAATTTCGTAGGTGTGCACGCTAAATTCGTAGGTATTGGACATACCACATCCATGTCATTCCCAGATCGGAGATTTTAAGATTGTAAGATTCCAGGGCCGCCAGACCTTACTTATTTTTTCAGAAACGAAATGTGTAGAATAATGTATTAGTATGTGCTATGAGTATGAGTGTACGCATATTTGCTAGCTTGGATCGAGGGCCAATTTTTGGGTATGAGGTGCTAAAGGTCCACGGGAACAATTTCCATACATACCTATATAGAAAACATTTTGTGTCTTGCTCTGCAACTGTAGTCTGTAACCCCTTCTATATCATTTGTATAAGTTTTGTGAAAAACCGTAACCAAATCGTATTGTCTTTTATTTTTGAACCTCCATACCTAAATAGGATATATATTCAAATAACGCTTGTTGGCTACTATAAAAAATCTTCGAAGTCCGACATATTTTTAATAGTCAAACTCGAATTGCAATATAAATAACTACAGGACTTCAGTGACTACATAACATTAGGGAACACGAAAAATTATTAGGTAAAAGAATATGACAGTACAATATTGAGCTGCCCTGAGTACGGCCCTGCACAAACAAACTGATATGTGTGCATAATAGCCACGCTTTCAGCGAATGTGTGCAGATACGCTCGACGCATTTTCCGTCAGATGTGTACCGATTCATTTGACCGAATAGACGCGACCGAAGATACGTTCGACGCATCTTCGGTCAGATATGTTCCGCCCCTTATACAAACTTCTTTATAAAATAGGCCAAGGCAAATATTCTAAAAGATAAAATGTTTATAGATATTCTTTGAAGTGTGTAGTTTAAAAAATGTAATACCCTCTTTACCTCAATATCGTGAATATACGTGAAATTGGTGAAATGATTATAACAGGCCGACTGTGATTTCCTTTGAAATTTTGCTAAAGAAACTCTAGCTGATTTATGAATAAACCATATTTGATAACTAAACAGTATTTGTTAAAAATATATTTTTGTGGCGACGATCTGATCTGATTTATAGTATAAGGCAAATTACTAAGATCAGAAAAGGGTTCATTGATTGATCTTAAGCAATTCAAATCAAATTCGTGACTATTGATTCTCATTAAAAGTTGAATTTTATTCACAAATTTGGATCTCAATTTAATTCCTATTTTATTTTCTTCACAGCACAGTCTGTCTCGTGTCCCGGGACTTTGAAAATGTCGAGACTTTGCAAACCCTACTGCACATACATCCATCGCTCCATGCTGCAACACCTAAGCTTGAGAAACGCTTGTGTATAAGTGCGTTAGGAGTCCGAGTGTCCAAATCTCACAGTAGGAGAGTGACAAGCCCTGGGTAGTTTTAAACAGAGCACATCAAATAGAAAGTGAAACATAATGTTAATGTCAAGTAGAATGTTAAAGATAATGCCTCCGTGGTCCAAGTGTAGTAAATGCATACGTTAGCGTATGCATTTACTGCTCCCGGGTTGGAGGGAGATCCCTGTTTCGATTAACGGGTCGGGCAAAAGTGTCTGGCTATGTGCCCGGTAACGGCAATAGGCTAAAATTCATAACATGGTGAAACCTGCCTACCCCTTCAGGTATATATTCGTGAATCTATAAAAAAATTATGCCCATGTACAATTTCACGCCGTACTGTCCTTAATTATAAAAACAGAAAGGACTCCGAGTCCGAGGTTACATTTTATAGTACCTCGAGTCGCAAGTGAAAGTCTGATTGTATGCCAGTCCCACCAGTTAAACAATGTGAACTATAAATAAAAGTGGCCATTTTTACTCAAGTTACGGGTATATTGTTTATAGCCTTTTAAAACAGGAACCACAGTACTTGTTGAACTTGTTCATATGTTTTTAAAATTCCATTCTTCTCTTTGTTGGTCACGTAGAGTGCATAGTTTGAGTCACAAAGGTTTTACTCTCTCACCCTCCTAACTTTGCGCCATCGATGTTCACGCACACAAATGTTTGACTTGAGTGAGAATCGAACCCACGACCTTCGGCGGGGCAGGCGTTTACATTCCCGCTACGTCACCGGGTCGATACAATGTATATCTACCTGCTTCGAATACAGAACTGCATGTCTGAACTGAAAATCGAAATATAACTTTCAGTTGATTTCAAATTGCATTTGCAAAAATTCAAAGCAATTATTTCTTAACTGGGCCAATGTAACATGCACTTGTATGTGTGGATTACTTTGCTCCATTGAGTATCATGACTTTCAATCTCTGTTATTGCATCTGAAATTTATTGACCTATTTCCGTCACAATTTGCACTCTTACACCTCAAGCAATATCGATTGGTATTCAGTCCACAGAATATAAATATTAACCCAGTTTATTTATTTACAATGAGAAAATAACGGCCATAATTCAAATATGACGTCTGTTTTTTACGTTCTAATTTTAAATAGCCCATTATCGTATATCACTATACGATTTTTATTTTTTTACAGTCAAGTGGCTGAATGGCGGTCTGCTTTAAGCCTTGGCTCCATTAGTATATATAACTGTTAAGGAAAATAAAACCATAAAGTTCCTTTATTTTTTACACTAGCAACTGGAAGTAAATATAGTTCTATCCAAAAATAACTACTATTCGACACTTATTCGACCGGCTTTAGCCTATTGGCATTGCAAAAATATATGAAACTGACATAGTATTTCGATATGTCACGTGGTCACCGAAGAAGGAATTTTTCCTTATGTTGCCATGGCAACCAAGCGTTAGCGAAAGTAGAAAACAAAGCGAATGCCATTTGGCAAGGCCCTCTAGTCAGAGCAACGTGTTCTTACCTCTGCAATCGAATTTCAAGTTTAAGGGGAACTCCAACCTAATCTTTGTCTTTTGAATTTACCACCAAATGCTTATCACGTCGGATAACAAACTTTTCGCTGTATCATTCCCTTATCTTGGAAACATTATTATTGCGTGAGTAATCTGATTACATTTCTTACTTCTTAGATGTGTGTTGTCATATCCGGCCTGTAGGGTTGGTGACTATTTCACTGAATACAGGATGTTTAATCATTTTGGAGATATTGTACGCCATCACTTATGTGAAGTAGAGAATTATTATACGGCAGCTTTTATTAGGAAGTAGGGCCAAGGATGAGACGCATTCAGGCAGCGTTTCCACAGGAGAGGCGTAAAGAAACGGCATGTACTTAGATTGTTTATTCAGAGTAAGAGTTGTAATGCTGTGAAAAATTTACTTTGGCGAAAAAAAATCAAAAAATATATTTTTTACAAATTGTGTAACATAAGTTGTTGACATAAGCTAAGGTGTTTATGAATAGCCAAAACGTGTCCAAAAAGGCACGTTTGGCTGTCCATAGAGGGGTGTTAGTACCTACTCTTATGTATGGTAGTGATAGTTGGGTATGGCAGAAGAGTCATGAAAGTAGAATAAATACTGTAGAAATGAGAGCACTGCGAAGTATGTGTGGTGTTTCTTTGACTGACAGAGTAAAGAATTGTGTGATAAGAGAGTGTTGTGGGGTAAAAGAAGATGTAGTGACAAGCATCGAGAAAGGTATGCTAAGATGCTTTGGACACATGTAGAGGATGGATGACGAAAGACTGACCAAGCAGATATATTAGGCAAGTGTGGAAGGGACAGGACGAAGGGGAAGACCTAGGCGGACGTTCTCTGACCATATTGGAGACATCCTAAAAACAGGACAGGTTAGAAGCACCCTGAACAGAAGAGCATGCATGAGGAATCTGATGGGAGTGAATGAAGCAAGAGAGATATGTCAAGATCGTTGCAAATGGCGCTCCGTAGTCTCTGCCTACCCCTCCGGGAAACAGGCGTGAGTCTATGTATGTATGTAACATAAATGTTTTAAGAAGCTTCTAAAAGGAGCTAGGCTGAGTACATACTTTTCGGGAAAACACTGACTTAAAATAAATGGTGTATATGTATGTTTATCCATTGTCTAGTACCCATAGTCAAGCTCTGCTTAGTTTGGAACTAGATGGTGTTGTATGAATGTGGTAGAATATTATTATTATTATATTATTCCAGCTCATTAAAATGGTATTAGTGAAACATCAGTCAGTTCTAGAGCCAAAAAAGTCTTCATTTAAGAGATATTCTGGTAACATTCAAAACTTTCGTACAAGAGTCCAACATGCTTTATAACGGCCATAATTCAAATATGGCGTTTTTTATACGTTTAATTTCAATAGCCCATTATCGGATATCATTACACGATTTTTAATTTTTACAGCTTCTCCTCTACAGCTAATGAGGAAAAGCTCAAAAATTTTAAATTGTTGACTCGTGACAAAAAGTTGGCCCAAAATCAATCATTAAAACAGGAAGCCTTAAAAATCTGTTGGATTTGTCATCTCATTCTCTAAGACTAAAAAGGGTATTGATGAGAAATGTACCAACAGTAGTGTGTCATTTTTGTTGTTACGCGAATCTCTCTTGTCGCTACGCCAATCATTTACGTGGCTTAGTCATCATCATCATCATCAGCCTGCCATCGTTCACTGCTGGATATAGGCACTTCCAATTCGAGCAACCATTCGGAAAAGGAAATAAGTACCTCGTACAAAAAATCATTTGGCCTAAAGAAATGAAGCTCCCGGTTCGAGGCATGCGCAAGAGAAGACGTTTTTTTTTATAAAATTAGGTGGCAAACGAGCAGGCGGGTCGCCTAATGGTAAGCAATTGCCGCCGCCCATAGACACAAGCAACACCACAGGAGTCACAAGTGCGTTGCCGCCCCTTGGGGTTGGGAAAAGGGACAGGAGGAGGAATGGGATGAAGGAGAAGGAATAGGGGATGGGCCTCCGGCACTCTCACTCACCGAACGAAACGCAACAGTTTGGTTACTGTTACTTTACGTCGATTTTCTGTGAGAGGGTAGTACCTACTTCCCCGGTCGAGCTGGCCCATTCGTGCTGAAATCAGCGAGGCTCTACTACCTTTCAAAAAAAATCAGTACTCAATCTTAGCAAGACGCGGAATAACTCAAACAAGCAGTCCAACTCTCTACAATAAGTCTTACAACTGATGAGCGTTACAAAGTCAAAGCAAGGATTGTGGTTACTGGCGTCCCTTCGGCAATGGCTGATGATGATGAACAAAAATAATGTACTAATACGAGCAATAGCTTCTTGCAATTTATTATTAACAATTATGAAATATTATTGTTATCAATATAAAACTCTGGGTCAAACTCAATACTGCATAAGTCACGTTCGAGGCTCATCATCCTCCTAGCGTTATCCCAGTTTCAATCTGGGGTCCGCTTACTAGTCTAACCGGATTTGGCTGAATATTAGCTTTTCCACAGAGCGACTGCCTGTCTGACCTCCGCAACCCGAAGGGATAGCGATATTCCATGGTTTAGACTAGTGTCAGTTTATGTTAGAAGGTACTGACGCCCTGTAACGATTGTCAAAGATCTTCATGACAACCGGGATCGACGGCTTAACGTGCTCTCCGAGGCACTAGACAAGCGATAATTAACAATTCAATACGCACATAACTCCGAAAAGTCATTGGTGCGCGCCGTGGATTCGAACCCGATAACCTCTGCATGGCAGTCTGTTGGTATCTCTAATAGGCTATCGCTGCCTTTCAGTCACGTTCGAGGCTATGCATATTTATTTTTGTGGCGATATGTGAAGGGTAAAATACTTTGTTAGCAATAGATCGAGCATAAGTAGGACTGCGGTGTGGTCAGGAATTGCTGAGTTTGCAACAAGTGTAAGCAAGGAAGATACTGTATGTAGCACAACACTGATCTCTCTAGCGCAGTGGTTCTTAAATATTTTTAGCGAAGCGAAGCTCTAAAATAAAACAAAGCTGAGTCCCATGTGCACTTTAAAACCATTTATTTTACTGACATATGTACATCTTCGTGGAGAGGCTTCGTGGAACCCTGGGGCTCCGCGGAGCACAGTTTGAGAATGGCTGCTCTAGCGTTATCCCAGTTGCAACTCGGAGTCCACTTACTAGTCTAACCGGATTTGACTCAATATTAGCTTTTCCGCAGAGCAACTGCCTGTCTCACCTGCGGAGCTTAGACAGGCAGTCGCTGCCAGTCGTACCCATAGGGATAACGATATTATATGCTTAAGACTAGTGCCAGTTGAGTTAGAAGCACGTACTGACTCGTTATAACGACTGCCAAAGACCTGCATGACGGCCGAGACTGACAGCTCAACGTGCTCTCCGAGGCACGGGGAAGGAATAATGAACACTTTAATACACACATATCTCCGAAAATTCAGTAGCATGCGCGGTGCACTCGAACCCGATACCCTCTGGGAGTCTGTTGGGATCTTCACTTGGCTAGCACTGCCTTTCATGTAGCGTATCACTGCGAGACAAAATATTTTTTTACAAATAGGTTACCCCTTTGTCTTTTTGTTTATAATAAATTTAGTAGAGACATTTAAATAATGAACTATATTTATAAGTTAGAAGCTTCAAGAAGGAAAATCAACTGTTAGCTCAAGCTATTGACTACTTTTTTTTATTATTTTTTTAGTCTCACGCCTGTATCCATGAAGGTGTAAGCAGAGATGTAATATTACAGCCTTATATTATGAATTTTAGTCCCACGTAATGGGGGGCGAGCCTATTGCCGCTACCGGGCACATAACCAGACTCCTTGCTGCTACTGAGAATTCGGAAAAACTCAGTAACACTTTTTCCCTACCCGGGCATCGAACCCGAGACCTAATCCACAGACCCATAACCATTCACTGGACCACGGAGGCAGTACATTTAAAGATTCTTAATAATGTAGTGAACAGATTTCGTTCGAAGTTTGCAGTAATTTTTGCTTATACAGTTATACTATAAAGCTGAATAACACATACGCCAGCGGGCGGAAACTAGTTCCAAAATAAACAACTACTAAGTCTTTCAATCGAAACAAATCTGTTTATCAACTGAAATCCCCAATATTGCCAATATCTACCGACCCAATTTGAGCTGTGATTTCTAACTGGCCTATTCAGATATGACGTGGCCAACTGAGTTGGGATTTTACCTCATAAAACCGTGGAACCAACTATGTGCCTACTACCTACGTGCAATGCGAGACTAGAGTTGCCTTTCGTAATTTTTTTATTTTTTTATTTTTTTTTATTTAGGTACAACAATAACAATACACAATTCACTTATACTTGAGATGCAAACACAAACTCATTCGAGTTTTACCGTGCATCCTAATAATATGATCGACGGCGAGATAGCCATGTGCGACCATGCTTTTATCACAATAAATCTACAGGTTAAGCAACGTTCCAGAGGTCAGCAGGTTGATGGGTGACCGCTTCTAGAGGCAATTACTCTAAAGCGTATTTATATTAGCGCGTTCCTATGGTGCGTAAAACCGTCGATCTCGGTTTTTAGTACAAAATCGTTAGACCATGTTGAAGGTCTTCACAGGTCACTTTTACACGAACAGAAGAAAGACTAACATTGCGATGTATTCCTATCTGCCTTCTTCATGCTTCCCACCAGGATGGTGACTTGCACAAACTTGTAGTCTTGTACCAGTCTGAAGGTACGTCTATGTACCTTTTAGGTTAGGTATTTTAGGTTTTCTTATAACCCTGCATCCAAAAATAGGAGCCATGTGTACCACTGCTCCGTAAACTTAGCTCATTGCATTAATTAGCCGTCAAAGTCCATTCACCGTCGTGGTAAACGCCACAAATTCATGCCAGCTCAATACCTAACTCTAAGAAGGCAGATAAACGAACATTGCCAGTGCAATACCAAAATAAACGACAATTCACGGTTCCAATCGAAACAAACTGTTTATCAACTATTTAAAATCCCTAATATTGTTTGTACCTCCCGACTCAATTTGTGGCAACATTTCTAACTGGTAAATCACAACATGACGTCATCAAGTGCGTTGGGTCTTACGTCATAAACACATGATTATTTGGGCATCGGTCCATATTGATTGTTTGCTTCGCTCATTATAAACTAAACGTTAGCAATTTGATCTTTTTCCTTTATGGTGGAAACCTAAATCAATGGTTCATCTTAAAGGTACGAGTTGGAAGCCAGCCGCAGACGGCAACTGCAAGCGACGTGTCGCCCGGACGGAAGGTATTTCATAAAAATATATAGAAAACAGTAGTGTCGCGGTGACGCTTCGCTTGCAGTTGCCGTCTGCGGCCGACTTCCAACTCGTACCGTATAGGTGTATGACTCCTCAATAGGTGTTCGGATCCTACCCACTAAAACCACCGCTGTGTCCGCCCGCAACTTAAAGTAACGGTACCCACGCGAATCATGTTATCCTGTCTGTCATCGCAGAGCCCAAATTATAAAGGCTGGACATGAAATTTGGATAGCGGGTGCTTCTATTGCCTTTGGTACTTACAAAGGAAATACTTTTTATTTCACCCTTCGTCATCAGCTTATCGGCCTCTCCAATGGTACGCCTCAGAGATAAATTTTCGGTTCTTCGTGTCCAGCCGCTGCAAGACACTTTACGTATATCTTCACTCCTCATAGCCGGAGGGTGTTCCACTCAAGCACACGTCTCCTCCAACGGGTATCGGTTTTATGACAGATATGACTAGCGCACTTCCACTACGACTTGTTAATCTCAAAGGCTATGTCAACCACTTACTAACCCTTATAAAAGTGATCGACATAGCCCTAACAATCCGACATTCTGAGTTTCTAGCCCTGAAAAAGTAAAAAAAAGGCTTTGCTTCCAAAACCGCTCATATTAGGCTAGCACGTACACATGCGGGCACCTAAGTCTGTTTATTTGTGTATATTGAATAGAACGATTCATAGTCATCTTCATGAACACAAGGTATTGTATGGAGCTGTAATAGTTTATGGTTTAATGTGGCATAAAATTGTTGCTACAATGTCATCTGTTGTATAGCTATAGACTAAATTACTTGACTTGTAAATGTGTGAAAGAGGTGTGATCGTTTGAATTTCATCATCATTAGCCCTGTATAAATATACAATAAGATATAAACTGTCCCACTGCTGGCCACGAGCCACTATGAGGAAAAGAACACCTTAGACCTTAGCTAAGTGTAATTTGGCAGACCTCACATGTCTTTTTTTTACTGGAATAATCCTCTTGGACTTCCACTCCACTGTGTTACACTTTGGCTTATGGTCGGGGTTGCGGGATCGATCAAGCATTCACCGTTCCCCCGACAAGCTCTGACCCATATCTATTGAAGGACAATGGGTCCCTACGCAATGGGCAGCCTAGATGTCAATGGCCACCTTTCCTCTCAAGAGGCGTGAACACAACGCCGCCATCTGGGGCCTAGCACTGATCGGGTAACGGTCTTCCCCAAGCCGTCAACCCGCAAGCCATAATTCAAGAAGGGCGGAGATCTGCTTGAGCTCTCCTTCCACGGCCAGACCCCACATGTCTGCGGAAACATTATGGAGAACTCCGAACATACAGGGTTACCCACGATGTTTTACTTCACCGTTTACCAAGTGATAATTAACAATTTATGACACATATGTAACTGCGGAAAGTCAGCGTTGGTTGGTTCGCCGTGGATGTAACGCGAGACCCTCTGCGAAACAATTTGTAGGTCTTCCCACAAAGTTAAGATCGTTTTAACTTAGGAGTATCTTATTCTATTTAGATTAATGTCTCATCATCAGTCCATTGCAGTCCAGTTTTGGACCTAGGTCGCCTCCAGGGACCAGGGTACATTAATATCTATTCATATCGATGTAACAGCTCTCAACAGGAAAAAGTATTTGGTGTTCTATTTATTTACCCTGAACATTCTTGCCAGCATTTTGAATGTATTTCTGCTTTTACAGTCACAAGATTTTTGGTAATGCAATCAGCGTTTGCCATAACAGCAGATAAATGTATATATTATACATTCCTAACATTACCTACCTTACCTGCCTCCGTGTTAGTTTGTATATTCTTCCGAAAAACTATTACAAGAAGATACCGTTGTTTACACTAGCGTACAAATGATCCGATAACGTTGGTAAAACGAGTAGTGTTAACAGAGCCAACCTTGGCATTCCATCTATTCTTCATGAACTAGTTACAGACAATTTGTGTACACAAATCTTAATATGCCGCTGTAACTATGGCGTAATTAGAAGTGCCGTATTGAGTTATTGCGGACTTACTTATGGACGTAGTAACTATTTAGGCAACTGTGCTTATGGTCACACTTGAGATGACAAGATCATTAAAAATAGTAGGTACCTAATTGTAAGTAACAGGTAACTAAAGTATTATACGGAACTTGCGGCAAGTGGGACAATTTCTATGCGGCAATTTCTATATCGCCGTCCTAGCGTTATCCCGGTTGCTATTAAGACTTTCGCCTAGGAGCCCGTGGTCTGTCTTCGTCCGTCCGTCCTCCGTCTTTTCAAAAGAGCGACTGCCGTCTGACCTCGAACCCGCGACCTTCAGCGTGACAGTCAGTCAACCTATCGCTACGCACTCGGTTGTCGAATGTAGGCAGGCAGAGAACAATAGAATATAAACAAAATATAAGATTGTGTGCAACAAATGTACAGAACATTTGTTTAGTCTACACTCCATCAATCGACGATGTTGAACAAATTTCAAAGAGCACTTCTTTGAAATTTGTTCAACATCGTCGACTTATTAAATGAAGTTAGTGTACGCTACATTTCAATCTCCTGCTGTATAATATTGTTTGACAAGCTTACATAGATCAATGATGTATAATTGATTGGCAAATAAACTTTTTTGACAACTCAAGCTGAGAATTACTTGGTGGACATTATGGCCATGTCTGTAGACATGGCCGCTGGACCTAGTTTCTGCTGACATGTGCAAGTTACGAATTGCACAATATTGCACAATTGTACGAATTGCACCTACAGTGGCAAAGACATCATCATCATCAGCCTTAAACAGTCCACTGCTGGACTAGGCCTCTCCTTTGAAAGGAGGAATTGGCCTACTATACTACGCTGGCCAAACGGGTTGGTATAGGGTTTGTATCAAGTTTTCCTTCTCTTACAGTGCTGTTCTCTGCATAATATGACTCTTACGACACCCATGGGATGATATGGGGTGGTGACATTCCGTATTCTTAATCCGTCACCACACGGACATTTTGCAGACATCATCATCATCGTCATCAGCCCTGTATATATACTGTCCCACTGGGCACGTGCCTGTTCTCACTATGAAAAGGGTAAAGCCATAGTCCAACACGCTGGTCAGTCAGTCAGTCTGGGTTGTAGTGATGGATATTTTAGCATTCATATTAATTTTAGCATGTGAATTTTCATTTAGCATTTAGCATATGAAATATCGTTGCGAAATTTCGTGAATTGTAAATTTATCGTTTCGTGCGCGATTCGGTTCGTTTATATTTTTTTGCTAACGCGAGAAACGCGTTCTCTGTCTCGTCCACGGGAATACTCAATATATCCGTTTCACCTGACACGACAAGTGAAATTATTAGCAAATGGTGCGAATGCGAATAATGTTGTTAAGCAATTCTTATATTATTATCTTTGATTTACTCGTATTTAAGGTCGTATATTGAGTGAATGCGTGTGAATGTTTGTTTAGGTAATAATCATCTGTGTTTACACGCGTTTGGCGCGCTTCGTGTTCGTATTATGTCAAAGTTTAGTACGAATTGGCACATAATTGACATAATAGTGAGTTTTTAATTATAATAGTGAGTTTTGTTTACGTATTTGATAAACTTTCTTTCGTCTAATATTTATTGTTGTACTTATAATTGATAATAATATGAACAAATTATATAAGTAGGTACCTAGCTGTAAATAATATTGGTACTTATATACCTACCTACTAAATAATATACCAGTTTCTATATTTTAATTGTTAGTCCCAAATCTAGATAAAGTAGGTATGACGGAAGGGAAGTAATTAGTAAGTATGACAGAAGGTCCTTAAAGTTGTTAATGTTGTTATGTTAATATTATTATTTTATTTTAATTTTGATCATTATCTTACTTAGGTACATAAAATACCTGTGCAAGAGTCTTTCTTAAGCGAACGCGCTTTTTAATTCGCATATTAATAAATTTCACACTTCACATGTAACATTATTATTAATCACCGTTATCATTAGCAAATAGCATAGCAATAGCATTTAGCATGTTAAGAGTCACGAATTCGCATGCTAATAAAATTAATGCGAAATCGCATTAATTGCCATCACTACTGGGTTGGCAAACTTCACATGCCTCCATAATGCTTCGAGAACATTATAGAGAACTCTCAGACATGCAGGTGCCTCACGATGTTTTTCTTCACCGTTATGCAAGCGATAATTAACAATAAATAAAATAATAAATCAATACACATTTCGAAAAGTATTTGGTGCGTGACGATGATTCGAACCCTTCGAAGACCCTTTGCGTAGCAGTCTGTCAGTCTCTCCACTAGGCCATCGCTGCACAGACTTGCCCGCGAGCATTTCCGTCTCATAAATTTCCCGCGTCAAAACTTTTGGTCTCAGAATATATCTTTCTGTTACTTTCAATGAAAAATAGAAAATGAAAAATTGGTCATTACTATACGCATCAGTAATAGTTATTCGTCAATATTATTTGTTGCGTATTGTTTTGTTGTTTAATTTATGTGTCTCGGTGGGCGATATAGGTATGGTAACAATGTGTAGACCTTAGCGCGTTTAGTTATGGAGTACGGAACTATCTCGTAAATGTTAAGGCTTGGCGCCTCTCACGTGGCCTCGCAAACGATGTGTAGGTGTGGGACTCAGTATTCAGTGGCGTAGCGTGGGGGGGGCCGGGGGGGCCATGGCCCCGGGCGGCACATTTAAGGGGGCGGCAAAAGAGGCGCGAGAAATAAAATAAAAATTCAAATTTTAAAATACTTGGCTCGCTCACTGACACTATCCCAGCAGGACTGCATGGCGGCGTGGCTGGGTGCAGTAGAAAGAACAACAATCGAAAATAAAATCATCATTATTTTCATTACTTGAAGACGCGTGTGTCCAATATTCCGGTGATCTGCGAGCCTGTTATGAGTAATTAATTAATCCATATATCACTGCCGAGCCGGCCCTGTGTGTGATGTGTGCCGCCCCTATTGCCATGTCGCACTGGCCCACACAGGCGCCAGGGCAATAGGGGCGCCTCGTGCCAGATAAAATAACAGTGTTAATTATTGAAATTATGTTTGATTTGCTTCAAAATAAAAAATAGTCCTTATAGTTGAATATAGAAGAAAACAGGTACAGGTCCCTAAGACAATAGTCACACCTGCGGTTTAACTATACGCTATTTGCACTTTGACTCCAATATTTACGATATTTGCGTTAAAATCAAAGCCAATTATTACACATACAACAAACGCCTTCTGCTAATATTTGGACGCAATCCTGTGGGACGAGACGCGGGATTTGTCCATAAACTTATAGATTTCGCCTCTCAACTCCTTATTTTTTCGTGTATAAGGAGTTGGTAAATGCCATAAATCCGTGACGGGCAGCAACGTCACCGGTGCGAGAAGCAACGCCCTGCGCCCTTCATGACGCACACGAACACAGCGGCACAATTTCTTGGTCGCCACGCTATTTGGAGGAGAATACCATTACCCTAGAATCCCTAGATTCAGATTCAGTTTCCGCCTTTTACATTATTCCCGGCCAAGGACGCGGTGGTGATAACGGCGATGCATATGCGATAACGGGTCTGTAACATCATCGAGCTAGCAGGCGACTAAAATTAATTATACCTGGCGACCTACAACGAACGCAGTCTACGACTAAATCAACGGAAACCTCGCCGAGCCCGAGGTAGAATTAAGTCACATAAAATGTCACATACCTACTGGGGTTATCAGAAGTCCGAGACAGGAGGAGAACATGTTAACTCTAGATTCAGGTGACTGGTTCTACCCAGTGCCGCGCTGACCCAATCCAGCGCCTGTATGCGAAATCCATGCGCCTTTTTGTCGTACTTTTTCGAAAGTAATTTGATTAACGCTGGCATTTCACCCGTCGCGCAGTTTCTTAACCCTGGCGCCTGTGCGCACCGCACACATCGCACGTAGAGGCGGCTCGGTCCTGTTTCTACCTACAGGAAGGCGACCTACTCTCTTGGGTGGTGTCGGATTCTTGGACAGGAGGAAACTTGTCAACAACGTTGTGGAAGTCGATAGTGTGTCGAACCAGGGAGAGTACCTACCTCGTACTTAAACTCTACAATAGGCGTTGCCTTAAGACGATACAGGGATATGCGCCACCTCAACTCACCTCACGAGATCACCGCACAAAGAAAAAAAAAGGAGTGTAAACTTTCAGCCGAGACCCTCGGACTGATGAGGCAAGGACGCGAGTTGCCACTGCGAATGGCCGCACCGTCAACACAAAGTTCGAGAACCTCGAGGAGGTTGAAAGTTTTTATCCACAATTGTATACCTCGCACGTAAACAGACTAATTGGATCTAGTCTTGACGACCACAGAGCCTCACGGACGTGCCACTACACCGAAGACATCCCGGATGAGAGCCAGGCAGGACCATAGGACTTTAAACATTTGTAGTCATTACGATTGCTTTTACATTTTCGTTCAGGCTATATTATTATACCACGTACCTTTGTTTTCAGTAACCGATATTTCGGCACTGTTAAAAGCGCTATTTTCACGGTTGTGGGAACTCTACAAACTCTACAAAGGTACGTGGTATATTATATCTGTAGAAGAATGTAAAAGTAACACAAAACACTTGATGATGATCTATTTTTTTAAAAGCCATCAAAGTTTTATTTATGAAATTCTACAAGCCATATACATAATTATAATATTGCAGCCGAGAAACGGCCGCTGCCCTGCGCGACATATAAATACCCTTAAAAGTATTATACCCTATGCTTCTTCATCGTGTCAGTGGTTCAGATTTTCTGTTCCCAAAACTTGGCTACGGTAACGGCATTGTCTGAGCCCACTTTAAGACCTCGTTTACTGCAGGTAGATGGGCAAAGAGGGTATGAAAGCAAATGCGCCATTGATTGTGATGGAGCTCCGCAGTCGCTACACCTATAACGGCTATAACCTATGCTTTATTGCTAATGATAATTTGTTTAAATCCTTCAAGCCGTTTGGGGTGTAAAGCCAAGCTAATGAACATACAAACATACCTACATCCGAATAACCTTACACTTCTGGCAGATTTGTTGGGGTACCTAAAAGAAGAGGGGGCGGCAAATTTCTGATCGGCCCCGGGCGGCAAAAACCCACGCTACGCCACTGGACGTATTATCATAGTCTGTTTATTGACTTTGCTCTAAAATATTCTGACTGTCCCTTTTGAGGAACTTTAAAGTCATAGTAGATATAGCAAAAGACAGCGGAGGGCAATGTATGCTATCCAACACGCACAACAAAAATTGCTGTGTTCATTGATTATGAATATTATTTACAATGAGAACAATTTCGATAATAGTTTGACCGTGAAAACTGCAGTCCACTGCGATTCGCCATATTCTTTCGGCGACATGCAAATATAAGAAACATTACTTAAAAATCCATAACACGTCCAATACGTTCAGTTTTGGCGACCCAGACGACCGATTGGCGCAGCGGGAGTGAAAGCGACTGCTACGCCGACGGTCACGGGTTCGATTCCCGCTCAAGTCAAACATTTGTGTGCATGAACATGGATGTTTGTCTTGGTCTGGATGTTTCTATGTATAATATGTATGTATTTACAAAAAGAAAAGTATATATGTATGTTTATCCATTATCTAGTACCCATAACACAAGCTCTGCTTAGCTTGGGACTAGATGGTGATGTGTGTATGTGGTAGAATATTATTATTATTATTATTATTATTATACATGTATGTTTATCCATTATCTAGTACCCATAGTACAAGCTCTGCTTAGTTTGGGACTAGATGGTGTTGTGTGAATGTGGTAGAATATTATTATTATTACTTTAGAGCCTAAATTCCCAGCTAAGAATGTGAACATTATCATAGACTCGATACGCGATAACGCGAGTAGACATTAGACTACTCTGAACCTTAATGCTATTGGAGTTGCACACCTTGCCCAATATACCTAAGTGATAGAGTCGGTAAATCTTTGGCTGGTTTCAGGCTGGTTTCAGAGTCACGCGTTTGACCGGCGGCGGCCACACGCGCGCGCTTACAATTAGGCTGGTTTCAGAGTCACGCGTTTGACCGGCGCCGGCCACACGCGCGCGCTTACAATTACACTAGATTAGTAGTAGCGTTTCATAGTCACGCAGTTCAAACGCGCCGCGTGTGAGACGCGCGCGCCGGCCGCGCTGCCGAAGCTTCAACATTGCAATGAGAAACGCGAACTCGTTTCACAGTGGTCCGCGCGCCAAACGCGCTGTTGAGACGCGCTGGCCGACGGCGCGTGCCGCGCGCGTCACTCTGAAACCAGCCTTTGTCTCAAAAGCTTGGTCAAGCTACACAATAACGTTTCCAGTAATTCTTTAGAGGTCTTATTCAAAGTGTCAAAAGGTATTTAAGTGTTTTTATACTTTTTAAATAAAACATACGCGGTGCATTCGATATTTTTATTTTTATTTCTCAACAAATTAAAACTCATTCATAAGAATTCATGTACAAGAAATAATCAGAACCCTTATCCGTTTCGGCAATCCAGCAAACTCACAAACGCTACCCCAGCAGGATCTCGAATAACTTCGCAACCGAAGAAAAAACAAATACTAAATAAAGGTGAACGCACACTTATCCGAGCCGAACGAATCGAACGAAACGAATTTTAGAATTCTGTATGCAATGCACACTATCGATTCGGACGATTCGACGCGGGCAAGTGTGCGAGGTTTCATGAGATTTCATATACAGAATTCTAAAATTCGGTTCGTTCGACTCGTTCGACGCGTTCGGCTCGGATAAGTGTGCGTTCACCTTTAGTTGCAACATTTCCCTCGGCTAGACTAAAATATCAATATTCAAAATAAAAAAGGGCCTGGCGGGCGGTAATGTTTCAAACGTTAGGGTTGGGTTTCGAAACGAGTCGCCTGAATTTGAGGGTATTGGTGGTGTAGGGGGCTTAAGGGAGTTAGTTTTAATCCCCTAAGTAATTTTGTTTCCCTAAGCAATTTCCAAAAATTCTTAAATACTTCGGCAATTATGCAAAACGGAACGTAGTTTTTATACTTAAGTACAGTTTTACAAATGTTATTTTTAGGTTTTATGTGAAAAACGTGAAACGAAACGCAAACCCGCCTCTCGGAATGATGATATTGACAGCTAATGTCAAATTTGTGCGTCATTGCTTTCGAGTGCCTAGGGTTAGGTGCGACTGTAATAAGTAACTAAATAGGTTATGATAGGATCTCTTTTGACCGTTAACCCGAAAGTAGGAGCTCGGCGAAGCAGGGCTCCGTCAACCTCAGTTTATTAAACTAGTGTGAAGAATGTGGAAGTTGGCAGTGCCATACACACCAATGTTTAGAGATAATTTTTTTTTTCAGAGGAACCAAGTATTTCTGGCAAGTGAAAATTGTGAGGGGGGGTTCCGAGACCTCCCCTCCCCCCTCCCCCCAATCACTCACAACCCCTAAAAACGGCGACGTATTGCGAAACTTTTACCATATCCCCCAGTAAGAACTGATTTTGTGCAATAACGAAAAAAGGTATAATATGTTCAAGAAATTTAAAAAGGTATGTATTTAATGCAGCATCTACGTAATACGAACACAAGTTTCAAAAATAATTAGAGTGGGTACCAAATATAATGGGTTGGCAGCTAATAAGGAGTATCGTAATACTTAAGTAAAAGTTAGCATATTAATATGTCAGTTATAAGCTTCGTTTTAATTTAAACTAGCAGTATTAATTTTTTTTGGGAACTAAATTAGTATCTAAGCGGAAACTTGATGATGACTAAAAAATTGAAAATGGGCATTCATAAATAATACAAATTTCAATATTTGGCTAAATTAAATATCTTAAGTGAAGTGTTTCGTATAAGTAAATAAGACACTTAAGTCCTTTAAGCTAAGTTGCAACATCACGCTATGAGCGATGGGAGCGGAGCAGTAGCCTTAAATAACGCGGGTGTAACCGCGGGCGTCTTCTAGTAATATATAAAATTCTTGCTATGTTCCTTAGGGAGTAGAGGTGCACTAAGAAAGGATTTCCCGAAATCCCTACGGGATCCGGCAAAACTGTGCAGGCGAAGCTGCTAGCTTCCTCTAATCACTACCTTTATATATATATTTCTTGTGTGCGTGTGTATGTCACTGAACTCCTCCTAAACGACTAGACCGATTTCGATGAAATTTTTTGTGTGTGTTCAAGGGGACTTGAGAATGGTTTAGATTCACAAAAAAAATGCTTATATAAAAAAAAATATGGCGGTACGAAGTTAGTACGAAGTAGTATAAAACAAAGTTTCTGTCTGTCAGTCCCTATGTACCTATGCTTAAATTTTAAAAACTACGCAACGGATTTTAATGCGGTTTTTTTTAATTGATAGAATGATTCAAGAGGAAGGTTTATATGTACCTATAATTGACTCGGGCGAAGCTGCTAGCTTCCTCTAATATTTTATAAAACGCTTCTATTGCTCGCTCACAGATACGAAACTTCTCATTGTATTTCTCTAGAGACAAAACAATACAGTTTTCCCAGACGTCAAAACCACCAAGGCTGTGAAAAATAAGTTAAATAATGAGTTGAATTTACAACTGAACAAATACATTCCGCGTCATTTGTACAGAATACAATGATAAGTTAAATTTTACTATTTGTTTAACATTGGAGAAGTGGGTTAGGCGTGTTTATTAAGTATGCTATAAGGTTTGTGTGTTAGCAGTTTATGAGGCAAAGTACGCAGATGATTTGGCGAGAGGTCATAATGTGAGGTGAGCGTGGTCCTAGGCTGCCTCGGAAACTGACACGGATTTTACTTTGGACCTTAACATGTAGAGGGCATCCGGTTCAAATCTCAAGACCACTGACTCTTCGTAGTTCCGTGCATATTCAATTGAAATTTATACATAATAGTTATAATCTTAATATATAAAATCCTTGCGTTACTGACTGACTGACAGACACGCTACAGCCGAAACTATTGGGCGCAGGAAGCTGAAATTTAGCATGTATGTTTCTTGGGGACCGTAGGGGTGCACTAAGAAGTAAGTTATTTGCTTCAGCAGGTTCACTGAGAAGGCTTAGGAATTTTCTTCCTACTGCCACCAAAATTGCGCTAGCAAACTCTCTCCTTTTGCCCATTATTGATTATGCAGATGTCAGCTATTCAGACCTCGCCGAAAACCAACTAGATAAACTTGAGCGCCTTCAAAATCTCTGTATACGATTCATATTTGGATTACGCAAATATGATCATGTTTCACAATTTCGAGCACAGCTCAAGTGGTTACCTATACGACATCGCCGGAATCACCGGAATGCTCATATTCTTTCTTTGCTGTATAACATATTGTTTAACCCTTCAACACCTTCCTATCTTAAAGGACGATTCGAGTTCCTTCATGATACGCATAACCGTTATTTGAGGTCATCAGAAAATTTGAAACTGAAAATGCCGGTACATTCCACAGCATTCTATGACAAATCATTTTGTGTAACCGCTGTTTGCCTATGGAATGCGCTATCATTACATATAAGACAGGCTCAGACGATAGCTAAATTCAAAGCTTTAGTAAAGGTTCACTACCTATCACTGTAACTTTTTCTCGTTATATAAAATACATGTATGTATTAAGTATTATGTAACTCCTTATCGATATGTATGTATGTATCTATGTATGTATGTATGTATGAGTATATATGTATGTATGTATTAAGTATGTATATAAATGATATAGTTTGTTTATTGGTACACATGCAACTACCGTTTTTCTCCGACCAATAATATCTCCATCCAAAGGTTGCCTGGTAGAAATCGCTTTCAGCGATAAGGCCGCCCTTTGTACTTTACTTCGATATAATGTCTCTAATAATATTTTTCATTGTGTACAAAAAAGTGTAAATAAATAAATAAGAAGGGATTTCCCGAAATTCCCACGGGATCGGCCAAAACGGGTAAATTAAAAAAAAAATGCTGGCGTAGCTGCTGGCGTCCTCTAGTATAATTATAATTCGAAAAGTAATTTCGAAACGTCAACGGTGCGGGCCTTGGGTTCGAACCGGAGGCCCTCTGCGTAGCAGTCTCTTAGTCTACCTATAGATGTATAGAGCCTACCTAAGGATATATAATTATATAATATAATATAATTTTATTTCAGGCAAATCACCCTTAGAAAACATACACAATAAAAATTCACATAGCAAAATTCACAAAGCAAAAATAAAATAAAATACACATTATACACATAATAAGTTAAAATCAAATTAAGAGTTAGTTACGTACTTATAGAATTATGAAATAAATTTCAAATATTAATATTTAAATTGCATAAAATTTTGAATATGTCGGCTGGTGGTATAGAGAGATAAGCCATATTATTTAATACATTACATCAGAATTGTTAGATAAAAGTACATTTTTAGACGCGATTAGAAGTTGGCATTGAATGCCACATTTCCTATCTGCCTGATATTAAAAAACGTTTTCAAAATTATATTTCTAGGTACGGCCAAAAAATTGTATTTGAGCAAGTGACCTGCTAGTGTGAATTCATTACATCTCATGCTGAGGCCTAGAGAAGAGACATCCTCTGCTGGACATAGGCCTCCCGCAAGGTTCTCCACACAGACCTATGTTTAGCCACTCGCATCCAACCGCTTCCCGCGATCTTAATAAGATCGTCGATCCACCGTGCAGGAAGCCTACCCCGTCGTCAACTACTTGTCTGAATTTAATTGCTGGTCTAAAAAAAAGTTTAGTAATGTCTTTGGAAGATTCATAATCATCATTTACCATTTTTGTCACTGACATACATAACCCAGACAGAGAAATTTCCATAGTCTTTACAAACTTAAAAAGCTTTGTCCTAGTTGAGATTCGACCGATTAGCAGTCAGAGTCACGAACCAGGTCAGCAGGCAAAATTCGCCTAATATTTTTGAAGGGCACAGCGAGATAACATCTTTAGAACTTCTAGTTCGAATTTGCGCTGAGAATTTACCTTATCTTGTTTTTCTGTCGAAAAATTAATAGGGAAACAAAGGCAACAGAAATAAACATGGATTACAAACAAATAAAAACAACGAAACATACCGAATTGAGAACCTCCTCATTGAAGTCCGTTAATAAATATGAGACAGGTAATAAAATGTGCATAGGGTTCCCACCAAGAACTTAGGGTCCCAAGCCAACCTCACCTGCAAGTGGTGCACCTGCCGATCAACAGACGAGGCTCTGGCAAACAAAATATCCCGATAAGCGGCAGTAGGCTCGCCACTATTACGGGGGATCAAAACACTGGCGAAAAGTGGGCGTTTAATATGCCTCTGCCTACCCCTTCGGGGAAACAGGCGTGAGTCTATGTATGTATGTCATGTATGTACCTACAGATAATAAAAGTCTCTCACTCTATTTATCCAATTTCAAAATAATAAAAATGTAGTTATTATGGTCTTTAAGTAGCTACTGAGTACTAAGTAATAAAGTTATTCAAATTTATTATCCAAAACGAGAGCAGTACAGTAATCTGAATAAATGCCTCTATTAGCTGTTCAGCACGCAGCGACTATAATCAAATAGACTATCCACCAGGGATGACGAAGACCGTGCGAAGTGGAGGAGATATAGTAAAAGCTGACCCCAGGCTCCGAGGCGATGGCCTTGGTTCGCAACCGGGATGATGCTAGGATGATGACGGCTGTTATCAAATACAAGTTCTCATCAGTGTTCTTTGGGCCGCGGCCCACCAGCCACGATCAACGAGCCCGGTTAAAGGATCCACCCTTTTGGTTCTTTATTTTTTTGTTCTTTTTTTAAAAGCCAACTCCCGCACTAGCTTATAAATTCCTGTCTCGCGGGGGGCTTTACAAACATTCAATCAACGGACAGAAAGAACACTCAGACTCGAGACAACAATTTGTGGATCACACAAAGTGTTGTCTCGTGTGGGAATCGAACCCACGACACGCAACGCAGTACCAAGCGGCGAGGTGACAGTTTAAACCACTACGCCAACCGTGCAGTTCTTTAGTTGGAGGAACGATACACCTTTTACCCAGTAAATACGATGGCAAATATACTATTTTAAATAGTAATATTCCATGTTATTTCAGCGGCAAGTAAACAATTTGAACATCGGCCAAACACTCCTGTTATCGGAGACCAAACAGATGTTCAAACATTTTTATCAATCCTGCCCAACAGAGATTTCTTAGCCTTGTAACAAATACCAGTCTTAAAGTCTTAATGTGAAGTGTTACGCTTCTAATCCCTGGCTGGTATACTTAAATTCGAAAATGTTCTTACTACAATTTCTACCACTTAGCATTTTTTCACCGCCGTAGTAGAGCCTTGCTGATTTCAGCATGAATGGGCCGGCTCAACCGGGGAAGTACTACCCTCTCACAGAAGATCGTCGTAAAGTAACAGTGTCTTAACTGTTGCGTTTTGTTCGGTGAGTGAGAGTGCCGGAGGCCCTATCCCCTGTTCTTTCTCCCACATCCCACTCCTCATCCTATCCCTTTTCCCAACCCCAAGGGGCGGCAACGCACTTGTTACTCCTTTGGTGTTGCTTGTGTCCATGGGCGGCGGTAATTGCTTATGCGATCCGTCTGCTCATTTGCCGCGAATTACTATTAAAAAAAAATATATATATACAGGGTGTAACAAGACCCTTAACGAAAACTGAAATCCCATGTTGTACCAATGAGTACGAACATTTTTTGCTTCGGCACCATATCTGGGAAATTACTGGTTCAGGAGATATTGAGGCTCAAAGTTAGTATGGAATTTTTCTAATTAGGTACAAAAGCGATGCATTTACCCCGCCAATATGTCTTTTAGGTATGACCCTATAGATAAGTAGGTATTTCGAGCATTGCACGCATTGCAAAACTCAAAAAAAATATCGTTTCCCAGGTATTATTTTTGGTTAGTATGACTTAGCATGATGTCTACAACGAGTAGACTTCGGCTTGGTGATGGGTCTTGTGACACCCTGTATGCATAGCTAAGTAACAGCCGGTCCTAACATCTATCTATGGAATTAAAGCTTAGAGATACATATTAAATTTGTCATTTTTGTTTGAAGCTCTTAATACGTATTTCTAATCTCCAAATCCATGAATAGGTATATAGGTATATACCATAGGGTTATCCATATTAAATTTCGGGACCTGCCGTAGGTGAGGGTAGAGTGCGCATTTTAACTTTGCCCCCATGGCCCCATGAAAAATAAAATATCATATTTAGAAAAATTAACATTATTTATTAATAATCTATATATATTTGTTAGCAAATTATAGAACAACGAATTCCAGTAATGACATTCATTAAAGTGTGAACTGAAGAAATAAAAAAAAACAAATCGCGTACTCTTATACACCCAGGTGTACAAGAGTGCTTGGCGGGTTGAGCAAGAGTGCGCGGCGGGTTGTACAAGAGTGCGCGCATCATCAATAGGTGTATCCTGTAGGTGTATCAATAAATGGCGAGTTTACTTCAACTGAGCAACTCGTAGGTGGTTGTGGCTATGGTTCTGGCTCTGAAACCATAGGTACAGACAACACTAGATCTCTGTCCGTTACTGAACTTGCTAAAAAAATCAGCTTCGGTAAAAACATCGGGTTCGTAAGGCTCAATGGCAGTAACTTTGAAACTTTGTGCTGTACATGATAATGTTGCAGCTTTTAAGTATGCTGGTGTAAAAATTGCTACCATTTGGAATACATGACTGCTCTGCCAGGATGGATACGCAACCATTTTTCACACACATTGGCATAGTTTTTTTTTAGGACAGTGTGTAAGCCACAGTCAAGGGGCTGCATTTTATAACTGGCATTCTTGTAAATACACTAAAAATGTTTACTTTGTAAAATTACAATTTATTTTACACATGAGAAAACATAAATTTCGTAGAGTGTGCGCGCAATATTACACACACACGCACACCGTGCGCACTCTTATGCACCTCGCCCTTCAGGAAGATATTGGACCACCTGCCCCATCCATTGAAAGATGTGCGAAGTTTTTCGCACGAATCGGTTAGCCAAGTACAAACGTTACTTGGATAATTAATGAATATTCTTATATAATCAAATAATAGTTTAGGAGAGACAATCTATGCAAGACGCAAGAAAATTTGATCAAAATGTTAAATGAGCAAAAATCTATTGACTTGCCTGGTGTCTCAGTTTTTTAACCAAATTTTTAATCCGTCACCACACAGATATTAAATCAATGCTTATCTGTATATTATATAAAATTCTTGCGTTACGCTTTGACTAACAGGCAACGCACAGCCTAAACTATTGGGCGCAAGAAGCTGTTTGGCATGTTCCTTGGGACTGTAGGAATGCATTAAGAAGGCATTTCGCAAATCCCCACGGGATCTGAAAGAATTGGTTAAATAACAAAAAAAATGTGCGGGCGAAGCTGCGGGCATTCTCTTACACAGTCGAACAACTTCCCGCTTTACCACCATAAGGGCGAGAATCGCTCAGCAAGACATCGTCGCTTCAAGTGCTACTTTACACACACATTGACACTCGTATACAAAATCTTCGTTTCTAGTGTGCCTCGACTCTATGAGCGAGCCAAGGGATTTTTTTCAAACTGGTCTTGCGCCGACTTGTTTGATTGTACATTATGCGCTCATAGTTTACAAAAATGTTAAAGGTGCGTGCGTAACCTTGAACTGTTGTAACATGATATTCCATCGCTCTCCCCATTACGTTATCTTTCCTTATCGTTTAAGCTGATAAAGAAATTCATAGACTGTCGGCACAGTAATCTATTTGAGGATGAGAATAGTTTTTTGAAACTGTAATAATGGCAAACAGTTGTGAGACTTGTCTGGAGACAAATACATACATACATACATAGTGTCACGCCTATAACCCCGAAGAGGTAGGCAGAGGTGTATTTCTACACCCACTTTTCGCCAGATATACTTAAGTCCCACGTAATAAGGGGCGAGCCTATTGCCGTACCGGGCACTTTTCCAGACTCCGTGCTGCTACTGAGAATTTCGTGACAGAAAAACACAATAACACTGCCCGACCCAGGAATCGAACCCGGGACCTCCGGATTCCACGCGCACATTTATGCCGCGAGACCAACGAGGCAGTCGTATAGGGTTTGATGTCGAGTTTTCTTTCTCTACGCAAAGATGGTATTTGCATCGTGTTATCCCTTAGTCGCCTCTTACGACACCCACGGGAAGATGACACGGGGTGGTGACACTTGTTTTAGCCGTCAACCACACGGCTAAAACAAGTGGAGACAAATATTTGGAGTATTTAAAAAGTCCACGTCATTATCCTAAGGTTTCCTGTTAAGGTCCAAGATATTCACCTTACAGCCCAGGGTTTTGTCCGCTCAGCACTCCAAATGAATGCAGTGGTTCACCAGTATCAAAATACGGGGTACTGACTCACCGTGGTAGTTATCAGCCTCGTGGTAGCCGGCAAAGGTGAATTGACATACTCTCCGTAATAGTGAGAGTTGTGAATTTTTTAACCATTCCCGTCACACCCACTTGATAATGTACAGCGTATTGGTTTAAGTGGTTACCGCGGCAATTCCAGAGCGCCGAGAGTTGTAGATTCGATTCCCAGACGGGGCAGCACTGACCACAGTATATCTGTATAATCTATGCTGACCACGATCACTGCGGCAGGAGGGTGCGTCCAAGAAGAAAATATTCTGATTAGTGAGCCGAATGCCGATCAAATCGTGGTGAGATGCTAGCTGGCTTCACTCGTACTAAACTGCAATACTTCAACCAAATAATCTCTTTCGCACGTCGTCTGCAGCACGTAAAGAAACACTTATACTTTTTTTTTATTTATAAAACTACCCGCATTAGGAATTTAGGACTAAATCCTGTGTCGCGGGGGCCCTTACAAACAATGAACACCCAGACTCGAAACAACAATTTGTGAATTACACAAAGTGTTGCCTCGTGTGGGGATCGAACCCACAACACTCGGCGCAGTGGCTGTCAGCGAGGCCACGCCACGCCAACAGTGCAGTCTTTGAACGTGCTGTAGTTGACTTGCTCAAATCCTACCATAAACGACATTAAAAGTATTAAAACTATTAATATCCAGCCCTTTATTACCTTCAAACACAATTTCTATTAATTTTAATCGCTCCCATCCGTCAAGCCAATCTCACTTGCAATGCATATCAATAATAAACCAATACAAACCGTTTGCTTATTGCAGTAAAGTTCAATTTAAGTTTACAGTACGATTGGACCAGATAGCCCTTAATTATGATAAATAGCGGCTTGAAGCGGCTTTTAGTTATGATTTATTGTTGTACTCGAGTGCAAGGAGAAATTGCATTAAGCCCTGTAACATTGGAACATATAGTTTATTGCTTATTGGCCTAATAATCGTCCGTCATAAAATTGAAACATGTTTTTGTGCCCGCTGTGTATCCTCTGTTACTTTTTTTACTGTCACATACACACTTTCTGTGTTTCTTAAGTCAAATATACAAAACATCATCATCGCCCTAGCGCTATCCCGGTTGCATCCAAGACTTACACGCCTAAGGTCCGCTTACTGATCTAACCAGATACCTACATACATACATATCGTCACGCCTTTTATCCCCGAAGGGGTAGGCAGAGGTGTATTTCTACACCCACTTTTCGCCAGATATACTTTAGTCCCACGTAATAAAGGGCGAGCCTATTGCCGTACCGGGCACATTTCCAGACTCCGTGCTGCTACTGAGAATTTCGTGACAGAAAAACCCAATAACACTGCCCGACCTAGGAACTGAACCCGGGACCTCCCGATCCCACGTGCACATTTATGCCGCGAGACCAACGAGGCAGTCGTATAGGGTTTGATGTCGAGTTTTCCGTCTCTACGCAAAGATGGTATTTGTATCGTGTTATCCCTTAGTCGCCTCTTACGACACCCACGGGAAGGTTCTATGCCGTCAGCCACACGGCGGACCAGATACCTACGACAGAATATCAACTTTTCCACAGAGCGATTGCCGTCTGACCTCCGCAACCCAAAGGGATAGCGATATTCCATGGCTTAGACCAGTATGAGTTTATTTGGGGGAACTGACTCCCCGTAACGACTGTCAAAGATCTTCATGACAGCCGGGATCGACGGTTTAACTCTACAAATCTCATGCGCTTCCTCTACATTAATTACTCTTTTCATACATGCTCGCCAGTTCCGGGTGCTTCGGACCTTGACATCATGAGCAAGGTTTACAAAATAATCATGTTGGCCAGATAGGCACAAGGTTTAGTGTCGAGTTTTCTGTCTCCTCCGAAAGATACTATTTGCTTTGTATATTTGACTTATCATGCAGAGGGTATCCGGGTTTGAATCCACGGCACCAATGACTTTAAGAAGTTAAGTGCGTATTAAATTGTTAATTATCGCTTGCCCCGTGCCTCGGCGAGCACGTTAATAGATACCACAAAACTATAAATGCGTATTTGATTGATCTTTGACAGTTGTTATATGGAGTCAGTGCCCTTTATATGGGTACTGACACTTGACACTTGTCTCAGCCATGGAAAATAGCTATCCCTTTGGATTCAGTTCGGTCTGAGGTCAGTATGAATATTGTTTAGGAAAGGTACCGTGCTTCGGAGGCCACGTTAACCCGTCGGTGGTTCAGGACAGAATCGGTTCGTCGGAGACCTTCGGGCGTGTGGTCTGAAAACTCTGGCACCAGGGTTGACCACACACTCATACGAGTTTTTTTTTTAAAGACAACTCCCGTATTGCGGCTAAATCCTGTGTCGCGGAGGACTTTTCATACATAGGTACATCTAACGAAGACAATTAACACCGAGACTCGAAACAACAATTTATGAATCACACAAAGTGTTGTCTCGTGTGGGAACGAACCCACAACACTCGGCGCAGTGTCAAGCGGCGAGGCGGCCGCTTAAACCACTACGCCAAGCGTGCAGTCAAACAAAATTGGTAACGATGTTTGTATTTGAGAAACTAATATATATTCTCTTTTATCAGTATTCAAAAGCAAGTGCTCTTCACATACAAGGTTCATATGGCACTTAATCCTGACGTCATAATATACAAGGCCTTTATACTCAGAATAATAATTATGTGGCAAAGTCAATATGGCTTCTTAACACTTGAATAATCGATTATAAAACCATTTATATGCAAATTATATTTATGTATGATTCAAAATAAATACTTTACTTTTACGGATTCGAATATTTATTCAACTTTATAGTTTTCAGTGCTTTATACCGTTACATGCTGCTCGAATCCCAATTTATCCAACCGAATTTCGAATTTTATACTACTGTACCAATTGTGTAGCCATTTTCAGTTCGTAGGGAATCTTTAGTAGGAAATATGGTGAAACTAGTATCTGTAAAAATACTGTAACTAAATAGATATGGTAACCTATTCACCGATATTTTGTCCTACGTAGTAAAAGCCTCGGGACCCTTAAACCTATCTGCATTCTTATGTCAAGCTCATTCATAGAAACACCTAATCAGTATCTTAGTACTATTTTCTTATATTGCATTGCGATTCTAAACAATTTTAGCTGGGAATTGCTAGTATAAGTTATAAACGCGTGTCCACTCATTACATATTTGCCTTTGCATCGACCGTAATATCAATTTGCAAGCCCAGTTCAATTTCAATCTCACCTATAAACTTAATATGACGACTAATCGGTGCTACGTGGAATCGTTCGAAGAATTTGGGTCAGTTTCCTGCTGGAAGTTGTTGAGCTTTCAACTGGCTATTTAAAGCTGAGTACTTGCACCATGCATACCATGTGCAGGAATTTCTCTATATTTACTTCTCTGAGCCCTTTATGTAACGATCTGTTTGTGCCTGATATACGAGGCTTGGTTTATTGAAAGCCATACTTATATGCAGACATGCAGTTGCTCTGTGGAACAGCTACTATTCAAGTAACTAGAGTACTATGCGGTTCCCTAGTTGCAACTGGGATAACGCTAGGATGACGATGACTTGTATAATAAATGCGAAAGTGTGAGTTCCTTCACGTTGCTACGGAATGATGATATGATATATTATTTGTAGAGCTAGTTAGCAGGTTGGTGACAATATGAATAGAAAGCCCATTTTTACCGGCAAACCAGGCCCATTTTGACCCGGGGAAAGTTGAACAGCCTTTGAACCCGCATCGAACTCAATTAGAAGTATATTGGAGGAGTTGGAAAATTAACATTTGCTGTACATAAATTATTTTTATATACAGTAAATATATACAAGTGATATAGAAGGTTTTACACCTTACAAAATGTAAATTATGTGTATTATGCAAAACCTGGCGATGAAAAAGAGTGACCGTGAGTTTTATTGCCCGTTCTTTCTCATAGTTCTACGCCCTTGCTTTGCGAACGTGGCCGTAAATGTAAATGTAGAGTCTTTAAGTAATTATTTTATAAATTTATTATTTTGACGTTCATAAGCGTCACATTGTGGCCCAAATGAATAAAGGATTTTTACTTTAACTTTGACTTAACCTTGTAATATAAACTATTTCACTGCTGGGCATAGATCTCTTCTTGTTCAGAAAAGGATTAATCTGAAAAACTCTGAAAGTAGTTAATTTGTAATTACCACAGCCATAACAGTATTCTCGTGACGCACTTACACGTATATCGAAGCATGGGAAACCTTTTCACACCTGCCCGGTATTTTTGTTACAGAAACATTTAAAGTGTTCACAGATGCCCTCTGATCTGAATAGTTCGTGTCTTATTTATATCTTTTGAGTGGCCTGTTAGCCTAGTAGTTTGTAACCTTGACTGCCAATTCGGAGGTTGTGGGTTCAGATCTAATAATACATAAGACAAGTCTCTGTGTGATGAGGACGATTATTTGTTCTTTGCATAATATATTCCACATCTAATATCTTATTCCGTGTTGTTGACGGTAGCCGTGTGGTTGACGGCATAGAATACAAGTGTCACCACCCCTATCTTCCCGTGGGTGTCGTAAGAGGCGACTAAGGGATAACACGATGCAAATACCATCTTTGCGTAGAAACGGAAAACTGTACATCAAACCCTATACGACTGCCTCATTGGTCTCGCGGCATAAATGTGCGCGTTGGATCGCGAGGTCCCGGGTTCGATTCATGGGTCGGGCAGTGTTATTGGGTTTTTCTGTCACGAAATTCTCAGTAGCAGCAAGGAGTCTGGAAATGTGTCCGGTACGGCAATAGGCTCGCCCCTTATTACGTGGGACTAAAGTATATCTGGCGAAAAGTGGGTGTAGAAATACACCTCTGCCTACCTCTTCGGGGTTATAGGCGTGAGACTATGTATGTAATATCTTATATGGAATGTTTTGGTCGTCTGCCGTAACTACTTTGGTACTTGGTACTTGGTAGCACCGGGTATTTCCGCAACTCCACGTGCTGGCGGGTATTTTGCGTGCGGGTGGGAATGGTCTTGTCATTCGAGCCACCCCAGCTCTTCGAGGGAGGCCAGACTCTTGATGTGGTCCACTGCTTCCCTTAGGGTGCTTTATCTGGTCAGGTACTACTGCCTATACAGTGAGACCTCAGGGCAGTCGAGGAGCAGGTGGGCTGCCGTCTCGTCTGCTGCCATACAGGCTCTGCACAGCGGGCTGTCGGTGATACCTAATGTAAATAGGTGTTTATTAAAGAATCCATGTCCTGTGTAGGCGGCCGTGATTGTCCGCAGTTGTTGTTTGGACAGCCGGAGGACTTGTTTGGCTGTCTTACCGTCTGCTGTAGGAAAAGCCTCTTTGGCCTGCCTACATGTTTCAATACCAATCCAGGACTGGATGTGCTGGGTCCTGGTTCTATTTTAAGAAATAGAACCAGGACCCAGCACATCCAGTAACCTAGTAAGCCAGGTTGCGATAAAAACCAGAAGAGAGGGGAATAATGGGCTCGTGTCCCACCACCTCTCTTCTGGCAAGTACGTCGGCTGCGTCATTCCCTCTTGAGCCACTGTGGCCCTTGATCCATTGCAGTGTTAATTTGTTTAGTTTACTTACCTTTGTTAATTTCTGGTGTCATTCAAGTGTGAGTGCCGAGGTGATAGTATGGCTTTTGAGGGCTGAGAGGACAGCCATACCATCTGAGAGGATGCTAATGGATCGTTCCCTTACCTCACGTGCTATGATTGCTGTGGCAGCTAGGATTATGCCAAAACATTTAGCCTAGTAGACCGTGTTGTAGGCTCCCAGCGGTGCTGCGATGTTGATGTTTAGGTCGCCGGAGAATACTCCTGAAGCCGTACCTGTATCCGTCTTAGACCCATCTGTGAAGATCGTGAGCTCGTTGTGGTTAACTGCTCCTTCGTGTAGATCTTCGTACAGTTGGATTTTGTATTTCTTGTCGAACACAAATTGTTTCGGTTTTCGGTCGCCAATGGCTTGTGTTAGAGGAACTTCTTTGAAGAGTGTATTTAAGTTGCTAGTGTGCGGTGTATTTGTGTCTTTCCAGAGCTTCAGAGCTCTTAGCTGAACCGCCGTCATCGTTGCTTCCTGTTGTATTGATGCAGGCAGGTCCAGCAACACTTCGAGTGCCGCTGTAGGTGTGGTTTTCATGCAGCCCGTCGCCGCTAGGCATGCACGTCTTTGAAGCTTGTTGGCGGCCATTATTAGGTTGCGCCAAGACCACCACACTACTGCGTCGTAGGTTCCCATCGGAAGTATTATTGGCTTATAGAGCCATAACACAATTTTGGGGTATAGGCCCCAGTTTTGCCCATCATCTTCTTGCACTGCCAAAAGACGATGTTGGTTTTATTGAGCTTATTTTCCATGTGTCTGTTCCATGTCAAGACACCTAGGTAATTGACCTCGGTAGACAGCTTAAGCTCTGTATTAAATAACCTGGGCAGTTGGTAGGGACCCAGAATGCGTTTGTGTGTGAACATGACTAGTTTAGTTTTGGTCGGGTTTACAGAGATTTCGTTCTCATTACACCACCACTCTACTATGCGTAGGGCTTGTTGGGTAAGGTCGTACACTGTACTAGTTACCTTACCTGAAGTGAAAATGGTCAGATCATCTGCATAACCTATTGTGTAGAAGTATCTTGCATTGAGTTTGCCTATGCGTTCATTGATGACTTAGTTCCACAATAGCGGGGAGAGAACGCCTCCCTGCGTGCAACCTTTAGTTATCAAGGCTGTCTGGGTATCGCCGTGCAAGCGTACTACCTTTTTGCTGAGCATGTTTTGGATCCACTGTCATCGAGCATCTGATTCACACCATGTCTGGTTAGGGCATATATTGCTTATGCTGGAGAAGTTTGTCTCGTCGAAGGCTCCTTCTATGTCGATGAAGGTGCCCAGGCAGATGCTTTTTTGTTGTATAGCAGCTTCTATCTGGTTCACGACCTGATGTAAGGCCGATTCCGTCGATTTCCCTGAGCTGTATGCACCTCCTTCATGCGCCGAGCCTTTCCAAGGCTTTGTGCATGAAGGAGGTCAGGCTTAGGTGCAATAGCATTATGAGTCAACACGTGAATTTGATGAGATTTCCGTCTCTTCGTGTAGATACTATTGCCTTCGTGAATTTTCTTAATCGCCTCACACTACACACACTTATGGAATGGGGTGATGACACTTTGTAATTCGTCACCACCACCAAACCACATGGATTGTCCCTAGATATAATGATTAAATACATCAACTCTTGCATAGAAAGACAAACAAGCAGGCGGGTTACCTGATGGTAAGTGATCACCGCTGCCCATAGACACCTGCAATGCCCGACCACAAGATTTTATTTATATATTACAATTTCATTGGCGAGCTAATAAATTGTATCATGAAGTGTTTGTAATATTAATCGAAGTGTTTAATTTTCGATTGATTGTTGATGAGATTGTTCGGCTTAACCGTTCTGACGTCAGTCACATCCGCGTTACTATGATACAGTAATGACTTTCGTCAATGTGTAAACAGCACTCGATTTATGATTACATTATGATCGGATAATGAAGACGATTATAACCAAACTAAAATTAGACTATAGCTATATTTTACTTACACTTAGCGCGAGAAAAGATAAGGCGATGTTTTAGAATTGTCAAATCAGATTTAGTAATTATTCGGCGATTTTTTCGCTTACGTTTTAAACTCCGTGAATAAACTAAAATGAGATTTTTGTTGTCTTTTCTAACACTCTAAGAAGAAAAAGGAAAGATGATAGAATTGTCAAACCTCAGCCATTTCGTACTGATTTCAAGGTAATTCTCATACAGTGTCAAATTCCAACGTGTCCAAATCTGCGTAATAAAATTAACGAATCTAAAGCCATACTTTATTTCGCTGCCATCTCTTTCTAATTTCATCAAAAAAAAGAAACAGTCTAAATTTTATTCATTTTATTTCAACAGATAACCGCCAATATCATTCGTAATCTGTCCTTCGTATTACAGAGGTGCATTGCAGACAGCGCGGTATAAATTTAGTAACATGTGTTTTATCAGATGATTGTAACAACGTGCATTGATAACTGATAAGCAATGATTTATTTTGACCTTATTATCGATATGTCATTATGCCAACATTATCTGGAATGCACTTATCTTAATAGATTTTATCGCGAAGTATTAAGTTTGGGCATAAGTCAATTTGAGTCAATGAGAGTTTCACGCGAATCGCGGTGAAAATATACTTACAGCGAAATGCTGAGACAACCTTAAATACATTAATAAAAGTTCTTATCATATTCTAGCTGTTTGGTATTTATTATTTTCCACTTTAAAGTATATCATGTGCGGGCCAGGTTAAATCGGGTGCCGTACATTTATCTTTTTCCTTCTCTAATGTCTCATTAAGGACTCTACAATAATTTAACTAACGGATTGCCTCGTTGGTCTCGCGGCATAAATGTGCGCGTGGGATTGGGAGGTCTCGGGTTCGATTCCCGGGTCGGGCACAGTGTTATTGGCTTTTTCCGTTAGGAAATTCTCAGTAGCAGCATGGAGTCTGGTAATGTGCCCGGTACGGCAATAGGCTCGCCCCCAATTACGTGATTACGTGGGACCTAAAAATTCATGGCGAAATGTGGGTGTAATATTACACCTCTGCCTAACCCCTTCGGGGATACAGGCGTGAGTCTATAAAAAAAAATATTAACTAACGGATAGAAAGAGCACCTAGACTTGAAACAACAATTTGTGTCCCATGTGTGGACTCAAAACACTCACTGCAGTGACGGTGCGTGAGTCGCTTGGATCACTAAGCTGCCTAGCTGTCCGGACTAACGGACGAATGAATATAGCATAAGCCCTCTGCCCACGTTGTGTGTTTTAGCAGGCGGACGCGCGCAGCACCTTTGCAGTAACACCGCGAGTCGGGTAGGTACCTTTAAATTTTCGTCCGCAAAATCGCGCAATTATACAACGGAATCCTATAGGAAGTCAAAAAATAAACACATTATTGCAACCTTTACACGTACAAATAATATTAAAATAAATTGTGATGGAAAACACTAAGGCCTAAAATAACTATCCCTGATCGATGTATTGCATTACACTGTAACGTAATAATAATGGTCAGTCAAAAGACTTGTACGATTTACTGTAAATATATTTTTGTATCTAACCAATGACACAAAGACACATCGCGTAGATGTGTTAACAAAATGACTATTCTGTAGAAAGAAAAATCGGCCAAGTGCATGTAGGTACCACGCACAATGTAGACAGACGAACAATGTGTAGTCTTCGCTGTGAGCATCCTCTAGTTTACAATATAATAAAACAGGGTGTGTTCTTCTCCGTGGTCCAGTGGATAGCGTATGCGACTGCTGATCGGAGGTCCCGGGTTCGATTCCCGGGTCGGACAAAAGTGTTACTGGGTTTTTCCGAACTCTCAGTAGCAGCACGGAGTCTGGTGAAGTGCCCGGTAACGGCAATAGCCTAGACATAACAATTCATGGCGAAATGTGGGTGTAATATTACACCTCTGTCTACCCCTTCGGGGATACGAGCGTGAGTCTATAAAAAAAATTGTGTTCGTTTTATTACTATATTCCACTATTTTTTTATATGATTTACTCAGCAATGCTTTGCATGATGCAAAGCATTGCTGAGTAAATCATATAAAATAATAGAGTTTAGGTTAGAATTAAGGTCAATTATATCAGTAGAGCTTTCGGCGTATCGCCTTATCTGCTAATCGTATCCCCGGTAAAAAAAATATAATTTCTAGCATTTTTTGCGAATCGTTCCTTCGGTAGAATAAAGTTGCGACTAATTAAATTTTCTTGTACCGATGAACGGCGAACATTGATTTCTATGCATAATTATTTCGTTGAAGAATCATTCTACAAATATTTGTAAGCTCGAGTTCCGTAGTACCCCTTACCCCTATGTTGTAGTATATACTACGTAACCCTAAAAAGGCGAATAATTAAACTTGTTGTCTTTTTCGTAAAAGTGAATCTATGATGTGGTGATGTCTGTTGGTATCGGGGCTAGGCTTTCGTTGCCTTTATCGAATCCTTGTCTCTCTATCCCTTTGATTATTATAATCAAAGCTCTCTCCGTGGAATTATCCACAGTGGGTTTTGTTTATATCTATCATCAAAAGTAACGTAATCATTTATGCGAAAGTATATTCATTTATCCTTCTTTCACGTAATAGAGATATTATATGTTATGGTATGATTTGTGTGTGGCGATATCAAGAAGGTTGGATAGTGACATATTATGCTATTTGCTTTTGCTTACCGCGATATCCGACCTTTTATCCGACACACATACACAGCGGTCGAAGTATATTCTTATATCTATTTTGTTTGCACATCATCTCAGGAAGTATGATTGATGATAAAAAACTTTGCGTACTGTGTATTTTTAAACTCTTGAAATTTGTTGTCATACCTCAAAGTACAAATGGCATTGAAATCTAAAAATATGAGCTTTTTAAAACGAATCGCGTACGCTTCGTAATGACATAGAATATGCAGGTACAGAAGACCAGCTCAACGTTATTTTAAGTTTACTGGCGATATACTTATTACCTACTTAATTCAATTTTAAACTCGACAAAACGTATGGAACAGGAGATGATTTTTATTATGTTCCAGAACAAAAGTTCATAATTACGAGTACAACCACTCCTAACAAGATTGCACTGTACCTACTAGAAATAACGTTTTATAGCTACGTAGTAAGGCTGGGAAAAACAGATCATTTAGTGACTGGTTCAGAATTTTTGTTTGGGAGTAGCATGACTCTGGTGTAATATATCAAGAGAAGCACTTAAAAGTCCCTCTCTCATATAATATCTAATTAAATGATAGACACTCGTAAAATTAAAACCGGCCAAGTGCGTGTCGGGCCACGCGCAATGTAGGGTCCCGTAGTTGCCCATAATGGCCATTATTGATAATAACTTCTGTTTCACATGGGACTAAAAACGGGCATCTTTAAGATTAAGCCAGCGCTCCCAATGTAAACTCACAGAAATAGGTATTTATAAGTTAACCGACGATTACTCGTAAACTAGTGATGTCTTCTTAGCCGTGATAGTTTTCTTTTTAAATTCGTTATATGTACTACATTTGTGATTTTTTTCACCTCTTCCAAATTAATAGTTTAGCCGGCAGAGAGGGGGGGGGACACTTGAGTCTAACAATTTTTTTCACTTCAAAGCTTGATATTTGACAAACCAATCACTTGATCGAAAAATGATTTGAGCAAACTAATAATATTTTTTTAAAACCTATCCAATGATACCCCACACAATGGGGTACTCAACCAAAAAAAAAATTCAACCCCACTATATATGTAGGGGAGATACCCTTAAAAAAATATTTTCATAAATTTTATTCTACAGTTTTGTTGCAATATTGTATGTCTATATTCATGTCAAATATCAGCTTTCTAGCACCAGGCGTCTTTGAGCTAGGCTGCGGACGGACAGACGGACAGACATGACGAAACTATAAGTGTTCCTTGTGGACTACGGAACCCTAAAAACGTAGGATTGTATCACAGGATGATTTCTATAATGTTCGTGCTTAAACCACGCTGGCCTTCTGTACCTACATATTCAATGGTTTTAGTAAGTACATCATTATGAGAACTGATTAGCACCGCAGTGATAAACGCCTGGCTCGTTAGATTACCTCACTGCTTACATCAGACATGGAGTAGCGTTATGCTTAAATAAATATTTGGTCTGGCCATTAAACTTGTCTGAGAGAGGTCAGAGGCGCCTACTATTAGTGTCATCTCACTTTGTATATGAAGGAGAAATGAGACAGAAAATAGTGTTTACGATGTGTTTTACAATATAAGGAAGTAACCACCTTGGTCGGTGAAAAAACCTGCGTCAAAATGTGTTACTATGTAGACGCAAGTTACTATCAAAATGATGTCTTGTCATCCTCATAGTGTTTTCCCAGATCCAAGCTGGTGTCCGCTTACGAATCTTACCGGATTTGACTGAATATTAGCTTTTCTACAGAGTGACTGCCTGCCTGACCGCGGAAACTCAAAGGAATAGCGATATGCCACGGTTTAGAATAGTGTCAGTTTCAGAGGTACTGACTCCCAAAAGTGACTGTCAAAGATCTTCGTAACTGTCGGGACTGACGGCTTAACATAACTCCAAAAAGTAAATGAAGCGCGCTGTGGATTCCAACCCGATACCCTCTGCATGGCAGTCTGTTGGTGTCTCCACTAGGCTATTGTCGTCTAACTTTACCATTAAGGGTAAAAAAAATTTGAAAGTTAAGAGAAGGCGAAACCGTGAATTGCTTGTAAGTAATAAGTTGCTTTCGAGATGTTGTGGTATGACCGCACCCATAGCACAAAGGTTAAGTTAAACAGTCCATTCGTGACTGCGCCGTCAGTATGTCATTGCTTTTCCGAATCTGATTCATACCTATCACAGGTATTAAGGCCTGTTATCAAGGTTTGTTCCTCGTTCGGCCCGAAGATCCGGACCGCATTAAAAACCTAGTTCGTCCCATAAAATTACTGATTCGACCCAAATTCCAAGTATTTTAAAAATAGAGATAAAGACAACAAAAATATAAAGTACTTTTTGATTTTTCAATAATTGTTCAATAACCAAGTAATATCCGTGTGGTGACGGATTAAGAATACGGATTGTCACCACCCCATATGGCCATATCATCCCATGGGTGTCGTAAGAGCCGACAGAGGGAGCATATTATGCAGAAAACAGCACTATAAGAGAAGGAAAACTTGATACAAACCCTATACCAACCCGTTTGGCCAGCGTGGTATAGTAGGCCAATTCCTCCTTTCAAAGGAGAGGCCAGCAGTGGACTGATAAAGGCTGATGATGATGAACCAAGTAATTTTTATTTAAAAGTACCAGGTTAGCATAAAGGTACAGAAGTTAGCCACCTGTAAACAAGCTCGTTATTTTTTTAGGGTTCCGTACCTAAAAGGTAAAAAACGGAACCCTATTACTAAGCCTCCGCTGTCTGTCTGTCTATCCGTCTGTCCGTCTGTCTGTCACCAGGCTGTATCTCATAAACCATGATAGGTAGAAAGCTGAAATTTTCACAAATTATGTATTTCGGTTGCCGCTATAACAACAAATACTAAAAATAAAAAATAAAAATTAAGGAGGGGTCCCATACAAAAAACGTGTTTCTTTTCGTATTTTTTGCTCAAAATTACTAACTGTTACAGGTAGACGCTTTAAATTTTTACAGAATATGTAGTTGTATATTACCTTTCAAAATAAATAATTAAATTTAAAAAAGTAAATAATAAAGGGGGGCTCCCATACAACAAACGTAATTTTTAAGCAATTTGTTACTCGATCTTAATCAACAGGTAGAAACTTATAAAGTATTTAAGTATACATACAACGAACGTGATTTTCTTTTATAGATGATGGTACGGAACCCTTTGTGCGCGAGTCCGACTCGCACTTGCCCAATTTTTTTAAGTCATTAAATAAACTTCGTTTAACTTAAAAATATATTCATTGTAGATAGCTTAATAAGGAGTCTTCCACCCTTATTTAATGTACACGATGTACATCGTCTGTGGGTAATGGAGCAAAGTGAAGTTGATGCCAATTTTTCGAAAAAAGTCATTTTCTCCGATGAAGCGCATTTCCATATATGAATGGCTTCGTAAATACACAAAATTTTCGAATTTGGGACCCAGAAAATCCTCATACAATCCATGAGAAACAAATGCACCCACAACGAGTAACTGTCTGGTGCGGATTTTGGTCAGGCGGCGTGATTGTACCTTACTTTTTTTTAAATGAGGCCGAATTTGCAGTGACTGTGAACGGCATTCGTTACAGGAATATGATAATGGATTTCTTGTGGCCTCAGCTGGACGGCATGAATCTGGACAACATGTGGTTTCAGCAGGACGGCGCAACCTGCCACACCGCGCATGAAACAATCGACTTATTGCAGCAACGATTTTTCAGAACACAATATCTCACGAAATTCTGATGTCAACTGGCCACCGAGATCGTGCGATATAACGCCGTGCAAGTTTTTTCTTTGGGTTGTGAAATCTCTGTTGAAATATCTCTCTGTTGTTTCGGGTTTATGCGAATAATTCCTGAGCTCCAATTGGAAATCCAACGCCTCATCGGTGAGATACAGCCACATCTCTGTGCAAAAGTCATGGAAATTATCATAAGTCATTTGCCGGATACTTTATTCCATACTTAATCGGAACATGTCTTCTTTACAATACAATAAAAATATCACAACTCTGTCATAAAATACTTGTATTTATTTTAAAATGAAAAAGCACACTCTTACTGAGACACCCTATAGATGTAACAGGTCCCAATAAGTATTTTAGGAAATCTATGTGAAGTACATCTATGGTACAAACAATCCATGCTTTTAAAATGATATGGCATTTAGCACAAAAGCCCTTTATTCCCTTCACATTATGCTAATCGAAACTGTAGATAAGCTAGAACAAACTTAATTTTGCGGCTCTAATTTCAGTACTGCCTATAACTTCTTAAGGTCGCCGCATATTTTCGACTGTAATAATTAAGTTGTAGGTAACGTAAAACAAAGTTAATTTTGCAGTTCCAATTTCTTTACCGCCTTTACTTCTTGCTCGAGGCGTATTTTTCTAGCTGTAAAGGTGAATTTGTCTTACGTCGTATCGTAAATTCTCGGTAGTAATCGACAGTTAGTGGCTGAATGATTTATAATCTTTTACTTAAGTTGTGTTAGTAACGTGAGTCAGTCTGAACTATAGATGCTTAAACTCGACTCGTAATAAATCATTATTTATTTGTTTTATCATTAAACCTACGAAACTGCTTGACTAATTTGGGTGGACAGGGCTGTATATTAAAATTTATTTCGAGATTTAGGTACTAAAACGACAGTTTCTCTTTCACTCAAAGATGGCTTCTGGCTTGGTAGGCTATGCGTTATTCTGATTGTAACCAATATTCAGAGGCGTATATAGCAGGGGGCCAGGTGGGCCATTGCCATGCCCATTCCAGTATGGTAGACCATGCTGGGGTGGGCACACATACATTTTGGTGTGAGCACTAGAGGGCTCAACCCAAAATGTTGTTTACCGAATCAAAATTCTATGCTGGACACCTAGGAAATTTCACTATATTGTTTTATGAAGACACAGGCCCACCCTGAAAATAGCTCTATAAATACGCCAATGGCTGCTACTGAAAAGTTGGACCAAAATTCGTTGCGAAGCTTTTGCGTAAAAGACTAACAAATATCCATGCATCCAACAACAAACTTATACGTTAATAATAGTATGTAGACCCTTTGTAGAGTTAGTAGTATTTCACAAAATAGTCTGCCTCCGTGGTCCATTAGATAGCGTACGCGACTGCTGATCGGAGCTATCGGGTTCGAGTCCCGGATCGGGCAAAAGTGTTCTGGGTTTTTCCGAATTCCCAGTAGCAGCACGGAGTCTGGTGATGTGCCCGGTAACGGCAATAGGCTCGCCCCCTATTAGTGAGACTTAAAATACATGGCGAAATGTGGGTGTAAATTGTAATATTACACCTCTGCCTACCCCTTCGGGGATACAGGCGCGAACCTATGAAAAAAACAAAATACAAAGGCTTGAACGTCACATTTACCTGCCATAAACTTCAGACGGTGTTTTAATGGGCTTAGTAACAAAAACTCAGCGAGAATAGTTTACCATATTAACAGCGATAGGAACTATTTATAAGCTATAAAAAGTGCTACAGCAACAAAGAGTGGTTATAGTAGATAGGACAAAGCGCTGACCGAGTGTTATTTTGTGCCTAAGTTAGGCACAAAATAACGAGGAGGGAAAAGAAGGGATCATTCAATACCTCAATCGTCAGTAAGCGTCATAGATCACTTACAAATAAAAAATATCAGTTGTTTGTATAAAGAAGAACAGTTGTTTTTTTTTATTCAGCTAGACAAATGGAGGAGATCTCCTTTACAGTTATTAGGGACCTCGGTTTCCTCGACGTCCAGTAGCGGCAAGGTCACACAAAGGGGCAGTTACTACTTCTTCAGCTTTTGACAGTCCACCGTTGGACATAAGGCTATTTTAATTGAGTTGGCAGTTAGTCGAATATCGCTATAATCATATAAAAATGATATCTATTTTTCAATAAGTATACCTATATTCCGGCTCAGTAGCGTGCTATTAGAGAGGCCTATATCCAGCACTGGACTATAGCAGGCTGATAATAATACCTATATTCTACACAACGCGACGTTTTCAGATGCACTTACGGGTCAATATTTATCTAATGAGACTGCGTACGGCAGAAGTTTCATTCATCACTGTAGGTATAAATAGTACCTAGTGAATTAAACGTGACGTATCTGTAGTGAAAATACTCTTAGTCGTTTCGAGTACGATGACCTGCTTCAGCGGTTACTGATAAGTGATAACATAGCTAAGCAGTTTCGTGTATGATTTAATACATTTTTGCAAAATGTTACGTACTATTTATGAAATAGGACATAAGATATAATAGAAGCTTTTCTTCTCAGTTACCCTCGCATTATTTTCTGTATTTCAGCGAGTCTCATTATATTTTTTATCTTTCGAGTGATTGTTTGGCCTACTCTGGTTTCGAAGTTTTCAGGCCGCCCAAAGGCCGGAGGCCTAACGTTTTTTGCCCTGCGAGAAGAACCTGCACCAACGTACGTGCCCTTCCGTAGCACGGTAGCGCTCTGATGAAAATGTCACACGCGGTCACCCATCGAAGTGACGACCTCTGTAACCGTTGCATGTCTGTGATTTGTTCTCTATAAGTAATATTCTCAAAACCCGTGTAAAGTCTGTCAACTCGCCCTTGCCTGGCTATTGTAGTGGACCTTCCTTTCTTTATGCTACAAAGGTAAACTATTAAAGGACGGGTCTACCACATAGTGAGAAGAGGAATATGTCCAGCTGTAGCTAGCAACAGGACTAATATTTTATTGCTAGCTGCGCCAGCAATTACTCCTGCGTTATTTAGGAGTTTTTTTATAAATAAGATTATTCAAATAGTCGAACAAACAAATAATAATGATATAATTTAATAAATAAATCTGGCGAAAAGTGGGTGTAGCAATATACCTCTGCCTACCTCTTCGGGGATATAGGCGTGAGACTATGTTTAAGTATGTATGTATAATTTATTAAGGACTTATACATAATTGGTAATGTAATCCTTCTACTAAAAAATGTTTTGGAATTTTTCCGGCGCTGAGATTCAGAAATATAACGGTATTCCATATGAGAAACGTTCGCGACCACGACCGTTGCAAGCCGGTCGAAACACCAGTTGCAGCCGGTATACAAATCGCGAAAGTTTATAACCAAATGATCTATCCATTCATCTGTACAAACTAGCTCCATACAGAGCATCAGATCGTTAATATAAAAAATATGAAATCGTAAAACTTGGTGGCTTCCTTAGATTTCGACAGGAACCCAGATTTGGCTATGGGACCAGCTTGCAAATGAAATATTCAAATTGATCCGGTGTCTTTGAGTAATCGGGAAAAAAACTGATGGATTGCACTATTGGTACCTTACCTCTAATATTTGTTTCTCACTTGTTGCAGAGTGCCTGTGGTGATGTTACTATGCGGGCTGTTCGCCCAGGGTCTGTCGTACTCGGCAGACGTGCTGGGAGACGACATAGCTGGCGTGTACTGCGGCATTTATAATGAGTGCTGCACGGGCAGACATGACCGATGCGCGCACGCCATATTAGGTAAGGTATAGTCACTAGCTGTGCTCGGTTTTATCCGAAACTTCGCGAGTTCTCTTAAGGCCTCCCTCACATTAGGCATGCGCGTTCTTCGAGCGTGCACTTTGCGTGTCCCAGGCGGGCGTTCGGCCTGCGCCGAGCGTAAACTTTGTACTACAGTGTGATCGCCGAGCGCACGCCGGTCACACCCCGGCCGCCGCTCGAGGAATGTGCACGCCCAAGAGGTCAGCCTTAATTTCCTCCAAATGACGGTCACCAACAGCATTGCAAAACCTAAAGTTAAGCTAAGCCAACTTTCTCCATTGGGATTGACAATTTCCTTATAAAAAATCGACTACAAAGAAGGTGGTTCTCAACCAGTCAGATTTCTTTCCGATCAAAGACACTGGTATCTATATGAAAAATTCGCTTGTAAAGTGGTCCCATGGTCAAGACGGGACGAGTCCCCGTACCCAGCCTTATCCCCCCGTCGGGTGTCTTTGGTCGGCATTGGGGCTAGTTTTCATTGGTTTCACCTCATACTCCGGCTCTTCGACAAGAGCCGGAGATCTGAAAGGATTTTACCGGAAAAAAGAAATATATGGTAGTACCATGATCAGAGCTGGGATCCTGAAGAAATCGAAAGATCTCTACAAGTTATATGGACACACCTAAATCGATTTCGTTACTTTTATACTAACGAACTGATGCTCTCTATGGATCATCATGGATCTATATCACTTCGGCATATCTTCGCGTCCGATATCCCACAGTGTCTCAAGACGAAAGTCTTTGACCAGTGTGTGTTGCCAGTATTGTCATATGGAACGGAGACTTGGCCGCTCACTACAGGGCTCATTAGAAAGCTCAAAGTCACCCGGAGTTTCGGAAGATGGTAGTAGAGCCTTGCTGATTTCGGCATGATTGGGCCGGCTCGACCGTGGAAGTACTACCCTCTCACAGAAAATCGACGTAAAGTAACAGTACCTAAACTGTTGCGTTTCGTTCGGTGACTGAGAGTGCTGGAGGCCCTATCCCCTATTCCTTCTCCTTCATCCCACTCCTCATCTTATCCCCTTTCCCAGCTCCAAGGGGCGGCAACGCATTTGTGCCCATACAGTCAGCACAGTCTACACCATCAGGCGATCCGTCTGATCGTTTGCCACCTATTGCTATAAAAAAAAAAAGTTTCCCTGCTAGATCGAATCAAAAATGAGGAGATCCGCAAGCGAACCAAAGTCACGGACTCTCCGAATAGTCAGGCTGCAGTGGCAGTGGGCAGGCCACTTAGCCAGTAGAACCGATGGCCGTTGGAGCAGGAAGGTTCTGGAGTTGCGGCCACGCACAGGAAGTCGCAGCAGAGGTAAGCCTCTTGCAAGGTCGACTGACGATCTTGTTGGGATCTCGGGCAGTGGATATCCATCCACTTGCGGGTGGCTTAGGATCGGTCTATGTGAAGAGCCTTGGAGGAGGCCTATGTCCAGCAGTGGACGTCTTTCAGCTGATATGATGATAATGATGATCATGGATCTTCCACAGATACCATGTGCTACTGCGACGAGTTCTGCAACCGCATGGACCACGACGACTGCTGCCCCGACTACATGGAGGTGTGCCGTGGCGTGACACCGCCTCCCACTACCACAACCACCACCACAACAGAGGCGCCGCCGCAGAACGCCACTATGCCCTGCCGGCATGGCGGCCAGCTGTACCTGCCGGGGGAGAACAGGACTGCTGGATGTAATACTTGGTAAGTGGATATATCACGAAGATGATTGACAAATAAGGTTAGAAAATACCGAGGTATTTATACCTTACATATCTTAGTAAGACCCGCTAAATAACCTTGTATCATGTTGGACAAAATTGCTTTATTTTGGATGCCATGTAACTTTATACTGACTGCCTCGTTGGTCTCGCGGCATAAATGTGCGCGTGGGAATGGGAGGTCTCGGGTTCGATTCCCGGGTCGGGCAAAGTGTTGTTGGGTTTTTCCGTTAGGAAATTCTCAGTAGCAGCACGGCGTCTGGTAATGTGCCCGGTACGGCAACAGGCTCGCCCCCTATTACGTGGGACCTAAAAATTCATGGCGAAATGTGGGTGTAATATTACACCTCTGCCTACCTCTTCGGGGATACAGTCGTGATCGTGAGCCTATAAAAAAATAAATAAAAAGAAATCTAATAGAGGGCGGGCGTTACGGGCACTTTGCTAGACTCCGTGCTGCTACTGAGAATTCCAAAAACCTAGTAACTCTATTGTCCAACCCGGGAATCGAACCCGGGACTTCCCGATCAGCAGACGCATACATTTATCCACTGGACCACGGAGGCCACGAACATACTTGAAAAAACTGTGGTATTTGTTCGCGCCACATACCTTTATTTATAAAATATCAGATACTCGAAACCATAGAAATATAAATAATTATAATAAATAAAATTTAATTACTATATCTATGCTCGAAACTCACTTACCCAGCAGACAATTTAAAAGCAACCCTCCGAGCGTAGCCCGAACACAGAAAATTCATAGCGATTTTAGGTCTCTGGCCACGATATCTAACATGTCTATGTATTTTCTCCATCAATCCGCACTGCGCCATTTCGTTATAAAGCGCTCGCATCCACGGAACAGCTTATAATCAGTATTGACATTATTATGTCTTGCCCCTGAACTCTGCATTCGATTCGGGACAGTATTAGACAATTTATTGTCATTTACCAATTCATTAGGCACTGACGACTGCTCCGTCAAGTGTTCTATTTAAATGGCGTCTATTTTCGTCGTCTGGAATTATTGAAAGTCCTCTTTTATTAGATGTCTGTATTATAACTGTCGAATCATTATAATGGGACAACCAACGCACGGCTATCTTATGCCAATCTAGGCAAAGCTTTAAGGCATCGTCATTCTAGCGCTATTATCCCTATCCCAGTACATCTTGATGACAGCTAACGGCCTGGTAACGTGATCGGTCTAAGCGGCGAGCGGCGCGGCAGGGGCGATGTACATGGCGCGTTTACTCTGAGGCAGCCGCGCGCCGCGTCACAGTAAACGCGCCATGTACATCGAAAACGCTCGCCGCTTAAGACCGCTCAGCTTAGCGTGCTCTCTTGTTTGTTTCTAGCCCAAATCTCAGGAACCACTGGTCCAATTTGAATAAGTATTTTTCTGTTGGATGGCTCATTTATTCAGAAAGGCTCTATAGGGTGGCAGCGATAGCCTAGTGGAGATACCAACGGACTGCCATGCAGAGGGTATCAGGTTCGAATCCACGGCGCACATCAATGACTTTTCGAAGTTAAGTGTGTGTTAAATTGTTAATTATCGCTTACCCCGTGCCTCGGAGAGCACGTTGAACCGTCGGTCCCGGCTGTCATGAACATCTTTGACAGTTGTAACGGGGAGTCAGTACCCTCAAATAAACTGATACTGGTCTAAACCATGGAATATCGCTATCCCTTAGGGTTGCGAAGGTCAAACGGCAGTCGCTCTGTGGAAAAGTTGATAGGTATTCAGTCATATTTGGTTAGACCAGAAGGCGGACCCCGGGCTCCAAGGCGTGTCAGTCTTGGATGCAAGCGGGATAACGCTAGGGCGTTGATGATGATGATAATTATGCTATAGCATCACGCTATGTGCCACAGGTGCTGAGCAGTAACGGGTGTAACCACGGGCTCAGCTAGTGTAATATAAAATATAAATAGCAGTTACCTACAATATTTTTAATCCGTGGATTAAATCAACGTAATAATCAGTAACTGGAAGTCGAGATTTAAAAAGCTAATCACAACTTCCGTCAATGCGATAGCGTTTATTTAGGTTTAGCGACCTAGCCTTGGGAGTATGGTTTTATCAATGAACTTTAATGTAGCACTCACGAATTCATTCTATATAATACGAATTCATTTCTAAAATTTAAAGAAAGGACTGACATTGTGAGCCTCTCTGTTGAGCGAGTAGTAGAAATCACATGTGTTGAGTTTGAGCAGTTCATTGTTATGAGTGTATACAAACCTCCATGTGCACCATTTGAAAGTTTTTTAGTTATTATGGAGGATGCCCTTAGCAAAGTTTGTAATTGCCGTAAAACTGTTGCTATTTGTGGAGATTTTAACGTTAACATATTAGAAAAATGCTCTTCGACTATCAAATTTTTAAATTTATTTAAGTCATACAATTTATGTCATAATTTTTATGAACCAACTAGAGTGACTGCCACAAGTGGTACTTGTATTGATAATATATTTACTAATATAAAACCATTACACAAATCTTTGATTAGTATGCTTCAGTCAGATCACAGTGGGCAGTTAATCTGTTGTCCAAGAAAATGCCCAAAAGTCCAGAGAAAAATTATTAAATATATACCAATAAATGAAAATCGACTTAAAACTTTTAAAGACAATTTATCTCGAAAAATGCGTTGGTTGCCTCATCATGACCATCCGGATCAGTTATATAGCTCTTTGTTTGACTTGATTAATGACGAATTTCAGACTGTATTTACATCCAAAAAATTAAATGTAACTGACCGTCTGATGTTTAGTGATTGGGCAACTGAAGGTATTCATAAAAGCCGGATTAGGTTATATGAACTGTATGATGAAAAAACTTATAATAATAGTCAGAACTTTATTAATTATGTAAAAAAATATTCCAAAATATTTAGACAAGCTTGTAGTACAGCAAAATCTATTTATTTGAGAAATAAAATAAAATTATCAGAAAACACTATAAAGGCTACCTGGAATGTCATCAACAATGAAACTGGCAGAGCCAAAGCACGCAGCCGTGACTTCTTATTAAATATCAATAATGTGAGTGTTGCAGAGGACCTGGAAGTAGCGACAGAATTTGAGAAGTTTTTTTCTAATATACCTATAATAACTACAGGGTCGCTCGACTCATCTTCCATGTCTGCTGAAATGCTTCTTAGGGACTGCGTGCCAGAATGTGGTGCAGCCTTTGAATTTACCGTTGTGACTACTAAAGATGTTATTTATCAATTTAAAACTATAAATATGAAAAAGACAATGGATTTGTGGGGATTGTCAGTGAAGACTGTTTCATCTATTATTACCATAATAGCTCCACATCTTGCAACAGTGTTCAATGGTTGCGTCGCTTCTGGAATATTTCCTGATTTAATGAAATATAGTAAAGTTATACCTTTATTTAAATCTGGCGACACATCAGACCCTTCTAATTTTCGACCTATTTCTGTATTGCCAACGCTTAGTAAAATTTTTGAAAAATTAATACTTAGTCAATTGCTTAGTTATTTTAACAAACATAATCTTCTTCACAAGAAACAGTTCGGATTTACGAGGGGTCGTTCAACTACTGACGCAGGAGTAGAGTTACTCAAAAGTATATTTACAGCTTGGGAGAAGTCGCAAGATGCTTTAGGAATTTTTTGCGACTTGTCCAAAGCCTTTGAATGTGTACATCATGATACTCTGGTCAGGGAATTATATCATTATGGCATTAGGAACAAAGCTCTTAATCTCCTGGTTTCTTATTTGGGCAACAGAATCCAGAAGGTTCAGATTAATGATAAGACATCGCCAGGTTCTGCCTTAAAAATGGGCGTCCCGCAGGGTTCAATACTCGGACCATTTCTATTTTTGATCTATATCAACGATTTACCCTATTACGTAAAGAACGATCATGAGATTGTGTTGTTCGCGGATGACACCTCTTTAATTTTTAATATTAAAAGACAACAGAGTAATTTTGACGAAGTAAACAACGCACTCTCTAAAGTTGTTAATTGGTTTAATGTAAATAATTTATTACTCAATGATAAGAAAACTAAACTCTTAAAATTCTCCATGCCCAATGTTAAACAGATGGAAACCAATGTACAACTGAAGGAAACCAGAATTGAGCCCGTCGGGACAACCTTATTTCTAGGTATTATGCTTGATTCCAAACTTCAATGGGGTCCGCATATAGAAAGACTTTCGGGCAAACTTAGTTCTGCAGCTTATGCGGTTAAGACAATTAGACGCCTCACAGATATAGAAACAGCTAGAATGGTCTATTTCAGCTACTTTCATAGTATTATGTCATATGGGATTCTTCTCTGGGGGAATGCTGCAGACCTTGACACAATATTCGTTCTGCAGAAAAGAGCAATAAGGGGTATTTACAACCTCGGTCCTCGTGTTTCTCTAAGAGAAAAGTTCAGTGAGATAGGCATTCTAACTGTTGCTTCGCAATACATATACGAGAATCTGTTATATGTCCACAAGAACATTGACACATTTAGAAAAAAAAGTGATCTACACACTGTTAATACTAGACATAAGAATAATCTTATAGTTCATAGCACCCGCCTCCACAAAATAAGTAGCTGTTTTATGGGGCAGTGTATACGCTTTTATAACAAACTCCCTCTTAATATAAGAAATTTATCTATAAATAAATTCAAAATTATTGTTAAAACTACACTGTGTTTAAAAGCATATTATAAAATTACTGATTATATAGGCGATAAAAATGCTTGGGATTGAGCTGCTCTAATTCAACACAAAAATATAAATGATGTATAAACTGAACAATTTTAATTTGACTTTTCGTAAGCACTTTAAAAAAAGTTTACACGAAATAAATATTCATTTCATTTCATTTCATTTCATTTCATTCGTGTGCCTTTAAATTAAAATGTATCCTACGGGCAACAGTCTTTTCAAATGGACATGCTGAATCAGCATATCCACGTGTGTGTTACCCGAGACACTATGCGTGGCCGTCTATTGATCCTTCCACTAGGCTGTGGTACTAATACATACATACATACATAGTCTCACGCCTATAACCCCAAAGAGGTAGGCAGAGGTGTATTTCTACACCCACTTTTCGCCAGATATACTTTAGTCCCACGTAATAAGGGGCGAGCCTATTGCCGTACCGGGCACATTTCCAGAATCCGTGCTGCTACTGAGAATTTCGTGACAGAAAAACCCAATAACACTGCCCGACCCAGGAATCGAACCCGGGACCTCCCGATCCCACGCGCACATTTATGCCGCGAGACCAACGAGGCAGTCGTATAGGGTTTGATATCGAGTTTTCCGTCTCTACGCAAAGATGGTATTTGCATCGTGTTATCCCTTAGTCGCCTCTTACGACACCCACGGGAAGATAGGGGTTGATGACACCTGTATTCTATGCCGTCAACCACACGCCTAACTATGATGGTGTACTAATAGGTACAGTCAAAAGTTATTTTTCGCTCTTTTGTAGTGCATTGTTATAAGTTTATTTGTGTGAAAATAAATATACCTACTACTCTAATGACTAGAAACAAAATAACAGCGACTGTGTCATGAATAACATAGTATTTAAAAACTTTCGCGCTTTGTATACATCATACGAGTTCATTTAAAGCGTCGCATCGCATTAACTAATATATTTATGGTATAAATCATCACTACCTCTGTTTTTCTGCGACGTTTCGACCGCCTTACAACGATAGTCGCGTAAGAACTCCACGATTAACGACGATAGGCGAATAAAAACCGTTAAAAACTTGTATGTAGTATATAAAAGTATATTGCAAGTATACGGATAGGGACAAATTCGTGGAAAAATGTGGGTGTATTATTACACCTCTGCCTACCCCTTTAGGGATACAAACCAGAGTCTATAAAAAAAAACCAGACGGTACCTCATCCAAAACCGTAACCTTTGCGCATGCAAATATGTACATATCATTATTATTTATCAGATTGCCTAACACCGGCTCGAATATTTTGCCAACCGGTCCATTCCTTGGACCACAGGTCCTCCCACTTACTGCGTGGGCCACTTGCTAAAGGTTTGGTGTGAAAGTCCTTCGGATTTGTCTAAAGAATTTGTCAATACCTGAACTGAATAAGTATTAGCTCAATTATTAAATACTGGAGTTATCTGCGGCTCCGCCTGCGTGGAACTTTTAACACCTTAGGCTCTAGACAGATGGACCGCATTTCAACTGCAATCCAACTGCAATTGCAGTTCGGATGCAGTTTGAATGCAGTTGACACGTATGCAATAGAACTGCAAACCAAACGTGCAGTCCGATTGCAGTTCAATTGCAGTCGGCGTGCAATCGAACTGCACGGGTTCTATTGCAGTCGTATCAACTGCATTCAAACTGCATCCGAACTGCAATTGCAGTTGGATTGCAGTTGAAATGCAGTCCGTCTGTCTAGAGCCTTAGGGGGAAATTTATAAGAATGCTCTGTAATCTGTGCTGCTCTACACTTCTCAAGAAATATTAATAGACCTATGCCACAGATAACATAATACTATACAGTACCTATGCCAAATTTCAGCTTCTTGTGTCCAGTTCTCGCTTTTGTCGATAACAAATTAGAGCGGCATAGCGATTTCAATTTGTGTATGCATTGTTTACTATTTTCAAATGTAGGAAAAATCAATTACCTGCTTGTTATTTTTATCGTCACCGTATCTACTTTTTATCAATAAACAACCGGCAGTAGCACGATAATTATTGAAATTCAAACGATATAAACTGGTTTAGTACGTATTATATATCCCTATTCATTACACTGAAGCACTTGGCAATGTGGATGTGCTGGTGGTTGGACATTCTCTCTTTAGACCCTTTCAGCCAAATTGTTTTGTATTTTTACTGATTTCTAGTAGTCTCACTGACATTCCCACTACAGTATCCTGTGCCTATGAAGCAAGGTTTAGCACCGGTGACCATAAAACACAGTGAATTTTGACACTCGTAAAGTCCCGAAAGCTTATTGTCTAGGACCTCGCAAACGAACTTAATTAGAAGTATATTGGAAATTGATTTAATAATCTCCATACATTATCAGAGTTGTAGTTGGAAAATGCGCTAGTCAGCCTCCTATAGCGTTATCCCAGTTATAGCCTGGGGTTTGATTAAATATTAACTTTTCCACAGAGCGACCTCGGTTTATACTAGTGTCAGTTTACTCATAGGTACTGACTCCTTATATCGACTGTCAAAGATCTTCATACCTTAACATGCTCTCCGAGGCACGGAGCGAGCATCATCGTCATCATCGGCCCTTTATATAAACTGTCCCAATGCTGGGCACGGGCCTCTTCTCACATGAGAAGGGTAAGGCCATAGTCCACCACGCTGGAAAAGTGCGAGTTGGCATACTTCACATGTTTTTCGAGAACATTATGGAGAACTCTGAGACATGTAGGTTTCCTCTCGATGTTTTCCTTCACCGTTTAACGAGTGATAATTATCAATTCAACGTTGGAACATTCGATAGTACATTGTCCAATACATCGTAATTAATGTTCCGACGTCAATATCTGCCTTATATTAAACATTTTATGAGTGCAGTATGTCATCATAATAAATATTAATATGCTAATATTAAAAATGTGTCAATGTTGTTTCAATACGTCTGGTTACGAAATAAATTGATGTATTAATGTCTTTGTCCCATGTCAAGTCACGTCGACAAGTAATGACTGCACGGTTGGCGTAGTGGCTTAACCGGTCGCCTCGCCGCTTGACACTGCGCCGAGTGTTGGGGGTTCGATCCCTACACAAAACACTATAAACTGTTGTGTGATTCATAAATTGTTGTTTCGAGACTGGATGTTCATTGTGTCCGTTAGTTGTATGTTTGTAAAATCCACCGCGACACAGGATTTAGTCCTAGTGCGGGAGTTGTCTTTAAAAAAGTAAGGAGCAATGAGTGCTGAGAAAGAAAGAATGAGATGATTATGATGAATTGATATTTTTTATAAATAATCCTAATAAAAATATCACCTCAGTTTGAATTACGCACAAAATTTCTTAAAGTCAGTGGTGCGCGCCGTGGCGCGAATATTTGAACTTGAGACCCTCTGTGGTGCCCCTTAGTCTCTCCACTACACTCTTGATGCCATAATGATACACATAATCCATTTAAATAGTAATATCAACCCTGTTTATGACTGCCTCATTGGTCTCGCGGCATAAATGTACGCCTGGGATTGCGAGGTCTCGGGTTCGATCCCGGGGTCGGGCAGTGTTTTCTGTCACGAAATTCTCAGTAGCAACACGGAGTCTGGTAATGTGCCCGGTACGGCAATAGGCTCGCCCCCTATGACGTGGGACTAAAATAAATCTGGCGAAAAGTGGGTGTAGCAATATAACTCTACCTCTTCGGGGATATAGGCGTGAGACTATGTATGTATAGTTTATAAGCTGTCCCACTGCTGGGCACAGCTCTGTTCTTACTATGAGAAGGGTTATGCAGGGTTAGCAGACTACGCATGTCTTTCGAAAACATTATATACATAGAAGTCTCAGACATATAGTAGGTTTCCTCGCGATGTTCTTCTTCATCGATTTGCAGCATAGCGATAACTAACAATAGATATATATAACGATTTTCTTAGAAAAACGCACGTTTAAATGTCATCTATACATATAAGTAAATAAAACTAGATGAGCCCGCGGTTACACCCGCGTTATTTAAGGCTACTGCTCCGCTCCCGTGCCTCTTAGCGTGATGTCATATAGCCTATAGCCTTTCTCGATAAATGAGCTATCTAACACTTAAATAATTTTTGAAATCGGTCCAGTAATTCCTGAGATTAGCGCGTTCAACCAAACAAACAAACTCTTCAGCTTTATATATACATACATGTACATAGGTATACCGAAATTACATTTTTTACAAATTTTGTCTGTCTCTCTGTTTGTTTTCGCTAATCTGGAATGGCTGGACCGATTTTGGAAGGAGTAACTTAGGCAATAAACTAACCGGGTAAGCGAAGTAGTTCCCTCAGGACGCGGGTGAAACCACAGGAAACAGCTAGTATTTCATAAAACTAGCTGTCCTTAATCGTCTTCGTATGTGCGATGTTATCATCTTTTCGCATTTTCTGTTTGCGTATCTTGTATACAAAGCCCTAAAACAAAAACATAAAAAGAGAATTATCCAATTTGGTGCAGTCATACTGAAGATATGAACGTACAAACATTTTGACAATTTATATTTATTTACACATATTATATCTACCTAAGTATAGATCCATCATGCATATCAATAAAAATAGTCTAATAGTACATTATTTGCACCCGGTCCAAACAAACAATGCACTGTACTCATAACACAAAGATTTGCTCTGAATGGGAATCGTACCTACGACCTTGTAGCAGTCACTAACTACTAGCAACAGGCCAGTCGATATACCTATTTAATAATATTTTTCAGCACATTTAATATATTATTAAATAAATTTAAATTAAATTATTAATTCGTTCATCAGAAATTAAATTAATTACAAGTTATTAGGATAATACCATGCAAATACCATCTTTGCGTAGAGACGGAAAACTCGATATCAAACCCTATACGACTGCCTCGTTGGTCTCGCGGCATAGATGTGCGCGTGGGATCGGGAGGTCCCGGGTTCGATTCCTGGGTCGGGCAGTGTTACTGGGTTTTTCTGTCATGAAATTCTTAGTAGCAGCACGGAGTCTGGAAATGTGCCCGGTACGGCAATAGGCTCGCCCCTTATTACGTGGGACTAAAATAAATCTGGCGAAAAGTGGGTGTAGCAATATAACTCTAGGTACCTCTTCGGGGATATAGGCGTGAGACTATGTATGTATAGTTTATAAGCTGTCCCATTGCTGGGCACAGCTCTGTTCTTACTATGAGAAGGGTTATGCCACTGTCCACCACGCTGGCCATGTGGGGGTTAGCAGACTACGCATGTCTTTCGAAAACATTATATACATAGAAGTCTCAGACATATAGGTTCCTCACAATGTTCTTCTTCATCGATTTGCAGCATAGCGATAATTAACAATAGATATATATGCGTTATATATATATACATATACTTTACTTAGAAAAACGCACGTTTAAATGTCATCTATACATATAAATAAAACTAGATGAGCCCGCGGTTACACCCGCGTTATTTAAGGCTACTGCTTCGCTCCCGTGGCTCATAGCGTGATGTTATACAGCCTACAGCCGTCGTCGATAAATGGGCTATCTAACACTGAAATATTTTTTGAAATCGGTCCAGTAATTCTTGATATTAGCGCGTTCAACCAAACAAACAAACAAACTCTTCAGCTTTATATATTAAGTACTAGATCTAGAGGATGCCCGCGGTTACACCCGCGTTATTTAAGGCTACTGCTCCGCTCCCGTGGCTCATAGTGTGATGTTATATAGCCTTTAGCCTTCCTCGATAAATGGGCTATCTAACACTGAAAGAATTATTGAAATCGGTCTAGTAATTCCTGAGATTAGCGCGTTCAACCAAACAAACAAACAAACTCTTCAGCTTTATATATCAAGTACTAGACCTAGAGGATGCCCGCCGTTACACCCGCGTTATTTAAGGCTACTGCTCCGTTCCCATTGCTCATAGCGCGATGTTATATAGCCTATAGCCGTCCTCAATAAATGGGCTATCTATCACTGAAAGAATTTTTCAAATCGGACCAGTAGTTTCTGAGATTAGCGCGTTCAACCAAACAAACAAACAAACATACATACAAACATACAAACAAACAAACTCTTCAGCTTTATATATTATATTAGTATATTAGCACAGTCAAATAATAATCCATACAGTCGTTCGACGAACGCGTCTAGACGGGTCAATCGTGCGGGGGGCAAGAGGTGAGACGCGGGAAGAGCGGTACCTACTTACGTATGTCGCCTTAGTTCCCAACTAGGTACATATTTTTGGGGGCTGGCGCGTGCTTGTTTTTTGTTCGTTACTTATTTATTTGATTATGAATATTAATTTAAATGCTCCATACGACTTGTACTGTGAGACATTGCAATGCTTTATGCTGCTTAAAGATTTAAAGAAATAAGGATTTAAAAAATCTGCGATTTCATCAATTTACTTACACCAAAAAATAAAATTTCATTAATTATAATTAAGTATTAAATTATTTTGAAATGTATTTACCTATAACCACTTAAAATAATATGCACGTACCTACTAATCTGCTGACATTTTACGATATCTCATGTTTGGCCCAGTCACAGAATAAAGTAGTAATTACTAAACAAAGTAATTAGTAAACAACAAGGCCGACGTAAGAAAATATGCGTTTTAAGGAAATATTCGATTCAAGTGTGATTTTATTTTTCTTGCAATAAGTACCTAGTATTTTCGTATTAGGTAAGTACCTATCACATATTATTATGTATCTTGGTAACGGCGCACGTAGGTCTTTTTTGATAATCTATGCGTGCAAAAGTATCACTTTCTAAAATTGTGCAGTTCAAGTGTTTTAAAGTATTAGGCATGACACATGACAACATGTTACAAGAAGCCGAATCATAACTCATGCTATTACGAGGTAAGAGAGTAAAAATACAGCATTTGTGATGTTTACTACAAGAAAAATAATATTTGAATACAAATATGAAAAGAAAATACATTGAATTATTATAAATGAATATTTTTAATTTAAATAAAATAATATTAATTATTATAACAAAGTGAATTAATAAACCAAAGACCAAAAATATAAGAACAAACATAAAACAATCCTTAAATAGTTGAAACTTCTGGTGCAAATTGTCCACAAAGCAAATCGTCCACATAAGTTTTTTATTATTTTGCAAAATTGTACTTTGGATACTTCGTCTAACTCGTCAGTATTCTTCGTGTCCTTAAAATGTTTCAGTACCTATTGTATCGATTTTTCGACCAGCGACTTTTTCATTACGCGAAAGGTTAAAAAGCTCAATACGTTTTACACGGACGCGACCGCCATATCTAAAAAAATCAAAATAATTACTTACGGCGGATAACGGCACAAAAAATTGGAATCTTGGTAGCTTGATAAACTGAAGTAATGGATAAAACACACTTCACGACCAATCCACCTCAATCACAATAGTACTACTCTGGTGTAAACGAATTAAATTCTACATTTTTGTACTATTTACTAATATTTTTATTACATCAATATCTCGACAGTAAAAAGTTTGGTATCGAAATAAATACGAAATAATAAAGCCATACCTGTCCGCTCAAGTTCCATATTATATCTATTAAATAAATTCCCTTATAGACAAACTTATGTGCCTTGAAACTTCGTCGCTGACTGGCAGACACACGATGTGCAATCGGACGCGTGGACGAGTTGTAACTTGTACACTTATTTGTACGTTCAAAATTACGCGATTTGCTTAGACAACGAGTGTTTTGATTTGTCTGGCTATCTGAGTATTTATTAAAATAGAACATAATACATTTGTATCGCCTAAAGTTTATAACTTTTGCACGCACAGATTACCAAAAAGGACCTACGTGCGGCGCGGCTTAGCTCAAAAATAACCATATTTTGGCCCCCTTTTATAAACCCCACACATGTTCTCCGTAACCTCATAGCCCGGAGACCCATCCAGTAAATGACCGTGGTATCTATTGCTTTACCTTGACGTAGTTTGCACGAAAATATCTGCAAAATACTTCATATCGATATAGGTTCTGCAAGCTGATCCCACGGTTACCCATCCATTAAACGACCGCTATGTCAATCGCTTTATTTTAACTTGGTCTGTATGATAAAGACCAAATGAAAAATGCTTCATATTCTTAACCGCCTCCAACGACACCTGTGGGATGAAATAGGTGTTGACTGTGTATGCAAAGCTGTCACCGCACGAAAAAATGCTAACTGTTTTATAATAATTATTTATCGTTAATTATTGTAATATAATAAATAAGTGATTTACAGTATAATATTCATGTAACGTAGCAATTGTTTTATTTTTCTATAATAAATAGACGGTATTTGAATAAGTAGGTATTGTTTACATGTGGCAGCCCTAGCCTCCTTACCCTTGTCTAGACGTTGTCGGCTTTTTCTTCGAGATCAAAGGCGTCAAACACAGACGACGAAAACTAAATATCACAGTATAAAGAGCATACAGTATGCTCTTTATACTGTGATATTAGTATAAGATATAAGATAAGTTTGGAGTGTCTGTTTCTCTAATATTAAAATAACCGCTTTTTACAAAATGCATAAGGATGTATACAAAGTACATAGGTATACCGAAATTAAATTTTTAACAAATTTTGTCTGTCTGTCTGTTTGTTTTCGCTAATCTGGAATGGCTGGACCGATTTTGACGGGACGTTCACTGGCAGATAGCTGATGTACCAAGCAGTTACTTAGGCTATAAACTAACCGGGTACGCGAAGTAGTTCCCTCAGGACGCGGGTGAAACCACATGAAACAGCTGTCCATAATAGTCTTCGTATGTGTGATGTTATCATCTTTTCTCATTTTCTGTTTGAGTATCTTTTATACAAAGTCCTAAAACAAACACATAAAAAATACGGCAAGTGCGAGTCGAACTCGCGCACAATGGGTTCCGTACCATCATCTATAAAAGAAAATCACGTTCGTTGTATGTATACTTAAATACTTTATAAGTTTCTACCTGTTTATTAAGATCGAGTAACAAATTGCTTAAAAATTACGTTTGTTGTATGGGAGCCCCCCTTTATTATTTACTTTTTTTAAAATTATTTTTGTAAAAATTTAAAGCGTCTACCTGTAATAGTTAGTAATTTTGAGCAAAAAATACGAAAAAAAACACGTTTCTTGTATGGGACCCCCCTTAATTTTTTTATTTTTTTTATTTTTCGTATTTGTTGTTATAGCGGCAACCAAAATACATAATTTGTGAAAATTTCAGCTTTCTAGCTATCATGGTTTATGAGATACAGCCTGGTGACAGACAGACAGACAGACAGACAGACAGACAGACAGACAGACAGACAGACAGACAGACAGCGGAGGCTTAGTAATAGGGTTCCGTTTTTTACCTTTTAGGTACGGAACCCTAAAAAAGAATTATCCAATTTGGTGCAGTCGTACTGAAGATATGCGCGTATAAACATTTTGACGATTTATATTTATTTATACATATTATATCAAAGTATATATGCATCATGCATATCAATAAAAATAGTAAAGCTCATATACGGTAATTATTAGCACCCGGTCCAAACAAACAATGCACTGTACTCCATAACACAAAGATTTGTTCTGAATGGGAATCGTACCTACGACCTTGTAGCAGTCACTAACTACTAGCAACAGGCCAGTCTATATACCTATTAATTAATATTTTTCAGCACATTTAATATATTATTAAATAAATTTAAATCATTAATTCGTTCATCAGAAATTAAATTAATTACAAGTAATTAGTGCTCAAAGTGGAGCAATTACAAAACTCATTAAATTATACATATAGTGCGTGAAATTACTAAATTATGTTATTAGTTCTGAAGAATATGGGTATCAGCATGAACGGGCCGGCTCAACCGGAGAAGTACGAGTACTACCCTCTCACAGCATATCAACAAGAAGTACATAGGTACTTCATTTATATTCGATTAATATCTTCTTTCTCTTAGCGTTATCCCAGTTTCAATCTGGGGTCCGCTTTCTAGTCTAACCGGATTTGGCTGAATATTAGCTTTTCCACGGAGCGACTGCCTGTCTGACCTCCGCAACCCGAAGAGATAGCGATATTCCATGGTTCAGACTAGTGTCAGTTTATTTAGAAGGTACTGACGCCCTGTAACGACTGTCAAAGATATTCATGACAACCGGGACCGACGGCTGAACGTGCTCTCTGAGGCACGGGACAAGCGATAATTAACAATTAAATACTGGTGGTAAATTGGTGCGCGCCGGGGATTCGAACCCGACACCCTCTGCATGGCAGTCTGTTGGTATATGCACTCGGCTATCGGTGCCTTTATATTCGATTAATACTATAATTATCGATCGAATCGAATTATACTATATTCGATTAATATAATTATAGTTATTACCTGAATCCAGTGCCCCACCCAGTCTGTCTGTTGGCCCTAACTCAATCGCTATTGAAAATTATTAAAGTATCCGAATAATAAAGGAGATTTGTGTTACCCCGAATTTAACGCGAGCGAACGGGAAAAGTTAGTAACAGTATTTTTTTTAAAGCTAGTAATAGAACATATAAAGCATTTATAACAGACTAGAGAATAGCCGGAACTACGACCGCATATTTTTAAATTTAACCGTTTCTTCAGTTATTTTTTGTTTTTCTTTTTACTGTTATTGATTGAGGATTGAAGAAAGAAAGAAAGAAAAATTATTTTTCTTTCTTTCTTTCTTTCTTATTTCTTCCCTTCTTTCTTTCTTCTTTCTTCCCGATCTCTTGCAAATTCCCTTCTAAGTCCACCTCTAGATATTCGCATTCCACACGTCAATAGACAAATTTATTTTCAATCCAAAAACAAAATTTTCCTCTTTTGCATTTAAAACCAAACGGCACTTTATGTTCTTGCCATTATGTTATCAGTGAAATCACCATGACCTAAATAGAGTATCGTTTTCGCTCGAATCAATCACTTGTGACCTATTTATATCTGCTATCTATCTACTTGAATGCTTTTAAACGATACCATACGTCATAAAACGCTAGACAGTTCTAATGTATGAATGAAAAGTGTGTATACATAACGTGTTGGACTTCTGGGTAAGTTATAAAACAGTAAAGGGTATAAAAACACAATAAACAAGTGCATATAAGTACTGCGTGTTGATATACATTTGCAAAAAAAATTCAAGGGTGAATATACTATAACTGAATACAAATACATTAAAAAATAACTCAAAGGTTTTTTTCGTAGGTAACACACACAAGCACGTACCTACCGTGCAGTCTTATTCTGCACCAGTCAACAGTTTATTCTGATTTACTATCTAAGTAATATTTAATGAAAATAGTGTTAATAAATCATCGCACACAGTTTGAAATAATTTAAGGTGAATAAGTATACTGTCTATATTGTATTATTAAAATATTTTCAAATGCAGATCAACACATTGTATAATAAATTTTATGAGAACCGTGGGTAAAAATGGAATTTCACTAAATGCAAATGACATGTCCATTGGTGAACAGCTTGTTGTTTTATAAAATTAGTTTTAAATATGTTTGTCATGGAGGGGATCCTGCCTTTTCGCCGAATATTGTTTGGCCGATTATCACTTGCCGACCAACGTTTCGCCTATTTTTCACTTTGACGACTAACGATTGTCAATTTTTTGTATGACAACGTTTCATTTGGTAGAATTATTGTTAAGCTGATTATTGTAATGACAAAAAACGTTTGGGGCATTTATCTTTTGTCAAATTATTAGGCCAGACAACTTTTAGACGAATAACGTTTCGTCTGTTCAGGTGATGTTTCGGGAAGTTCAGGTGAAATCGAAAGGAATCGGTTAGGTTAGTATGCTGATAAACAATGCACGTCAACTGAAACAATGGCTGGTTAGGTTAGGTTAGAACTGCGACCACAACGCACGAGCCGAGCGAGCGAAGCGAGCGTGCCGCGGCAGCGGCCGGCGAAGTGACAGAACCAAATCGCTTTTATTTCACTTTACAGGGCATTTAAATATGCTACATCGGTTAGGTTAGAACTGAGACAATAAAAGGAAGACCAAACGTAATGTTGGCAACTGTGAGGTTGGGAAATAAAAACAAAATTATATCACAAGTTGGCAAATGATTATTCTGCGAAATAAAGTTCTGCGAAACGTTAGTTGGCAAGTGATAATCGGCTGAACAATTTTCGGCGAAAAGGCAGAGATCCATTATGGAGGTCTAAATGTGATCCCACGATCGTACAATATATTGTTGATAGTAGAGTCTCACTGACTTCACCATGAATAGGGAATTGGCATGATTTTTTTTATTGTTGCTATCGTTTATTTATGTTGATATGATACCGTAAAAAATATATTAGTTGTGGATAAGTCAACATTTATTTTAAATTAAATGTTGAAAATTGCAATGACATAACGCTGGTTTAAACACCCCCATTGTTGCGCGCTTTGTGGTTACGTCAGTGTTCTCAACTTGTTTTGATATCTCTGTCCATAGAGATATAAAGGATAGAGTGGCAGAATAGTACCTAACTGAATACTGTGTCGTGTCCGCCGGTGGGAGAGAGAACGCAACAGTTAAAGGCCCCCTGCATCTCTCTTTAACAACGCATGCTCTACATTCTATAATGGGGTTGGCAACTGTCAAAGTGTTTTGTCGTTGTGTCCCCAAACATTAAATTTGTATTATGGTCAAATTTTTACCATATATACACTTTTTTGTCATTTCAAACTATCTTCGTGTATCAATAAAAACAACTTTTAAACTATTGGTTACTGATAAACTGATATAAATAATAGTTACAGGTAGCACGCCATTGCGCAATGTTGATGTTGTGCATGTACTTTTAGAGAGAGATGCAGGAGGCCTTTAACTGTAGCGTTCTCTCTCGCACCGACGGACCCTCATTGGCCCCTCTCTGCCACTCTATCCTTTATATCTCTATGTCTCTGTCAAATGTCTCGTACTGTTTTGACACTTTTGACATATCCTCTGCGAACCGTTTCGTCACTTTGGGGTCAAGCAAATAGCGTTGCGTTCCGACATTTAAAATTTCGCTCGTAAATTTTCCACCTTTTATTAATTAATATTCGCGATTTTAGAGTGTTTAAATATAAAATAATGTTAGAGGTGTCTTTCTTTACCGATAAAGAATGCCATAAAATATATTCGCTTATATCTGATCACACGCATATTCCCTATAGGCTCGATAGCGGAATGGATCCATCAATGTCCTCTTTTACTTCGCAATAGAAAACTGTCTGTATTTGTTTTCGCCAACAAAGAGTTGAAATGTATACAGCTTTCTATAGCGAGCTTAAAGGAGTCATTAATAGGTTCGTTTCGTTCGCAGTGGAAAAGGGGGTATGTCTCGTATTTTTAGATGTCCATTCACCGGCTGCGTAAAGGTTCATATAGATTATGTAACATTCAGGGTTTACATTACTGAAATATGTATGTATCAATGTTTCATATCATGTTAAGTTATATAATCTGTACACACCTTAATATATAACAGGATAGTCGCCAAATAATTGATTGATAACGTTATGATTGTTATTTATCCTGACCTTATAATGAAAGTAAAACACAGATATCAGCTGATAGAAATCACTCTATCGTGAAAGTTTCGCTCAAAAACAGCATGGATGACACAGTTATTTAATTGATGAGATCTGAAAAAAAGGCCATTTATCATTTACAGCCTAGGACGTGGAAAGTCTCCTGCGTAAGCAGGAGACTTTCCACGTCCTAGGAGAGCACGCTGTCATGAAGATCTTTGACAGTCGTTACAGGGCGTCAGTACCTCTAAATAAACTGACACTAGTCTAAACCATGGAATATCGCTTCCACTTCAGATTGCGGCGGTCAGACAGGCAGTCGCTCTGTCGATAAGCTAATATTCAGCCAAATCCGGTTAGATTAGTAAGCGGACCCCAAGTTCAAACAGAGATAACACTAGGAGGTTGATGGACCTCTTACGACACCCACGGAAGTGGCATTTTGTATTCTTCATCCGTCACCACAACGTTGAAACAATTTACATATACATAGACTCACGCCTGTTTCCCGGAGGAGTAGGCAGAGACTAAGGAACGCCATTTGCAACGATCCTGACATGTCTCTCTTGCTTCATTCACTCTCATCAAATTTCTCATGCATGCTCTTCGGTTAAGGGTAGGTACTTCTAACCTGTTCTTATTTTAAGATGTCTTCAGTCTGGTCAGAGAACGTCCGCCTAGTTCTTCCCCTTCCTCCTGTCCCATTCACACTTGCCTCATATAACTTCTTGGTCAGTCTTTCGTCATCCATCTTCTCCGTGTGTCCAAACCATCTTAGCATACCTTTCTCAATGGTTGTCACTACACTACATACTACATCCTCTTTTACCCCACAACACTACAATTTACAATCACATAATATAAAACACCGCAATCTAAACGCGCTACGTAGGTATATTTTTTGTTCAATTATTTGTAAAATTGACATGTAATCTAAACATTGTTCCGAAGAGTTTATGAGGTTTAAAATCTATTTCCTACAACCACTTCAAAGAGATGCACGGCTGCACGTGATTTTTTGCTTTCTTAACAATTTATACTTTTTCTAACAGTTCAACCGTTACGTATGTTTTTTCTTGATAAATTCTTTAGAAGTTTTTACGTGGGATGAAATCATAAGTGAGTCATTTTTAGACTGTTAGACTTTAGAGTCTAAATTGGTCCAGTTGGCTTACTTTTTTACGCTTTGAGTCATTCTGCTAGACAGCCTGTCTCGTTTTTAAATAGATTTCCTTTTATTCCGATATTGTCGTTAAATTAAAAAGTAAACAACTGACGGCGGTTTTTCTGTTGAGGAGTTCAGAGCATCGTACGATGTAAGGACTCTAACCATTTATAGTCTGTTTGTTTGTTAGAGTTTCATGGTAAACCACTAAGCCAATAAACGATGAAGGGCTGCGTGAAGACAAGTAGATTAATTAATAAAAAACAGTACTCACTTAAAAATTACGTACATCCGTTATGTATGCGATTTGCACACACCCATTTGTTATCTTGTTTTACAAATAATTAGCTGAACCCGCGATTACACCCTCGTTATTTAGAGGTACTGCTCCGCTCCCATATAGCGAGATGTTATATAGCCTATATATAACGCTATCTCAATAAACTCCAACATAAAAAATATTCAAATTAGACCAGTGGTTGAACGCGCTAATCTCTTGAACTACTTAAAAATTCTATCAATGTTAGATAGCCCATTAATCGAAGAAGGCTATAGGCTATATAACATCGCGCTATGAGCGACGGGGGCGGAGCAGTAGCCTTAAATAACGCAGGTGTTACCGCGGGCATCCCCTAGTTACTAAAGAAAGAAAGTTTTATCGACGTACCTCCCGGGCGAGCCACGGGCAAAGGTTTTCATAAATAGATTCCAATCTGACTCTAACTCATTTAATTTCAACTACTACTCGTGTAAATAGTGCAAAGTATAACTATACTAGATGAGCCTGCGGTTACACCCGCGTTTTTTAACGCTACTGCCATGCTCCGCTACTGTGGCTCGTAGCGTGATGTTATATAGCCTGCCGCGATAAACGGGATAACACTGAAATAATTTTTCACATCGGACCATCGGATTGGTTCCTGAGATACCAAACGAACAAACTCTTCAGCTTTATATATTAGTATTAGATTAGATATGGGTAGTCTGGTTCCCTTGACATTCAACAAAGGCAAATGATGTGATTATACTTTTTTCTTTCTTATTTTGGCATACCCATTTTGTCTGCAGACCAGCCTGAACTTACATAAATGAGCGAGCACTTAAAAGGCAATTGAAATCATTTCCAACCAATAAACTTATTCAAGCGATTGTAAATTTTTGGCATACCTATGTTAGACATTTTAGAATTTTATTTAAAGAGTGGTAATCGCTTTTAATATTTTTTTACTGTATAAACAGTTTTAATACCCCCGTTAAGTAAACTTATATTTTGAAAACTGTTGGATGCGGGTGACTCTAGTGGATAGCCTTGAAGGACACCTATTTCCAGCAGTGGACATCTATAGGCTGAAATGGCAATAAACCTTCTCGGATTCGAATCCACGGCGTGCTATTGTCTTTTCAAAGATAAGTCAATAGTGCGTGCCTTTAACTCAAACCAAAGACAGTCTAATTTTCACAACTGAGCTATTGCTGATCTATCCCAGAAAACTGTTACGAATACTACAAAAATGTTACGAATGCTTTAATACTTGGTTCCAGTATGTATGAAGATCTTTGAGTTTCTGATCCAAAAAAATACTGCATCATTCGTCTAACTAGAGAATATCCCTATCACTATAAAGTCAGATTTTGCAGTGTGGAAAGCCGATACTCCTTGAAATCTAGTATATAGAGTAGAGTATATGAATAGGTATATATGTATGTGTTTAGAGATATCTATGTATTATAAGTATTATAACTGTTACACCTCCATCCAAAGGTTGCCTGGTAGAGATCGCTATAAGCGATAAGGCCGCCCATTGTACTTCGCTTATATTGTATGATGTCTTATGTTATATTTCTGGTGTACTTACAATAAAGCATAAAATAAATAAATAAAAACAGAACCTTGACCCTGGACGCCAAGCGACAATCTATGTTCGCAGTTAGGACAACGGTAGGATATAACATAACTTTACGCCTTTATCCCCGAAGGGGTAGCCAGAGTTGTATTACACACCCAAACTTCGCCAGCTATGTTTCGAGCCCAATGTAATAGGGGGCGACCTATTGCCATCTACCGGGCACATTATTAGGCTAGCGATAATTAACATTTTTAATACACCCATAACTTCGAAAAGTCAGATGTGTGTGTCCGGGGACCGACAGATCGAACCCGAGACCATCGTCCCGGCAGTCCGTTATGTACACCACTGGGCTATCGTAGCTTCAGACAGAATATCACTATCACCATAAAGTCAGATGTATCTGTGAAAAGCCGAGACTCTTCAAAATCTAGTAAAAACAGAACCTTGAGCCTGGACGCCAAACGAAGGTGTACATTCGCAGTTAGGACAATGCTAGGATATTAATTGTAATGAATATAATTTGACGTGGTTTGAGATCGGTTTACTATTTGACGGCGTCTAATAATAGCCTCTTGACTTGACGAGTATAAGTGCGTCAATCGCTAAGCGCGTCTACGATGTAACTCACACAACCCGCGGCTACAAATGCGCATAGCATTGGGTAATGCTATGTGCATTTGTAGCCGCGGGTTGTGTGTTGACGTTTGAAGTTTCCGGCGATCTATTCGCAGACATAGCGTGCTGTAGGAACAGTATTTTTGCATGCAGATCACTTATGAGGGTATCCTACTATCCTACGTCTCCAACTTGGACTCCACTTTGGCTAAGGTGGGTTTTAGAGACATACAGTCCTTCAGCAGCGGCCTAGTTACGTCCACATTGCCGATAGGGCGGCTACTTATTGGAGCTTTTACTACGCAAACAGGCACGACATCAGAGTCAGTCACCCTCAATAAGGAGATACATAAGATCTGTATACAAAATATTATTATAAGCTACATATTTGGCAAGATTTGCAACATCCAGTGTGTGTACTGAGGGACCACACTTGAAGCTCAATAACGTTTTAATTACTTTTTTTAGAAACTGCAATATTCAATTTACAAATGTTTTGAACCATTTATTAACGGTTCCGGCAACTAAAAGTAAAAATTATCATGTGGTCTCTCTGTCCACACATGGGTACACGATGGTATCCTAAATCCTTCTCCGTGCCATTTATGTTCTATACCCGAAAACGTGGAAAGGGCATACACCTACGCCGAATTACGTATAACAGTGGTACGCTAAACAATACATCCATCTAACTAATATATTCCAAATGTTGATAGACCACATGTGAGTGACGTCATGGCCTTGCGGTAACATGTTCCATCATATTTTATAGCTCTTGCTTTGATTTGATTGTTGCTTTACAATATTTTATGGGTGTTACTTGGTTCCATATCTGTTTGTTGGTTTAATGGCGTTGTCTTAACCACAGGTTTAGTTTAGATTTTATTCGTGTCATCAAAGTTTCTCTAAGACTCTAAGTAGTACCAGCACTCAGTCACGTAAAAAGAAAAATCTAATACCTAAACCTGTTTACTTACTTAATTTTACTGCAGTCGAAGGCAGTGTTACAATGGAGGCTAAGGGCCTTACACAATTTCAAAGAAAATTGTAAGAAAACAGATGATTAAAGAGTTTGAGCCAAAATCATCTGGATTTTTTTCCAGACATAAACGACTTTTTAGTTTTTCTTGGATTAAACCAGCCAAAAAGAGCCGTATGGCAGACAAAATAACATAAATACATCAATTTTATACTGAATCAGTTCTTTTGTACCGGGTGTGCTCCTAGCAACTATACTGCATGAATATGTCATCATCATATGCCATGCCAATAATCAACAAAGTATACAACTAATAGTGATTCAATATATTGCTATACATGATTGAGTATTAAAATATGTCTCTATTAACTGACGGAAATTACGTGACCGCACAAGATTAGATATTGTGGCGACGGTTTTGTTCGGTAATTGGTGATCTTTTATGTTTAAAATGTACAGTACAGGTTATCTACAAACTCTAATATTTATCTGGCATAGTTTGCTTAATAAGTATGTAGCTCCTCTTCTCTTAACATTATCCCAGTTTCGATCTGGGATCCGCTTTCTAGTCTAACCGGATTTGGCTGAATATTAGCTTTTCCACAGAGCGACTGCCTGTCTGACCTCCGCAACCCAAAGGGATAGCGATATTCCATGGTTTAGGCTATACACATACATACATACATATCATCACGCCTTTTATCCACGAAGGGGTAGGCAGAGGTGTATTTCTACACCCACTTTTCGCCAGATATACTTTAGTCGCACGTAATAAGAGAATGTCGTGACAAAAAAAACCCAATAACACTGCCCGACCCAGGAATCGAACCAGGGACCTCCCGATCCCACGCGCACATTTAAGCCGCGAGACCAACGAGGCAGTCGTATAGGGTTTGATGTCGAGTTTTCCGTCTCTACGCAAAGATGGTATTTGCATCGTGTTATCCCTTAGTCGCCTCTTACGACACCCACGGGAAGATAGGGGGTGGTGACACTTGTATTCTATGCCGTCAACCACACGGCAAATGGTTTAGACTAGTGTCAGTTTATTAAGAAGGTACTGACGCCCTGTAACGACTGTCAAAGATCTTCATGACAACCGGGACCGACGGCTTAACGTGCTCTCCGAGGCACGGGACAAGCGATAATTAACAATTCAATAGCTTAACAAGTATGTAGTAACACCTACTTATTTATATTTCACCGATCAAATGTAGCTATAGAACTAGGAATAAATCGTCTGTTGGGATGAACTCCACAAATATTCGACCAAGTACAAAAAAGACATCCGACTCGAAACAACAGTGTGTCAACTAAACAAAATGATTTTTCGTGTAGGTATCGTACCCACAACAGTTACTGATCGCGGTTCCATTGAACTTAGACCAAATTGAGCCTAATATGACACATACACAATACTCATATGACATACATATACTCATAGTAAACGGTACTCATTTTGGAATCAGTCACCGAAAGCACCTATACGGGTGGGTGACGTTGATAATAATTACTTGACATCCTTCTATCACACCGCAATCACCAAAGAAATATAACCTTAGTCTAAACCTAGTCCAACCTCTCTGGCAATCACTCGGCGCAAAGAGTACCTAGAGTAAAATACCATAGGGAACTCGGCGTCTAGATAAAGCTTAGTTAAAGTGTACTAAACTTTTTAGTGGTTCGAAGACTATAATGTACCTACAGATATACTGTATCATCTTAATATATAAAATCCTTGCGTTACTGACTGACTGACAGACACGCTACAGCCGAAACTATATGGCGCAGGAAGCTGAAATTTGGCATGTATGTTCCTTGGCAACCGTAGGGGTGCACTAAGAAGGGATTTCCCGAAATTCCCACGGGATCGGCCAAAACGGGGAAAATAAAAAAAAATTGCAGGCGTAGCTGCTGGCGTCCTCTAATCAAATATGTGTCGTGAAATCGCAAAGGTTTTAAAATAGTTATATAAGATGGAACAGCATTCACTGTTTGCCATGTTTTTCAATTAATTAGTATCATTGTTCTGGTGTTATCCAACCAAAACACCACAATAATAGTCGTGACACCTGTCAATTCATCCAAAAAAATAAGCTTTTCCTGTAGCAGGTCTCGCACTGTCGTAGATTGTGATTTTAGTAAATTCACCGTCAGCATGTCATTTTTTTTATGAACTCTCCGACCGTGACCCGTTTGAAATGTACAGAAATCTAGACTTTAAATCTTAGTGTTTAAACACACTATGCCGAAGTTACGCGACCGAAATTCCGCAGCTGATTTTACGTTCTGATGTATTCGGCTGATATGACACACCATAAGTGCCGAACTTACGCTCGTGCTACGAACTACGCTTGTGCGCTGCGCTACTATTAGAAAAGTTGCCGCTGAACTTACGCCCGACGGAAGCAGCTGAACGCTATAACGCAAAGTAATTTCGGTATAATGTGTCATCAGTAATTCAAATAAGCCGTGTGGTTGACGGCATAGAATACAAGTGTCACCACCCCCTATCTTCCCGTGGGTGTCGTAAGAGGCGACTAAGGGATAACACGAAGCAAATACCATCTTTGCGTAGAGACGGAAAACTCGACATCAAATCCTATACGACTGCCTCGTTGGTCTCGCGGCATAAATGTGCGCGTGGGATCGGGAGGTCCCGGGTTCGATTCCTGGGTCGGGCAGTGTTATTGGGTTTTTCTGCCACGAAATTCTCAGTAGCAGCACGGAGTCTGAAAATGTGCCCGGTACGGCAATAGGCTCGCCCCTTATTACGTGGGACTAAAATATATCTGGCGAAAAGTGGGTGTAGAAATACGAGATGTATTTTTACACCCACTTTTCGCCAGATATATTTTGCCTACTCCTTCGGGGTTAAAGGCGTGACGATATGTATGTATGTATGTATGTAATTCAAATAGCATTGCAGGCGTAATCATGCCGAACTTCGGTCGCGTAACTTTGGCATAGTGTGTTGAGACTCTTAGGCCATTGACCTTAGTTTTTGTGAGAAGAATAGATATATTACTCACGATTATTTTTATTCTCCACAGAAGCGTAAAGATATAATATAGGTAGTTGTTTTTGTTTATTTGGTGCAGTAATGATCAGGCTGTTGCCATGCTTGTCGGTGCTTGTGCACTTGATTTTATCTTAAGAATGATTTATTAATATGAAGATAACTGTCTGTTTTTGGCGTGTAACTTCTAGGCTGCTGAGATTATGCAAGGCTTTTTAGTAAATATGCGAATGACTAAATATATGAGGTTTTATTTAAAACGTGGTCTAAACCTAGTCCTAAACTTACACTTTTTAGGTAATCTATAAAAAATGTCGATGTCAGCATTGTCAAGATACCAAATGACTTAGGAAAAGCAGTCTTGACACAGTATGAGATAGAAGAAAATGAAATTAAAGGAATGAAAAGGAAGCAACGACTCTGAGTTTGTTTCGGGCTTTCTTCATAATAGGTGATTTAGCTAGGAAAAGCCTCCATCATGTCGAATAAGTATTTTGATTTGTATAGGATTTGTAAGAAAATGGAGAAATAAATATCAAAACTTTTCGTAAAACCATTGCATTCTCAAAGTATAAATATATCTGACTGTAATTAGTAGAACATCTGCATCGTCGTCGGGGGATAGCGAGGAATGCTTCGGTGATACCCGATCCTCCGACACATGGGTACATGAGGAACACGGGTTGGTTTTTAGTCAGTAAGAGTCTGACAGTCCCCTTCGTCCTTCCCCCAGGGCGGAGGGACTCCATGAGGATTTTCCAACCCGACACCAAAAAGAAAAAATAACATCTGCATCGTAAATATGTGTTACATTCCTCAGTAACACGACAGTTTTTATGACATTGCTTACTTGTCATTTACAGTTAAATAAATACTTAAGTAATTATTTATGTAAACAAATATAAAAGATTAGACAAAAAAAAATTATTTGACGCAAGATATAAAAACATTTGGATTTCTCCGACAACAAAAGTGCCTGGGTTTAACACGGACAATGTCAAAAACCCCGGCCGGTAGCGCCCCAGACGCCCTCCAAACTAGGACAAATCCGGACGGATGGTAGCCCTAACTCAGCCCATGATATAGAAGCTACCGATAATATTTATTTTACAAAATTTGTAAAAAAAATAATCTGAATATTTTTTTTTCGCCTAAATTAAAAATTTTTCATAGAAAGTACATACAACGTGGCGGTCGATGCGTATGGTCAATGTACTTTATTTATAACTAGAGATCGGATTATATGCAACATAAAAAGCTTGAAATATGCATGCAAATATGCCTCGAAGGTTATAAATTATAACCTAAAAAGTAGCTTACCCTTCGTTCACGACACATTTTAGTCCTATGAAATGGTAATTTTAAAGAAAAGTTTTAATAAAAAAAAATATTTTGTAGTAGGTTTATTTTGTAAAAAGAGTTTATAGGTAGCTACTACGCATATCATGGGCTGAGTACATACTTTTCGGAAAAACCCATGGTGTATAGAAGTATTGGGCCTATATCGCGTGATTATTTGAACATAATATGTGGTGACGAATAAAGAATAAGTACAACATCTTACTATTTAATAATATTCTACCACATTCACACAACACCATCTAGTCCCAAACTAAGCAGAGCTTGTACTATGGGTAGGTACTAGATAATGGATAAACATACATATATACTTTTTTTTTGTAAATAGATACATATTATACATAGAAACACCCAGACCAAGACAAACATCCATGTTCATGCACACAAATGTTTGACTTGAGCGGGAATCGAACCCACGACTTTCGGCGTAGCAGTCGCTTACACTCCCGCGGCGCCAACCGGTCGTTTATAGAAAGCTATCTTCTAATTTCCTCGACGTTTCGGCATGTGGTCCACTAGCCGTGGCCACGGGATGACTGAGTGAGAGTCAGCCCATGGTCGTCGTCTCTTTTTATTCATGAGGTTATAACTTTTTTGATCATGTACATTATTTAGATTAGATGCAATAAAATATAAGGGTTTCAGTTATCGAACACAGCGCATATTATTGAATTTTTAAATATCGCTTGCTCCGTGCCTCGAAAAGATTTTTGTCTGTCACTCCGTGGAATCAATAATACCCTTGAATATGCTGACACCTGGTCTAAGCTTTGCACTATCGCAATCGCTTTGGATAGCGGTGGTCAGACCGTCAGATGGCAGTCGCTCTGTGGAAAAGTTATTATTCTTTCATATCTGGTTAGATTAGAAAGCCGATAGGTACCAGGCTTCACGAGAAAAGTCTTTGCTGCTACCGGGTTAACGATAGGACGATGGCAATGAAACAATATGCGGTATTTCTGTTATTCAATACGAAGTAATATTTATTTTAAGTTCAATATCATAACGGCGTCGAAGGGACAAGGCCGGCACTACCACATTGTTTCGTAGGTGTCTATTTATCACCCAGTAGTTGAATATTTAAAACAAGGATGAGGCAATGATTTACCCATACGATCAACTTGCTCGTCACGACCTACAGCGGCAAGACGTTTCCGATGTTAAATGACGCGTTTACTCTCGCGGCGCGCTGCTGCAACGGAGTCAAGCGCGCCATGTTCATCGAAAACACTCGCCGCTGCCGCTCATGGGGCCTGGCACGGGCCTGGTCACGAGATAGGTCTAAGCGGCGAGCGGCGCGGCAGGGGAGATGTACATGGTGCGTTTACTCTGAGGCGGCCGCACGCCGCGTCACAGTAAACGCGCCATGTACATCGAAAACGCTCGCCGCTGCCGCCCGCCGCTGTAGGCCGTGACCGGGCCGCCGTAAGGCGACACGTTTAATGTCTTTACTTTTTTGTTCGAAAGCCGTCGGGCAGACTTTACAAACTATCAAACAACGGTCACAAATAACATCAAGACGTATGGCATATACACAATTACACATACAAATTTCGTGACAATTTAAAATTTATTTAGAACTATGCTACGCCTGCGGCCTCGTCCGCGTGAATAATACACCTAAACCTTCCTAAACCATACAAGAAACCATTGGGTATGTAAGTCTTTTTTTAATTTATCGCGTTCATACAGGCAGACAGGAAGTGGCCGGGGCTTTATTTTATTTATTTATTTATAGTTAATTATAATTTAGTAAATAATTATGTATAATATATAAAGATATATGTGATAGGACCATTCCAGAGGTGGCAAAACTCGGCCTTTGTTTGGGATAGAAGTATACCGTGAAAATAGATGAACGGATCTCTATACAAGTTTTCTATTAGGATACCTACCAAATGCACTGTAATACTATAATATATAAGAACTGATTAAGTATCACAACTTTATGTAGGTACACAGTGGCGGCGCTAGACCACATGTGGACGTCGGCGACATCGAGTTTGCGAGGCCCTTTTCTAAATCGATGGCGAGGCCCCGTTTACTTCGTAGTAAAAAAACCGTTGAAATTAAGTGAGCTAAATTATAAAATAATGTATGAATAAATAAATGACAATTCAAAAACACCCAACACGGATTTTGTTACGCATGTTTACGTAGTAACTATTTAGTAATCTGTGCGCACGTGTTCGAAAATAATAATAGTTATTTGTGCAACAAGAGAGCAAAGTTGTTTTTTGTTTCGAGTGCTGATTTTGAGTCCCGAGCAAGCGAAGGATTCTATGATTGATTCACGAGCGTAGCGAGTGAATCAAAGTTAGAATCCTGAGCCTGGTGAGGGACTCAACAGCACGAGATACAAAAAACTTTGCTCTCGTGTAGCACACATAACTTTTCACCTCAGCAGTGAGAACACATATTACTTAGGAGACATAGAAATGAACAGGAATAGATTTAATTCTTCAATCACTTGTTGATTTAACTCTTCTGGTGTTAAAGTACAGTCATCACCGCTAGTTTTGATTTGATTATTTTATATATTAATATAATTTAACACGTTACGCTATACCTACTGTATCAGCATCAGCGATTTTTTTATTCCCGCTACTTTTTTAAATCGCGTTTTAATACCGCGTCCCTGATGTTTATTTTTCAAATCTATCATTGTTGTAATTGTAAATAAAAATGTATTGGTTAAATACCAATTTTATACTATTAATTAGACTTATTTTTATTAAAATCCAATAATAAATTAAACATGTAAACAATAACATATAAAAAAAAGTACTTAATTTCTTTATTACAAATATCTTTTTTTTTTGCGTTGCAGTAGGTGTTTTCCTTGAGGTCGAATTCCAAAATCGAATTTCGAATTCGAAGGAGTTTGTTTTTTCACTCACTTTTTATATGCATGTGAAAGAGACAGAGCACAGTAAAATTCGAAGGTTTCAAATTTGTGGCTGAACAATGTCAATTCGTGGCACTGAAGATTGAAAAATTAAAAAGCTACTTTGCCTCACGCTTGAATCAAAATCGCGTTTTGTTCACTGTTGTCTCGCAGCAAAAGCGGCATGTTTGAGCTGCTGTGGTGAAAAAGTCATTATCATCTGCTTAGCTTTTTCCCGAATTGTTCGGTGTCGGCTACCTAAGCCAGGATGATTGGCGAAACGAAATTAAGTATGTAACTTGTAAAACTTTTTGCGAGGCCCCCTCAGGCGCGAGGCCGTCGGCGGTCGCCGACGTCGCCGACGCCTAGCGCCGCCACTGTAGGTACATCGGTGAGAAGTTACAATTAACCCAATTGAAGATTGATGTTACTGTATTTTCTATTGTGTCACTGATCTTACTGAGAGCGATCTATAAAAAACAGCGCTTTGAAATATAAACTATACATATACTTTTTATAGATTCCTAATGAAATAATGAAGACAAAAATGTTTATCTGGGGGCATGGCAGTGTCTTCGACACGTGTTTCGCCTCTGCACGAGGCATCCTCAGGAGCGATGGGCAACGACTGCTCAGTCGTTGCCCATCGCTCCTGAGGATGCCTGAGAATAGTCGGCGCATACAGCGGGATACTGCAAGTCAGGTATCTTCCTGGAACCCATACCATTCCTATATCCCTTATTCTTTTAGAGGAGTTCGGTATTGTCAACCTTTTTCTATTGCAATAGTTGGGGTGATCAATCCGAGGGTGCGTGGTGGGTTCCTCTTTCGTTCCATTAGAATTATAACAAGTCAAATTCATAATTTTGTCACTCACTGACCGATCATCAAAAGTCTAAAGCTCTTCTAGCAGACATAGAAGCTTCAAATTTTGAATACGATTAGTGTTTAGTATATGAATCAAGGAAAAATTAAAATATTTTTCCATTTCTGTCCAGTTTTCGAAATACATCAACTGCATAAAGAACTTTGTAATCCCATATAAATATAAAGGATTACAAAATTAAATTTGCAGTAAGAGTTTTTAGTAAGAAAATTCGTTGTTGGTGTACAAGAAGTAGAAGGTACCGGAAAGGACAAAAGTAAGACTATGATCTACAAAAAGAAATGAGATCCCATAAAAACAATACTCGTCAAAAATACCAAGTCTCGCGTTCGTAAAAAGTTGTGAGATCCATGTAATACCAAGTCGGTTAATTAAAAATATTTAATGTTTTAGATAAATATATTAACTTGGCAATAGAAATAGAAATAGAAATCATTTATTTGCATAAATAAGGTACAGAAAGTTCTTAGTTACATAATATTACCTCTTATTCTGCCTATAATTTAGGCGTGCAAATATACAAACATAAAAACATAAATCATGCACAGCTTCCAATTGGGATTACACTTTCCACAATCGCATTAAACAATCTAAGGGAACAGCACAAGTCATCTGTAATGAGAACTCCCAAGACAGATAACGTTTTACTGTCCAGTACCTAATAAAAACCTATCCTCAAGAGGATTATCACTATCTCAGCTGCAAGGTGCTGAACGGCTGTTTAAAGCTGGACATAGGCATCACCAAAAACTCTCTAAATAAACCAATCCTGAGCCGCCCAACCGCTTCCCACCCAGGGTTCCTATCCCTAATGCATCGTTCTTCATCCTCTTAGCGTTATCCCAGTTTTCAATCTGGGGTCCGCTTACTAGTCTTTTTATGTTTTTATGGTAATAGGCGGCAAACGAGCAGACGGATCGCCTGATGGTAAGCAATAGCCGCCGCCCATGGACACAAGCAACACCACAGGAGTCACAAGTGCGTTGCCGCCCCTTGGGGTTGGGGAAAAGGGATAGGATGAGGAGTGGGATGAGGGAGAAGGAATAGGGGATAGGGCCTCCGGTACTGTCACTCACCGAACGAAACGCAACAGTTTAGGTACTGTTACTTTACGTCGATTTTCTGTGAGTGAGTAGTACTTCCCCGGTCGAGCCGGCCCATTCATGCTGAAATCAGCAAGGCTCTACTACCTACCTAGTCTAACCGGATTTGGCCGAATATGAGCTTTTCCACCGAGCGACTGCCTGTCTGACCTCTGCAGCCCGAAGGGATAGCGATATTCCGTGGTTTAGACTAGTGTCAGTTTATTTAGAAGGTACTGACGCCCTATAACGACTGTCAAAGATCTTCATGACAATCGGGACCGACGGCTTAACGTGCTCTCCGAGGCACGGGACAAGCGATAATTAACAATTCAATACGCACATAACTCCGAAAATTCATTGGTGCGTGCCGTGGATTCGAACCTGATACCCTCTGCATGGCAGTGTGTTGGTATCTCCACAAGGCTATCGCTGCCTCCTTATTCTATTCATATGCTATCTTCATAATAAGACCAGGCGGTCTTAATTCGTCATACAAAGTCTTATAAGGCGTTTATTGCTCTCAAATATATTAATAATTTTATGTTTTCTTTATGTTGCCATTAAAATAAGTATGAAGTTGACATCACTTATAATTCATAAGACGTATTTTGTAACATTGTCTGTGGGCAGGTTTACGAGTTTCTAAGTCGTAACTTATTTTATCTATGTAGTTAGATCACTTAATTAGGTGTCATCTGTGCCAAGTTAGCTGGATCTAATAATTTTGCCCTTAACAAAACTGAAATCCCATATTGTACCAATCACTACGAACATTTTTTACTCCGGCACCGTACCTGAGAAATTACTTGTTCAGGAGATATTGAGGCTCAAAGTCACTATGCAATGTATTTAATTTGGTACAAAATCGATGAATTTAATACGACAATTTGTTCTATAGATGTCCTATGCATATATATAGATAAGTAGGTATTTCGGGAATGGCACGCGCGTAGGTACTTTTATTTGCAGTTTTAAAAAGATGTCTATTAAAACAAAAAATCGTTTCCCAAATATTACTTTTGCTTATTATGTCTTGGCATGATGTCCGGCACCTGTCACTGGCTCAAATTCGCGCGATAAATACCTACCATTTCGTGTATCCATATGGATACAAACGACAGAGGGCCGCCGCACGCCCGGCAGCGTGTACGCACGGCACGTTTCCCGCGTTTTCTTATAGAAATACCGAAACCACGAAGTTATTGTGCAGTGGATGGGTGTTAAACGCAAAAAACAAACGAAAACTTGTTGTTTTTTTATTGCCGAAAGAAAAACGATGATTTATGTCTTAAGTTATGATATAAGATTTGATATAAGTGGGTACTTATATAAAATTTCGTCTACAAATTGACACCGTTTATTTTATTTAGAGCAAAGGTAAGAACGGAAATACTAGATATGTAAATGTTCGTTAGGTAATTGATACGTTTAGGTTATTACTAGAAATAAATATATATGTTGTTTTTATTAAGTAAAATCTACCTACTTAATGTCAGAATCTTATGTACGTATTTACTGTATTGTCTGGTATTGTGTCCGATAAACGGAAATAGGCATTAGGCCCCTACTACGTACGATTATTATACATTTTATTTATTTTTATAACATATTGCATACTTATTGGTAATTTTATTAAATAATTATGTTAACAATATGTATTAACTAACTGACTCGTGTATATATAGGTAAGTATTAAGCAAATAAAATTATGGTTATTTCGCAACATTCGTTTTATTACCAAAATCATCATAAGAGCTAGGGTTGTCCCTAGCACCTTTGTTCGATGACGCGCTTGTACGTAGAGTCACACAATCTGCAACTCTTTGCGTGAGTACTTAGGGTACATTTCTCTTCACTGCGAACAACGGCTATTATTATTAAGATTTTGTAGGTGATTATAGCGTAGGTATTTTCGATTTTGTATGGGAGTAAGTAATGTATCTGTTACGAAGTAACTATTTAGTAATCTGTGATGATGTGCAAAACTAGTAGACTTCGGCTTGGTGATGGGCCTTGTGACACCCTGTATATACCTAAATAAAAATGAATCACCGAAACATTTATACCGCATAACTTCCAAACGATTACACCAAAATGGATAAATAGGTATTTAATTTTATTTTATATGTTCGTGATTGTCAAGAGAAGGTTTATAAAAAAAACTATTAAAAAAAGACTGCCTCCGGGGTCCACTGGATAGCGTATGCGTCTGCTGAACCGGGGGATGGCGTAATGGCGTAATGGCAACCTCGTACCGCGGGACCACCCCCGCGATTCGGAAGGTTTTTCCGAATTCTCTGTAGCAGCACGGAGTCTAGCAAAATTTCCGATGACGGCAGTAGGCTCGCCCGCAAATTTCGGGAATCAAGGAAGTGACACAACATTACTACTTAAAAATGTATTTATTGCTTTTCGAAGTATTCTCCGCGAAATTTGACACATTTTTCCATACGATGGAACTAATCATTGAAGCAACCATTCCATTCGGAAGTTGGGGTCTCCAAAATGGCCGTTTTGTAGGCGTCCACAGCTTCTTCAGGTGATGAAAATCTCTGTCCACGCAATTTATTCTTTATTTTATTGAAAGTATAGAAATCATTAGGGCTTAGGTCGGGGCTGTACGGCGGATGGTTTAATAATTCTATGGTTTCTTGCTCTAAAAACTGTTTTGTTCTGTGCGCGGTGTGAGAACTCGCATTGTCGTGATGGAGGATGATGCGGCGGCGGTTGCAGTTCTCTTTACGAGTTCAGAAACGACCTGTGGCAAACAAATGCTAGCATACCATTCTGCATTAACCGTTCTTTGTATCTCAAGAGGAATAGTAGTAACATGACCGGTTTTGGAGACAAACGTGGCCACTATTTTTTTTGCAACACTTCGTGAACGAAAAATGTTTGTTGGCTTTAACTCATTTTCGAACACCCAAACTCGTTACTGGTTTTTTGTTTCGGGTTCGTACGCGTATATCCAGGATTATACATTATACAGTATACAGCATTTGAGGATCCTGCGTGGAATCTTTCGAGAGTTCTGACGTACCAAGTAACGCGAGCCGCTTTTTGCTCTTCACAGAGCGAATCCGGTATCCATCGGGAAAACAACCTTTTTACACCTAATTGTTCATGCAAGATTATTTGTATTTGACTCATGCCAATGTCTAAAGTTGCCTGAATTTCGCGGTATGTCACATGTCGATCTTCCTCAATCAGCTTACGCACAGCATCAACGTTTTCTTGGGTGACTGCAGTTTTTGGACGACCTTGACGGGGATCATCACTGAGCTTGACACGTCCACGTTGAAATTCAGCAAACCAGCGATAAAATGTGGTTTTGGATGGGGCTTCATCACCAAATGCAGAAATCATCCGGTCAACACACTGTTTTTGCGTTAAACCACTTCGAAAGTCATAATAAATCATCGCTCTTGAATTTTCTCGAGTCAATTCCATTTTCTCAGCGACTAAACAAGTTTGACAAAACCTTGTGACAAGACCGAGGATCTTTTTTTAAATAAATAAATGGTATTCGATTTTTAAAACCAAGGAGTTTTCAATTAAAAAGATTTTAATATGTCAGGAACAGTGCAATATTCCATTCCCGATACTTTTAGTGCAGCCTATGTATTACGTAACCCCCACGTTTGAACAAATTCTTAACATGACGAAATGTGGGTGTCTAACCCTTCGAGAAGACAGGTGTGAGTCTATAAAAAAAAATATTAGAAAAATAATAGCGGCGGTACGAAGTTCGCCGGGCCAGCTAGTTTTACATAAATACTTAATGTTTCTTCCCGATCCCTTCGGAATATCGGGTACTCTTAGTGCACCCATATGGTCTCCAAGTCTCCAAAATATACTAACATACCTATCAGCTTCCTGCGTCCAACAGTTTTGGCTGGCATTGTCTGTCAGTCCGTCAGTAACGCAAGAGTTTTAATATATTCAGATAACTTAAAATATCCTTTTCTTTGTGCAGTGAATGCGTGCTCACCCCCACAAACCGGACGGCGTGGCGGTGCGGCTCGGAGCCGTGCATGATCAGTGACGAGGTCATCAGCGGCGTGAACAACGGCGCGTGGCACGGCTGGCGAGCGCACAACTACTCGCAGTTCCACGGGAAGAAACTAGCCGATGGACTCGTTTATAAACTTGGTAAGTAAGATCATTTCTATAAAGACAACATCAACTGCAGCATGATCGGTGACGAGGTCATCAGCGGCGTGAACAACGGCACGTGGCACGGCTGGCGAGCGCACAACTACTCGCAGTTCCACGGTAAGAAACTAGTCGATGGACTCGTTTATAAACTTGGTAAGTAAGATCATTTCTATAAAGACAACATCAACTGCAGCATGATCAGTGACGAGGTCATCAGCGGCGTGAACAACGGCGCGTGGCACGGCTGGCGAGCGCACAACTACTCGCAGTTCCACGGTAAGAAACTTTCTTTCAGCTGATATGATGATGATGAACGGATTTGTAGATGACGGATTTACTCCAAGTTTTAAAAAAATAAGCTCCATACAAAATATGACTAATACGTAGCTCCAATCTCCAAATCCATCTAGTAAAGATATTGGGACCGGCCGTTAGTGTTGTCTTTTGTGGGAATCGGACCCACAACACTCAGACCAGCGCACAACTAGAAATAGCTATAAAGGTGAGAACTCGCCCGTGGGATTGTATTTTTTAAGACGACTTCTTCAGGTGCATAGGGTTCCCATTCCCACCAAGAACTTAGGGTGCCAAGCCAACCTCACCTGCAAGTGGTGCACCTGCCGATCAACGGACGAGGCTCTGGCAAACAAAATGTCCCAATAAGCGGCAATAGGCTCGCCACCTATTACGTGGGATCAAAACACTGGCGAAAAGTGGGCGTTTAATATGCCTCTGCCTACCCCTTCGGGGAAACAGGCGTGAGTCTATGTATGTATGTATGTACTTCTTCAGGAAAACCTGTAAAGCCGTGCTTCGGAGGGCACGTAAAGCTGACTGTTGCCTTTCAGGTCAAAAGCTGTGAGGCCATGTCGTAGGCCTTCGGGCGCTCTGACAACTCCGCCACCAAAGTGGCCCACACAGTAACACAAAAAATAGGAGTAAATCGACGCGGAATTTACAAACAAGGGTAAAGACATTAAACATTAATTTCTCAGAAATTGTGAGGATCAAACTCACAACACTCGGTGCGATGTCAATCGGAGAGGCGACCCCTTAAAGTGCTTAAGCCACTAGGCCATCGGTGCAATGAATGCTTAGGTTAGCTACCTATCTAAATAAAATAGCCTACTTGTCTAAAGCTCAACGTATAAAGCCGATGTAGGCTTTAGGGCTATCTCGCATTTCCCCTTTATAATAGAGACAGCCATACTTTCACCCATTGTCTACAGAATGAATAGTGTAGAATGTCTAGATTGTTCCACTTTCTATAATAGACTTTTAAAGGCATCGCTTTATAGCTGACCACACCGATAATGTTATAATTATAACATACATACATAAAGTCTTTTCAACCGACTTCAAAAAAGATAAGGCCGTCAACTCGCTGTTATTTATAAGTTTGTTACGTCAATTCTTGTCATATAAACGATGTTTTTTTTATTGGAAGCAAATTGAGGAATTTTTGAAGAGTGCTTTCTTTAATTTGATTTGTGTTACTTTATTATAATACTGCTCCTTCTGTACAATAAACTGTTGAGAAGGGGTAAACCGTGATTATTATTACATCATCATCATCAGCCCTTTATATTGTCCTACGGCTGGGCACGGGCCTCTTCTCACTATGAGAAGGGTAAGGCCATAGTCCACCACGCTGGCCAAGTGCGGGTTGGCAAACTTCACATGTCTTTCGAGAACATTATGGAGAACTCTCAGACATGCAGGTTTCCTCACGATGTTTTTCTTTCACCGATAAGCAAGCGATAATTAACAATATAATACGCACATAACTCCGAAAAGTCATTGGTGCGTGCCGTGGATTCGAACCTGAGACCCTCTGCGTAGCAGTCCGTCGGTCTCCCCACTCCGCTATCGCTTCTGTATTATTACATAAACATACTTAACTTCACGCCTTTTATGCCCGAAGAGGTAGGCAGAGGGGTGTTACACACCCACTTTTCGCCAGTTATGTTTTGGTCCCAATGTATTAAATAGGGGGCGAGCCTATTAGAGATAATTAACATTATTAATACACATATAACATCGAAAAGTTAGAGGTGTGTGCCCGGGGTACCTGGGGATCGAACCCGAGACCATCGTCTCGGCAGTCCGTTACGTACACCACTGGGCTATCGCCGCTTGCCCTTGCTAGATTATTATTAAAAATGTTATTACATCAATGTATTACTGCCTCCGTGGTCCAGTGGAAAGCGTATGCGACTGCTGATCGGAGGCCCCGGGTTCGATTCCCAGTTTGGGCAAAAATGTGAATGGGTTTTTCCGAATACTCAGTAGCAGCCCGGAGTCTGGTGATGTGCCGGAAAACGACAGTAGGCTCGCCCCTTATCTATTACGTGGGACCTAAAAATGCATGGCGAAATGTGGGTGTAACATTTACACCTCTTCGGGGATACAGGCGTGAGACTATAAGTAAAATAAAAAAAATAAACATCAACAGGGTCAAATATAACCTAAAGGATATCTGAAAATGCGTCAATCATCTCATCAGATTATGCTAACAGCCAGCTAATAAGTAAATAGTAATATTCAACCACATACACACAACACCCATCTAGTTCCAAACTAAGCAGAACTTGTACTGTACTGTGCGTACTAGAACCACTAGACTATATAATTATATCCAAACTTCTTTTTGTAAGGTCATGCAAGAATGCACCCAGGCCAAGAAGAATCTATTGAACATGGCTATTTGACGCACACAATGTTGACTGCCTCCGTGACCCAGTGAATAGGAAATGCGTCTGTTGATCAGAGGTCCTAGGTTCGATTCCTGGGTCAGGCAAAAGTGTTGCTGAGTTTTTTCGAATTCTCAGTAGCAGCACGGAGTCTGCCGATGTGCCCGGTAACGGCAATAGGCTCGCCCTATAAAAATCATAGTGAAATGTGGGTGTAACATTACACCTCTGCCTAACCCTCGGGGTTACAGGCATGAGTCTACCTAAAAAATTACAATGTTGAACTGAGCGGGAATCGAACCAGATACCTTCGACGTCGCAATAGGTCACACTCCCGGTACGCCACCGGGTCGTTGAATATTATTAACGCGACTGTGAGTTTATGCGTATGTTACTCAAACCATTAATTTATCACAGCTTATAGGTTGTTGGATACAAAAGAGGTCAAAGGTCGTTGCGTGCGCAGCCGCAGGAAAACGCTAGTACAAATGCGTACATATATTCAGCTCTATGTAAATCAAATTTGACCTGAACTTTGAGACTGGCATGCAATTATACACTATGACTGCAGGCAAAGACCAGGATAAGGAAAACCGTTCGCATCAGACCCATCAGTTAGTTTTACGGTTCAGACAATTGCTCACGACGCCTCTAGCAAAAGTTCTATTATGTGTTGTGTAGGTACACATTCGCTTCGCTAACGGGTCGCTCCTTAATTTGTGCGATTCCAGTTCCTTTGTTGAAGAGTTTTGTTCGATCAATTCCATTTTAAAAAGCGAATTGCGATTTAGTTTTAAAGTAAATTCGGTCAAGGGCTTGAAAAGGGGTAAATTACCCATTAGTTTACAATCGCTAAAATCACGCTTCTATTGATACAGAATTTAAAATCGGTAAAGAATGCGCCACTAGTGACAGCATCACGACTCTATCATAGCTTAACATTGTCGAAAAATCTCATTTGCATAGTCACTGAAAAGCTTTTAGGAAAAAATTGTGATACCTAATATGAAATCTGAAAATTAGTGAGCAAAATAATGACGTAGTACAAAATATAAATTCATCTTCTTATTATACGATTTTAACGTTATAAATTACAAAATATCCTAAATAATGCAAAAAGTCGCCACAAAACTTAAAATAGGTATTGCCTGAGGGTATTGCATTGAGACATTCAACACAATTGCACTTTCCCTAAAAATAGCTATTTGCTGTTGTCACGGCATTTCTTTTGCACCTTCTTGTGCCAACGGCAAGTGACACGTTCAAGGCCCTCGCATGCATTTGGCACTCAAACAAGAATAACATAGAAACTAGGTAAACAAATAAAATAATTATGACTAATCCTTTCACAATCTCTTCTAGCCTAGGGATCCACCTGAAGGCAAGATCGCGTATCTTATACCAACCTGTGGTAGATACTAGATAGACGTGGTATTAAGGGAAGTCTGAGATACCGCGGTGCTTTTTAGTGCGTAGGCCAAAGAACTATCGTTAGTCACGTTTTCACTCATTTAGTCTCTGGATTTGGTGACTAAATGAGTGAAAACGTGATGGACGTGGCGGAGTGAGACTCGCAGCCAGGGTTTTCCATAGCAAGGTAAGAAAAGGGATCAAACTCCTTAAGAAAGGTAGAGCAAGAAGCAGAAAGAGCAGGGAGATGACAGTAGGAGTGCGCCAGTCTTTCAAAGTAAAGAAATTTATTTTTACCGTCCAAGGACATTTTGGGTATCGAGAGACACAAAGCATTATCTGTATGGATCAATCTACAAATTAGTACTCAAAATTCTCTTTTATTTCCAGGTACTTTCCCCCTGAGTCCTCAAACATTACACCTGGGTCCTATCAACTTGGACAAAGACATCAAATACCCGGAACAGTTCGACGCGAGGCAACGCTGGCCAGAATACATCTCACCGGTGATGGACCAAGGCTGGTGTGGCTCTGACTGGGCTGTCTCTTTAGCTACCATCGCTTCTGATAGGTGAGTAAGAGAGAAAGCAAATATTCTGACACAACTGGTTAGCTAAGCGGACTCCGGACTCCACGACCAATGGTCTTGCTTGCCATCAGGATAAAGATGATGATTTGAGTGAAAGAGAAAGCAGATCGTGCCGATTCGATGGTGAAGATGTTTTTGTATGTATCGTTAAACAAGGTTTGATGACAGACATCAAACACTCTTTGATTACTGATTATCATGGCTGGCAGATGCCTGCCTTCTCAAACGTTGATAGATTCCCGTGACCCCTCTTCTAAGGTAAGTGGACACTGCAGTGGATTAGTTCGTAGGCCGTATTTATTTCGGGATGCGCACACAATCCAATAATTTTGGGTAGGGTCTTAACTCAACTTTGAGTTAAACTTAACGATAGAAGATCTAGGCAATCACGAGTACTACCAAGGAGTACTATACTACGTTCATTAAAGATATTAACTTTTAAATTGTACAGACCTATGCACTACCTGAGACCTCGAGCAATTCTCTTAAATCGTATGCAGTGATGAATGAACAATAAAAAGAACAAACCTCTTGGAATGTAGCCAGTACGTCGAGTAGTGATACGTTCGTCATATTTCTTTTTTAAGCAAACCTGAGTCGCAGCGCCATAAATAAATTACAAGCCCTCCCCCGCCTCTCGAAAGTCGATGTAAACTGACTAGATATAGGTAGGTACTTACCAAGTTTACGTATAGATCAACAAAGATGGAATGACCTTTTATTGTACCTATAGGAATTAGGATTGTTGATTAGGTAAAGTAACCTAGTGGTAACTAGGTCTCGGCACCACTCGCCCCTCGAATTTTGCCCCTAATTGCCTAAGTGTACAAAATCGACCCTTCGTATTTTAGGTACGTCAAATCGCCCCCGATTGTTGTTACGTTGAAAGTACAGTCAGCAACGTCGAGATAGATTGATACGAAGTATGTACAAAGTACTAGTACCGTGATGTTTATTTCAGTTACTGGATATATTCAATACTGTAAACTAAATATATACATATAATTCGTCTCGCTCTAACTTATCCAAATCAAATAGGTTAGAGCGAGATTGCTACGAGCTTTTAGATGTGTATTTTTAAAGTTAAAAAGAGGAGTCAACTGCGATTGCGTAAGTTAGAGTGAGATGGCAATGTAACTATCCACCATCTTATAACCTGCGGCGTGATTGGGCCATATCATAAATTTCAGCTGCTAGTGAGCACTTTTTGACGCCTAAAACTTACTTAGGCAATGTTTTAATCGACTCATACCTATTACCGATTACATATAGTTGGTACAATGAAAATAAAAGTGAGGACGATAAATTAAACAACTCAGCTTGAAATCAAAAATATTTAATATAGAATATAAGCAGTTAGAAACAAAATTAATAATAATGCATGCTGTTTAATAAACATTGAGCAACAGATTGAGATCGTTACTTTCTTAACAAGTTAAAATTACAATAAGTCAAGGATCTCAGTCTAGCCTTTGCTACTACTATGCTACAACTGATACTACAAATTATACAAAATTTTCAGAGATCTAAAACAATAACAGTTTCAATAATGAGTGTCATTTGATATAACTTCTTACATAAATAATATGCAACGTAGACAATGGTGTTATTATAATTCTCAAGACATTAGGTACATATTATCAAAACTATGTATGTGCATGATAGTAAAAAAATGATAAAATAAACATAGAAATAATTTGTATAAAAATGGTCTCTTTGTTAAAAATCAACAACATTATACTTAATTAGGTACCTATTTTAAAAATCACAGTACGGTAGATTAACCCTTATAACTAAGACAATCATAAATATGCAAATAGATTTTCTGTTTATTACGGTAAAAAATGTATGAAATAAACAAAATGTATAAAAACATGGTCTTTGTTAAATAAACAACATTATAATTATTTTAATAATCACAGTACGGTAGATTAACACTTATAACTATGATAGTATAAATATGCACATAGTTTTTTGTACATGACGGTAAAAATGTAAGAAATAAAATAATTTGTATAAAAAATATGTTCTTTGTTAAAATCAACAACATTAATAATAATGTATTTTAATAATCACAGTATGCTCGATTAATAATCCTTATAACTACAACAGTCATACATATGCACATAGTTTTTCTAAACACAAGTTTAGTTCTATCTCTCCGTTTAATAATTTAGTAATTAAGTAATTAATTCTTAGGTCCCTTACTATAAATTCTTGTCTTCTATTATTTGTGTAAACTACATTAATGTTTTTGATTTGTTCTTCCACAAGTTTGCTTTCGCGGTATAAAACTTCAGCAAACTTTAAATATTAGGCCGACTTTTGCCATTGAGCTTCCTGTTCAAGCGGGAATGCCAGCCTTCGATTTTATTGTTCGTGCGATGCTGTTGATCACAAAAATGCCACATACCTTTTACTAGCTTATTTTCTAACCATTGCTCTACAAAATAGTTATTAAATGCTGAGGTCCCGGCATCATCTGGACTGTCCTCCATTAAGTAAAGCCACCCATCATCCACCATTTCTAATTAAGCTTAGTGCCTTGCATAAATTGACATGATGTCTAGTTTGCCTCCTGTTCAAAATATTAAAATCTTTGGCCTTCCTTTTTAGGGCTTGGGCAAAATGAAAGACACATCCCATTATTTTTGAATGAGGACAAATTTCTCTAATGGCATTGATAAGCGCCGCTTCAAAATCGACATTAATCTGATCTGGATTTCACTCAGGTATGCAACATTTCAACATTTGAAAAAGTCTTTTATATGTCATTTCTTTTTTATTTAACAATAAGGCATATATTATGCAAGTGGTACAATATTGTTGGTTGATTGAGAACTACCTAAATCTCCATGGATAGTAAATAATTGTAAAAATGGCACCAAAATAAATTTAAAAGTACCATCCATGAAAACATGCTTGCAATCTTTAAGTCGACGCCTACATTCCTCGGATGCAAATACAATTAGTCGTTCAGATCCGTCATTATAATCACACAGTAAAAATGATTCAAATTTCTTCGGTATTTCCAACTCGGTTGCGTTGCGACTTCGCATATTAGTTATTCCATATGCCTTTTTCCTTGTATTTATAAGGCTCTAGTATTTGGTATTTTTATATTCAGGGATCCTTTCGATTAGATCCAATCCTCTTTCTTTATAATTTACTACCTCAGTGTCGTAAATGTCGTGTAAAGATTGCGTTGCATCAGTTGCTGCTTTGTGTTTACATTTTTCTATAATTTTCTTTAGTTCTATTTTTGCAAAATTAGGAGCACATTAATGATATGTTTCATGTAAAATTGTTTCACCATAAATCGTGAGTGACGCTTTGCAAGCAGGTCTATTAATACAGTGCCAATTAGAAGAACCATTCTTGTTAATCCTTTTTTTGTGATAGCTGTGTCCAGCTCTCAGCAACATTGTGCGTCCTCTCTGTGATCGAATGAATGTAATACCAGAAGTTACACCTGCACTCGAACTGCTTATTTCTTCAGACATCGTGCTACAATAAAAACAAGATGTGTTGTAGCTCTACGTAAAGTTAACAGTAAATTGTGATATGGATATTACGGTGATTCAATGTATTACTAAAATTCTCGGTATGAATTACGTATAAAATAGTTGTTTATATGTTTATTATAACCTACTGTGTATATTCAAATAAATTGTTACAAGACATATTTTATTCCTACTGGTACCTTTATAATAATTAGTACGAAACATGCAATAAAATTAGAACAATTGAATTAGATATAATTAATTGAAACTTACCTGGTTAAAACCAATAAACAGACACTGACACAACTTTCGTTAAAATACATATAATAACAGGGAACACTTTTTACGCACAGTTTCACATTCAAAGGTAAGATGTTGACTAATTCGCAATTAACGCGAAATAGATATCATATGTAATGACATGGGATATCCATTTTCTCTTTCTCACTGGTGAGTTAGAAAGAGAAAGAATTATCACAACACTAGCCAACCCTTTTTAGGTTGCTCTTTGTTTAGTGGACCATTGTCAGATAGACACTAAATTACACCTCTTTTGTTTTGGTTATACTAGGTAAACCAGATGGCAAGAGTAAGCTTGCACATGGCGCTCATTATTACGAGATTATGATTTGAGTAACTATTTTATCCAATTCTTCTATGTAAATACTTGCTTACTTTTTTCGTGTCAACTGTACATTGCTCGCGCTAATTCCTATAGAAATTCCTTGAGGGTCGAATGAGTACACCAAAATAATTTTTATTTAATTATAGCTCTCTTCGCACCTTGCGAAGGGGCGATTCGGTACACTAAAAAGGGGCGACTCGAACATTTTATTTGAAGGGTCGAAATTCAGGGGGCGAATGGTGCTGAGACCGTAACTATAACTACGATATCAGCAGTTAATTTTATCAGAAAATAGGCACGCGAAGTGTGTTTGTTTGTTTGATTGTCTTGAAAACGGATTTTGATAAAATATCACAGTACTTAGTTTAGCTTTTTCATTCTGTCATAATATCTGGTTAGACCAGTACCTACTTAAGCGTACCTCGGGCTCCAAGGCGTGTAAGTCTTGGATGCAACCGGGATAACGCTAGGACATTGAATTAAGGTAATAATATACACAAAGCGCTAGGACGATGATGATCACAGTAATTTAGCTCATACATAGGTACATTGCTACCTTGTGTCGCGATTGCAGACAAAGGGCGAAGCAGCGGGCGAAATCTAGTTCAAAAATAGTAATATAGTATTCTTATCTACACAGATTTGCCATTCAATCCAACGGAGCAGAGAGAGTGAGGCTCAGTCCACAGTACCTGCTGTCTTGTAACACGAAAGGGCAAAAAGCATGCGACGGCGGTCACATAGACAACGCTTGGATCTTCGCCAAGAACTATGGGTAAGATTCTTCTTTCTCAAATGTATCTGAGGGAAATAGTTCCCGTAGTAAATAGAAATCTAAAGACAAATACTTCAATAATTGCATATTTTTAGTTTTAATGTTCGCACTAGGAATTTATCTTGTATATTTAAATTAGTTAAAAATCAAATTTTCCACTTAAACCATCCTAGGTCTTAAGTATATGGTACATACCTATATAACCTATACCTACAAATTGCTGATCGTAGCCACAATATCACAGAATAACTAATAGTACCTACCTACCTACTACGTAACAGTAATATGTGGCTTGATGACTGTTTAAGCCGAGAAGCCGCTGGTATTTGAAATATACCGATTTACTTTTCGGAAATATTTGAGTAAACCGAAGGCGCGAATTTATTAAGCTAAGATGATAATTCCATAAGCTTTCGAGCCTCCTAGACCCCTAAGCCCCATCATCTGCGTCTATCAATAGCCACGAGAACAAAATGACGTGCTGACTCATGTCTGGATGTTACTTGTGTCCTTTGTGTGAGTAGGTACCTATTTCTATAGTCCCTGGCTAGGGCTGCCATCACCTTAATTGTCGACGCCGGATAAACACGGCAAGAATCCCGGACATTTGGGCGAAATATATTTTTTCCCCGGCCACCTCTGAAAAAGTACCATCTATCACTTATCTATAAAAAAAATAGAGTACCCCTGCATGTTCTTCAAACTAGGACAAATCTGGAGAATACCGGGCTGATGGCCGCCCAAGTCCTAGCTATACTCATGCACGAACAAATAGCAATGTACCAAATGTATTTTCCACAGTTTGGTGGACGAAGAATGCTTGCCCTACGAAGCAAAGAGCACCAACTGCACGTTCAAGCGTATGGGTAACCTTCTAGACGACGGCTGCACGCCCGTGGTGCCTCAGCGCACGTCACGGTACAAGGTGGGACCTCCCGCCAGACTGATCAAGGAACACGACGTTATGTACGATCTCATGCAGTCTGGACCTATCCAAGGTAAGTTAGGATATATCTGCTGATATATCTGTTGATGATGTTTGATCTTCCAGTTCTAGAGTATAGGTTCCCAGCGAAGACAGTATTACCCCCATCTATACTAATATAATAAAGCGGAAGAGTTTGTTTGTTTGTTTGTTTGTTTATTTGTTTGTTTGTTTGTTTGTTTGAACGCGCTAATCTCAGGAACTACCGGTCGGATCTGAAAAATTCTTTTTGTATACGATAGCCCAGTTTTTCCGGAAGGCTATAGGCTATATAACATCACGCTTCGACCCATTGGGGCCCGGCAAAAGGCTAAAAAGTCTAAAAGATAATGTCGGCTAATCTCAGGAACTAGCAGTCGGATTAGAAAAATTGTTATTGCCTATGATAGCCCAAGTATTCCGAAAGGCTATAGGCTATATAAAATTACGCCACAACTTTTAGGGGCCAGACAAAAATAATAAAATGGTCAAACGAGAAGGGGAAGGGTTGGGTCAAAGGCAAAAAAAGGCTAAACGAATAGGATACAATCTATATGGGTATCGTTTTCAATATTTTCGGGACGCTGATTAATAATATGAAATTTATTTAGTGATCCAAGATGGCGGACGGGAAATCAAAGATGGCGGATGAGAAAATTTAAAAAATCAATATGGGTATCGCCTTCGATATTTTAGGGGGTGGGGAATCGAAATACAACATCTATTTCGTGATCAAAGATGGCGGATGGGAAATCAAAGATGGCGGATGGCAAAAAATTATAAAATCAATATTGGTATCGTCTGCGATGTTACAAGGGATGGGGAATCCAAATACAACATCTGTTTCGTGATTCAAGATGGTGGATGGGAAATCAAAGATGGCGGATGGGAAAAATTTTAAAAATCAATATGGGTATCGTCTCTGATGATTTAAGGGATGGAGAATGCAAATACAACAACTATTTCGTGATCAAAGATGGCGGATAGGAATTCAAAGATGGCGGATGGGCAAAATTTTAAAAATCAATATGGGTATCGTCTCTGATGATTTAAGGGATGGTGAATCCAAATACAACATCTATTTCGTGATCAAAGATGGCGGATCGGAAATCAAAGATGGCGGATGGGATTTTTTTTAAAGTCGATATGGGTATCATCTCCGATATTTTAAGGAATGGGGAATTCAAAAACACCATCTATTTCGTGATTAAAGATGGCGGATGTTTTTTTTTAAAAAATCAATATGGGTATCTTCTCCGATGTTTAAAGGGATGGGGAATCCAAATACAACATCTATTTCGTGATTCAAGATGGTGGATGGGAAATCAATGATGGCGGATGGGAAAATGTAAAAAAATCAATATGGGTATCGTCTCTCATGATTTAAGGGATGGTGAATCCAAATACAACATCTATTTCGTGATCAATGATGGCGGATAGGAAATCTAAGATGGTGGACGGGAATTTTTTTGTAAAGTCTATATGGGTATCGTCTCCGACATTTTAAGGAATGGGGAATTCAATATTATATAAAAATCTATGTGTTTTTGTTCATCATTTATAGACTCTGAAATGATAAGAGATCTTAAAAAGGCGATACGGAGTTCGCTGGGTCAGCTAGTACTAATATAATAAAGCGGAAGAGTTTGTTTGTTTGTTTATTTGTTTGTTTGTTTGAACGCGCTAATCTCAGGAACTACCGGTCGGATCTGAAAAATTCTTTTTGTATACGATAACCCAGTTATTCCGGAAGGCTATAGGCTATATAACATAGCGTTATGACTCTTTGGGGCCGGGCAAAAGGCTAAAAAGGCTAAAAGTTAATGCCGGCTAATCTCAGGAACTAGCAGTCGGATTTAAAAAAAATTATTGCCTATGATAGCCCAATTATTCCGAAAGGCTATAGGCTATATAAAATTACGCCACAACTTTTAGGGGCCAGACAAAAATAATAAAATGGTCAAACGAGAAGGGGAAGGGTTGGGTCAAAGGCAAAAAAAGGCTAAACGAATAGGATACAATCTATATGGGTATCGTTTTCAAGATTTTCGGGACGCTGATTAATAAATAATAATATGAAATTTATTTAGTGATCAAAGATGGCGGACGGGAAATCAAAGATGGCGGATGGGAAAATTTTATAAATCAATATGGGAATCGCCTTCGATATTTTAAGGGGTGGGGAATTGAAATACAACATCTATTTCGTGATCAAAGATGGCGGATGGGAAATCAAAGATGGCGGATGGGGAAAATTTTGATATCGTCTGCGATGTTAAAAGGGATGGGAAATCCAAATACATCATCTTTTTCGTGATTCAAGATCGTGGGTGGGAAATCAAAGATGGCGGATGGGAAATATTTAAAAAATCAATATGGGTATCCTCTCCGATGTTTAAAGGGATGGAGAATCCAAATACAACATCTATTTCGTGATCAAAGATGGCGGATAGGAAATCAAAGATGGCGGACGGGATTTTTTTTAAAGTCGATATATGGGTATCGTCTCCGAGGTTTAAAGGGATGGGGAATTCAAAAACACCATCTATTTCGTGATCAAAGATGGCGGATGGGATTTTTTTTAAACATCAATATGGGTATCGTCTCCGATGTTTAAAGGGATGGGGAATCCAAATACAACATCTATTTCGTGATTCAAGATGGCGGATGGGAAATCAAAGGTGGCTCCTGGGAAAAATTTAAAAAATCAATATGGGTATCGTCTTTGATGATTTAAGGGATGGTGAATCCAAATACAAAATCTATTTCGTGATCAAAGATGGCGGACGGGATATTTTTTAAAGTCGATATGGGTATCGTCTCCGATATTTTAAGGACTGGGGAATTCAATATTATATAAAAAAATTGGTTGCCTGTAAAGTCGGTATACGGGCGAAAGTTTTACGTGACAACGACTTTGAGTGGTAAAATAATTTTAATGTGAATATTCATTCGTATAGTAGGAAGAAGGATGAAATACGCGTGCCTTTCACTTTTTATGTCTGTCTCTCTCGCTCTTAGGCGGGACGCGTGCCTCTCACTCGCTCTCATTGTGAGCGCATAACGTGAGCGGAGCGTAACGCAGTTTCTTGAAGTGTCACCCGGCAAACCAATTTATAAGACGTTGTCACGTCAAAATCTATGTTTGTTTGTTCATGATTTATAGACTCTGAAATGATAAGAGACTAAGCGCTAAGTCAATGGTAACTTTGGAAAAGGGGCTTTGAAAATAGAGAATTAAATAAAAACTCTTAAAAAGGCGATACGGAGTTCGCTGGGTCAGCTAGTAGGAATATAAATATGATTACCCCCAAGGAGCGCAAGCGCTTATCATGGGGAGCGACAACACAAATGTTATTCTTATAAATAGCTCGGCGGTTGGATGTTGGCGGCTCAAGATCCGTCTGAGTGGAAAGCATTGGGGGGACGCCTATGTCCAACAGTGAAGGTCTCTAGACTGAGATGGAGCTAGAAGTTAGCTAAGCACTAGGATAGATGACTCTGCCGGTGATTATACCTACTTAGCCAGTTTCATTTTCAATTAAGTTTACTAAGATCAAAAGTACACTGATTCTTTTGTGTCATGTGGAACCAGCAGATCGATGAATTACCCTACCCTCGCAGTATTCTTTTTCTTTGATTCAATATGATTCAATATGTATTTGCGTACATACTTAAGTACATGGAGCTACACACTTTTCCACCTATAAAATGCCTCCTATACTATACACGAGGTAGAAATTTATCATCATAGATAAGTAGATAGGTATGCTAATAGATAAATATGTCTCCTAAATCGTTAGTAGCTACTTCAGATACAATCACGACATTGATTTCAACCATTTCTTATCTGTATAACCTCATAGATATCAGATTATTAAATATTATAATTATTTCCTTACTTTATGATTATAAGTACCTATAACATTCTAAGTACCTATAGCATTCTTGTTGCTTTGCCAAATACAGGGTGTCACAAGACCCATCACCAAGCCGAAATCTACTCGTTGTGAACATCATACCTACTAACCAAAAATAATACCTGGGAAACGATGTATTTTTTTAAGTTTTCACAATTTTTAAACCGCAATTAAAAGCGTGCGCGTGCAATGCTCGAAATACCTACTTATCCATGGGGTCATAGGACATCTAAAGAACATATTGGCGGGGTAATTGCATCGATTTTGTACCTAATTAGAAAAATTCCATACTAGCTTTGAGCCTCAATATCTCCTGAACCAGTAATTTCCCAGGTATGGTGCCGAAGTAAAAAATGTTCGTAGCCATTGGTAGGTACAATATGGGATTTCAGTTTTCGTTAAGGGTATTTTTTACACCCTGTATAACTACACCAGATATCTAATTAAAATAACCCACAATTATAATGTTGTATTTGGAGGCAGCTAGATATAGGTATAAGCAGCGATATGGCCAAGTGGAGAGACCGACAGACTGCTACGCAGAGGGTCTCGGGTTCGAAATCACGGCACGCACCAATGACTTTTCGAAGTGCGTATTCAATTGTTAATTATCGCTTGCTTATCGGTGAAGGAAAACATCGTGAGGAAACCTGCATGTCTGAGAGTTCTCCATAATGTTCTCGAAAAACAACAAGTCTGCCAACCCCCACTTGGACAGTGAGAAGAGGCCCGTGCCCAGCAGTAGGACAGTATATAGGGCTGATGATGATTTGAGGGATTAGGTAAATAGGTATCTACCCTAGCTATATTCTGTTAAATCTGGTTAGACTAGAAAGCAGACCCCCGGCTCCGCAGTCTCTATTTTCTGTGCCGGCCTCTAAAGTGAAAGACTTGGATGCAACCATCAGGATTATCCTAATAGGCCAATAATTAATTTGACAGACTGTACAGTCTGTACACAGTAGGTAGGTGCCTGACTCATATAATATGTCACTCTTCAATAAACCTACTGTCTATCATAAATCATAACTCATGATCATGACCGATTCATGCTTAGGTACCAGATGTCTATTGAACTAAACATAACCTCGCAAGAACGAGTTTAACAAAGTACCTACCTACTTAGATATCTACCGCACCTTTGTAGGTACTGTGTCCTTACTTAAAAGCTTTACTTTGGCTTCATATAAATTCCATAGTAATCTCTCAATTTTGTCAAAATTTTAATAAGTATACCTAAGGAAAAATATTTGCATCAAACGAAATCAAACCTCATACTTACCTACGTACAACTAGGTACCTACCTCATATTCTATGTATTATAAAGGAAATAACAATGATGCGTAGCGGTCCACTTGTCGGTTTTTATAACACATCAAAAGTAAGTTGATTGCCTATCGACGTGAATGTCCTTACGATAACGTTCACTTGATTTCTAATAGACAAACATTCGGCCTGTGCATGAAGGGCATTTTGTGATTACGGCAAATGTTTGGATAAAAATTGCGCTAGGTAGATAACCACCTAGGTACTGCTACAAGAATAGGTATTTTACCGCCAAAAAGGTAGGGCCACAGATTATAGTTCTATAATCTGTGGGTAGGGCATTTTCTTTAAAGTTGCATACTTTTGAAAAATACTTCTTTTTCGTGTGAGTATGTGGCCAACCAACTCTGGTATCGGCGTTCCGGTTCTGCCCGAAGGCTTCAGACATGATCTAACGCAAGACTCGTTAGACTCTTGTTAACGAGTCTTGTCCTGAGACAAGGACCGCGACAGATAGCTTTAAAAGTGCAGTAGCACGGTAGAGCTCAGATGAAAATGCCACACTCAGTCACCCTTATAAGAGTGTCCAAGCTTTGTTTCATTTTGCCCATATATTAGTTACCTACGAACCAGGGCCGAACCGTCCCTATGTGCAATGTGCGCGGCGCACACAGGCGCCAGGGTGACAGGGGCGCCGCGAGCTGAGATATGCGTTAATTATAACAATTATTTTCGAAAAAGGATGCCAAAAAGGCGCTTCACAGATTTCGCACACAGGCGCAGTGGCGGAGGAAGGGGCGCGGCGGGAGTTGGCGGTCCGCGCCCCGACTAAAAAAAAAAAGCTCATCCGAGGCGCTTCATGGATTTCGCACACATTTCGCACACAGGCGCTGGGTTGGGTCGGAACGGCCCTGCTACGAACGACAAGCCATGCCGCGCTATGAGCGCTTCAAAAGCGCTTGCATACGGCGCTGTTAGTGTACAATTTCGTAAAAGAATAATGCGTTTGGAACGGTAACCAGTTTTCCCCATAAATAAGAGATTATTGTCTGATCTAACCAAGTTAAAAATTAAATGCATCATGCATCATCATCAATCAAGTTAGAGGTACTTAGTTGGTGTGGCAATGTCGTTGAAAATACCTACCAGGAATAAACGAGTTTCAAATAACTTATGTATCCAATTATATTCGGACGATATCAAACTATACAGCTAAATAAATGAATATCTTCTTTCGCAGCCGTGATGACAGTGTACCAAGACTTCTTCCACTACCGGGATGGCATTTACCGTCGATCACATTTCGGCAACAACCAGCTAAAAGGACACCACAGCGTCAGGATCGTCGGCTGGGGAGAGGAAAACGGGGAAAAATACTGGGTAAGATATTCCATGGCGATCATGAGACCACAGTGGCGGATCGAGGATTTTGTTTTGGGGGACTTAGGTTAGTTTTGGGGGAGGGCTAGTATCGCATTGAATTAAAAGGTTCTTTGTTTTAGGAAAAAATTATAAAATTATAAAAGGACAGTATCTTCAGGCCCCTAGATCGGCCCCAGTTAGGCCATGTTTCAAGACACTTTAATACGAATCGGTAACAATATTTTTGCACTCATTCTTTACCCTGCTTTTTATACTGCTCAATGGGAATGAAGACCCGTCTGGAGCACATGATGACTCTCAACAAATTCTTCAATAAACGATAATACGGTTTTTGCCGAAATCGGTTGCCTGGATACAGGATATATTCGGGAGTATGTTGGCCAGCACTTACTGATAGTCAGAGCATCGATGGCAATCTGCCCAAATTGTTCAAATCAAGAGAAGCTCGGCTTTTACCAAATATAGACATATCTTACGTAATATTGTATTCTCACATTTTTTAATTAGAGAATTAATAAACAAATAAATAAAGAGTTAATATAATATTCAGTAAAATCCGGTTAGACCAGAAAGCGGTACCCCGGGTTCTAACTGGGATAACGCTACGAGGATGATGAGAATGAATAAATTAACAACAATTATGATTTAATTCTTATGAATTCCTTTTCCCCTTTTTCACAGATCGTAGCCAACAGCTGGGGTACCGAGTGGGGTGAGAACGGCTACTTCCGCATCCTCCGCGGCCAAAACGAATCCGGCATCGAGAGCTTCATGGTGTCCATACTCAGTGACGTCACGGAGGCCTACCTCCGCAAATAACATAATACCCTAGTCTCCCCTTTATGTGACAAACTGGTGATCGCAGGGGACTGTTCACTTGTTATTAAATAGTAACCTTTATTTTGGTTAGCAAAGCGGTTTCTGGCAAATGGACTAGATTACTGGTCTCATAAAACCTTTTATGTGCTTCTCTAGCAGTAAATTCTCCGATTTAAGTGAAAATGTACCTATGCATTATAGTTTTGAAGACACTAAAACCAGGTTATAATCAAATCTGCTAAAGTTTATTTCGTATCTGAATACAGTGAATGTCCTAATTGTCAGTCAGCTTCTAAATTGAATAAATGTTTTTCAGACTCTTGCTAACCAAAATTGGATCCTATTAAAACTTAATTTATTTAGAATACGATCTCCGACCGATTAATGTAGGTATAAGATATTAAAATATATTTTTGTATAAATAATAAGTATATCTTGAAAATAACTTAGATGTCATCACATATCTATATAGTGTATTTCACCCGTCTGTAAGATAAGTAGGTACTTATTTATAGTTAGGGAGTAGGTACTTACCCGGCAACTGTGTTGCCACGCTAAAAAGTATAACTTAATCTTACCAGTAATAAAAACAAATTATGTAAAGAAATAAATAGCTTTAGCGATTTTTATGCATCATACAATTTTATTCAAATGGGTCTTCGCTGTAAGTACTCTTTCAGAGTGGAGGCTAGCGCGGGTGCTAGCGCGGGCGCGTGTAATTCAAATGTATGCAGACGCCCTTTGCGTTCACAGTGCGCGCGCGAGCCGCGCGTCTTCATGTGGCGGGCGCGCGCGCGGCTGGCGCGGGTGTTTCTAATGGCTCAGTCCGCCCGTATCGTTCACAGTGATATAGCGTCTGTTAGGTGACTACGCGTGTGGTTCTAAACCATTTTGATTTACCCGCCGAAGCGTCGTCAATCATGGACATCAATACTGAAGAATTTATATCTGCAGTACAACATCGCACAGCTATTTGGCAAAGTAAACATCTGCAACATTTAAATAGGGCAGCCATAAACAAATTATGGGAAGAAATAAAACAATTGTTTCGTCCGTAAATCAGCGTATAATACGTAAAATTCTCCAAACCTTTCTCTTCCTTTATTTAAATCATGTGTGCCAAACTTCATATATAGCAATTTCCATTTTAAGTATGAATTTTCCATTAATAAAAACAAATCTTCATCCATGTCTTCTAAATAAATACGTAGCAGCTCAAAGTTTGAGAACGAACAAACACATGTGCAATGACGCTCGAAGCTCGCTCGGCACTGTGAATATGCAGACGCCTAGACCCGAGCGCCCGCGCCCGCACCCGCTAGTTCAGTCTGATTGAGCACTATGACGAAACGAAACTTCGGTAAAACAGAGGTAATTATAACTTAAATTAATTAAATATCGCGAGTACCTAAGACCCGTTTGAATAAAATTTTATGAATTATCTTACTGTTATGTTGAAAATGAATTTTTAATACATGTTCTACTTAAAACGAACACCCTTTTATGGCATTTAAAAAGACTTTAGGGCCATTGAAATAAGGTTGGTTTTGGATAGAAGTGAAATGAAAATTCAATCTTATTTTAATGATCCAAAACTCTTTTTTATCACGATAAAAATGTACTCTCTAGGTACTCTGATACGATCTGTCCGAACTAAACATAGCCTAAAACCAAACTTATCGAAACTCCTGAAAGAGTCTTATCATACATAGTACGGGTTTGGCCACCAATGTTATAATTTAATCCCTTTATGGCCCGAACTTACAAAAAACTGGAAACCACGGCCATCAAGATACTAATAAATAGATAATTATAATCCCACTTCTGATCACCTTCTGACTGATATATGAAAAGGGCCTCGTCAAGCTGTGCCTCTATCTGAGTTTAACCACCGCACTTATAACATCTTTGACATCTGTTACACCAACCATGGTCAAAGGATAACTCTAAAAGGCTATTAGGTACAAATGAAGGTTCTTTATAATAGGTTCGTCGTTTTTCAAACTCAAGGACTAAACAAACTGTATGAAAACAGTTCAACAATCATCATCGTCCTAGTGTGATCTCGACAGCATCCAAGATTTCCCGCCTTGGAGCCCGGGGCTGTTTACTGGTTGAACCAAATTTGACAGATTATGAATTAGCTTTTCTACCGAGCGACAGTCGTCTGACCTCCGCAACATATACTGCTAGCGATATTCTACGAGTAAAGGTCTTAGCCCACTTACACGATTCTGCTCCACCCAACAAAAAGAATATCATTCAAATATGGGCTTTAAGTATTGCTCTTTAGGTATTGTTTACATTGGCACATAAATTAGTAGACAGCGCGCTGTCCGCCGTCACACGTCTCGGTGACCGCGCATTGGAAGCAAGCTGTCTGCGCGGCGTCCGCGCGCTGACTGCTAGCAGTCGGACGGTGCACGCGTTTCCTACACGAAAGCGGTAGCCTCGTGAACAGCTGGGTGACTGCTAGCTGTCGCCGCGTGGACTGCGAGCAGTCGCCTCGTGGTGGATAGGAGCGATGTTGGAGCAGAGTCGTGTAAGTAGGCTAAGACCTTAAGACTACAAAAAAATCAATGCAAGAATATCTACAACTAATTATTATTAAGTTGTCACTATTTATGTATAATATAAAATTTATTTTTTAAACTATTAAAGGAAAAACGTTTCAATATAACATAGTCTTTTATTTACATAACATTAAATTCGTAATTCTATCTAGGCTTACCAATAAAATTTAACAAATCAAATGCTTTGCCACCAAAGTTCATTAGAAGTAAAATATATAATTATATTTTTAGTTCAAGAGAAACAGAACAAACTATATACCTAGATGTGTTTATCATAGTCAACTATAATATTTAGAAAATTACAACAAGCTAACCTAACATTGCCTATCCGCCGTTTATAAATTTCCTAGGAAATTTATAAGCTAACCTAACATTGCCTATCCGCCGTTTATAAATTTCCTAGGAAATTTATAAGCTAATCTAACATTGCATATACGCCGTTTATAAATTTCCTATGAAATTTATAAGCTAATCTAATATTGCCTATCCGCCGTTTATAAATTTCCTAGGAAATTTATAAACTTGCGGATCTTGTTATTGTCCGGTTACATATACATCATACAAAATAAATTAGCGTGTCTTAATCGCGTATAATAAACGTCGGAAACAAATAGGTTTATACCTTTAAATAAGTGAATTATACGCGATTGGGTCCCGCTAATTTATTTTGTATCATAAGTAATAACATGCAGATAAAATAATTTGACAAGTAGAATTTAAATAGTAATATTTTACATTAATTAACAACATAAAACCTTAAGACACTAAAACATATATAGGGTGCATAGGGTTCCCACCAAGAACTTAGGGTCCCAAGCCAACCTCACCTGCAAGTGGTGCACCTGCCGATCAACGGACGAGGCTCTGGCAAACAAAATGTCCCAATAAGCGGCAATAGGCTCGCCACCTATTACGTGGGATCAAAACACTGGCGAAAAGTGGGCGTTTAATATGCCTCTGCCTAACCCTTCGGGGAGACAGGCGTGAGTCTATGTATGTATGTATGTACACTAAAACAATTTAGTTGTTTTTTGGATTCCCACAGTAGTAGTTACACATGGATATCTTAAACCTACCTATGTATTGAAATCAGGAAGTTGTACTTAACTATATTAGGGTAAATAAGTAGTCTCTCTCTGAGGCCCAGTTTCACCATCCTTGGGGCCTATCCATGCCTAACCAATATCTGACAGAGAAATTCAAAATAGGGTCGTTTCCAACTAGTCAAATCAAGCACTTTTAATAAAATGTCAAAAACGACCTTTGCCAAGGGTTTTGACGACCGGTTGGCGCAGCGGTAGTGTAAGCGACTGCTACGCCGAAGGTCGCGGGTTCGATTCCCGCTCAAGTCAAACATTTGTGTGCATGAACATGGATGTTTGTCTTGGTCTGGGTGTATCTATGTATAATATGTATGTATTTACAAAAAAAAGTATATAATATGTATGTTTATCCATTATCTAGTACCCATAGTACAAGGTCTGCTTAGTTTGGGACTAGATGGTGTTGTGTGAATGTGGTAGAATATTATTATTATTATATGAAATATGACGTAGTGACGTCATAGTGTTTTTCTGTCAAGTATAATACATATTATCAATAAATTGACGATAAAAAATGTTAAATAAAGTTTTAACATTAATTGATGAATAAAAGTACTATTATTTTGACATATTTCACTAGATAAAAATACTTGTATAATTTATTTCACTTGCAGGAAACTTCCCTATTACAATGAAATTTGTAACCATCAGCTGAAAAATTAATTTAACCGGCAATTATCAGCAATGTAAGTCAGCTGTTAAACTGGGTTGAAATCTTTTATTTATCATCAATATCACTAAGAAAAGATCTCTAATATAAAATACATCTGAGATGAGAAAATAGGGATTGAAAATTTGATTGGAAACTGCTAGCATCAGCACTGAAAATTGTGGCATAATTTACATACAACAATTATCTAAAAACGCAGAAAATCAGGCTGAATTTTAGACATAATGAATGCTTTTCATAGTAATTTTTGCATATCATTATACCGTGTGGTTGACGGCATAGAATACAAGTGTCACCACCCCCTATCTTCCCGTGGGTGTCATAAGAGGCGACTAAGGGATAACACGATGCAAATACCATCTTTGCGTAGAGACGGAAAACTCGACATCAAACCCTATAACGACTGCCTCGTTGGTCTCGCGGCATAAATGTGCGCGTGGGATCTGGAGGTCCCGGGTTCGATTCCTGGGTCGGGCAGTGTTATTGGGTTTTTCTGTCATGAAATTCTCAGTAGCAGCACGGAGTCTGGAAATGTGCCCGGTACGGCAATAGGCTCGCCCATTATTACGTGGGACTAAAGTATATCTGGCGAAAATTGGGTGTAGAAATACACCTCTGCCTACCTCTTCGGTGTTATAGGCGTGAGACTATGTATGTAATAACTATAAAAGTATATACCGGCCGAATTGAGAACCTCCTTCTTTTTTTGTTGAAGTCGGTTAAAAATAATCCTAATTATATTATATAACCAGTGATAACAAATAGAAATAGCCTTAATAAATTCAGTTCTCTTTACAATTTGATCTGTTTGATGTTTAAAGATACAATACTAACTGCCAGATGATGATCCAGTTTTGTTCACAGATTTAGCTTTAGCTGCCTTTTCGACATTGGCTGCTCTTGTCTGAAATAAAATAAAATATTAATTACTATTCACAACTCCCAAATTTAGCTTACCTATGTGTGACAACTCTGCCTGTCCTTATGTGCCTAGTTTGAAAGGTTGGCGATTTAAAAGAGTGGCCACGAGTTTTATTGCCTGTTCTTTCTCGTGGTTCTACCTATTGCTTTGCGAACGAGGCAGTAAATGTAAATGTAGAAGCATTAAGTAATTTCATTTTAAAATTGACGTTCATAAGCGTCACCTTGTGACCTAGATGATTAAATGATTTTGACTTTGACTTTTGACTGACTATCACTAACACTACATATATTCAGGCTCCCGGCAAAATGCAAGATCACTTGGATGCATCCAATTGTATGGAGATAAAACCAACAACACTCAGCACAGGATTCAATGGCGTGACGAGCGCTTAAACTACTGCGCTGTTTGAGCTGTTGAAAAAGTTAGAGAGATATATCATTGGTGTAATGAAAATGACAGGCTTGCAGTCATAGCATATTATTGTTACACTAGTCCCACTGATTTGCTTTACTGCACAACTCTTTTGTAGCAGCTGTTGTCTGTTTGGCAGTAGTGACCATAGTAGACCCCAAGTATTCGGACTCAAAAGCCCTCAGGGAAAGAAAACTATTTTGGAGCCCACTGATTAAATCAGCAGTAGAATAGGTAAGCGTCACCTACTTAAACAAAAGGAAGCCTAAGTTAAGAACTACACATATTACCAATACACTGTAACATGTAGATGACACAATTTTCCACTTGATATGGTACCCTTATCTTATTTTTTTACTCAAACACTGGCTGTATACAGTTATGTTACAGCCTTTCAAAGACAACTGCTGTACTTAAGCGTCTCCTAATTTGCTTCAAAATAGCCAGTATGCCAAATTCTTCTATTGCCTCAAAATAGAAGAATTTGACCTACTATACCACTTTGGCTAAATGGGTTGTTCCCGGAATTATTGGTGAGTTTCTTGCCCCTTTACAAAGATACTATTTATTACTATTCTTTGTATTCTTAATTTATTATATTTTTTTATTACCACATGAAGAATTGGCTGTATATGTTAAATATTATAATTACCTGCAAAGATTGAACTCTCTTGTGCAACGCCATCATTGTATTTGAAATTGACACTAACTTTTCTTTATTTGTAGCTATATCTGCAAGCTGAAAGAATAATGATCATGTTGATATGGTTTGTATTTATAAAGATAAAAAATATAAAGATAAAATTGTGGCAAAATTTAAGTTCATTATGTTTTAGATAACCCAGAACTATAATACAACATGGCTAGTATTTTTTTTAAAGCAACTTCTGTAATAGGAATTAATCCTGTGTTTTGAAGGATTTTACCGGCAAGCTATCAACGGACAAAATGAACATCCAGACTGGATACAACAATTTCCGTATCATACAGTGTTGTCTTTCATGGGAATCAAAGCCAGGATACCTAATGCAGAGCTAAATTGAGAATATACTGCTTTAACCAACTATGACATAGTGGTTTGAGGATATATTCTCTTGTCCATGGATAGTAATAGACATCATTTACGAACAATTTTTACAATAAATTATAGGCTAAATATTTGATTACTTGACAAAATAAAACATAACTATTTGAGAAATAGATGACCAGTCTTTTCATAGCATCAACAAGGCAAATATCCGTGAACTTACTAAGGCATCCAGCACCGCATCATTTTGCAAATCTTCCAGTCTTCTTCTCTCTGATGTCAACATATTGTGGACAGCATCTTGCTTTTCCCTGAAAAAAATATAAGTAATACTAGATGAGCCCACGGTTACACCCGCATTAAGGCTACTGCTCCACTCCCGTGACTCATAGCTTGATGTTATATAGGATTCCTCGATAAATGGGTTATCTAACACTGAAAGATTTTGTCAAATCGGACCAGTAGTTCCTGAGAATAGCGCGTTCAAGCAAACAAACAAACTCTTCAGCTTTCTATATAAAATTTTAGATTATAGGTATTACATCTACTTCTAGTCTAGATAATAAATATTCGTGCTCTAATTTTAACAACAGATTACTTTTTAAATTAACTTGATTGATTACACTGTCAATTGTAGCCAGCTGACAAAAAAACTTATGAAAGATACGAATTTCGATATTTTACTATTCTTACGTTAATTCCTTCAAGTGAGTATTAATCGTCGTCAGAGGCGGTTCGTACAACTCCATTATACCTTTGGCTAATAGCTTAACAGTTTTTGCATCTTCGGGAGTTGAACTGGAAAAGTTAACAATAAAATACAAGTTAAAATCTGCATAGAGAGGTTATGTACTTTTCATAGCAGTTTTACGAAATAACATACCCTTCCATGTTTCAGAATAGGTAAATCAATATATATTTATTGGTTTATGTATAAATTATAAAAGTGATGGATTTGTTCGAAATCAAACTATAAAAACTTTTATTGACAAATAATTGACAACAAATCAAAACATCTTTCTTTCTGTCTGTCTGACGTCTGTCTTTGGTCCCTTTGGTCCATAGCACAGATTATACTGGCTTTGGCATATAAAGCACAGATAAAAAGGTACTCCGTGGTCTGACGTCTGTCTGTGATTCTATGGTCTGTGACTTCCATAGAGTATACAGAACTGGAAACTAGTCTTCTGTAGTATTCTGATATTCTGGTCACCTCAAATATGACACGGGAGCAGTGATTCTAACGAAACTAAGTAACGACTTTAAATAAATCTGGTGACCCGGTGGCCTAGCGGCAGTGTAATTCGCTGTCAAGTCATGCATGCGTTCGATTGCCGTTCATGTCAAACCTTCGTTTGCATGAACTATGAACATTTTTATGTTGGACTGGATGTTTCCTTGGAAAAAAAAAGGGATAAAAGAGCCTAGGGAATGGGGTCTCCAGCACTAAATAACTCACTCATCAAACAAACAAACTCATCGAACGAAACGCAACAGTATATATAGATAAACCGGATACCTACCGATTTTCTGCGAGAGGGTAGAACTTCCCAGGTCGAGCTGATCCATTCGTACTGAAATAGGCAAAGCTCTACAACCTAAACAAGTTTTGCTTAATTTGTGACTTTTCAATACACTAGATTGACTAGATGGTGTTGTGTATGGTGTAATGATATTATTAGTATCAATTCTTTCTCTTTCTCTTAGCGTTATCTCAGTTTCAACCCGGGGTCCGCTTACTAGTCTAACCGGATTTGACTGAATATTAGATTTTCCATGGAGCAACTGTCTGTCTGACCGCCGCAACCCAAAGGGATAGCGATAGTCCATGGTCTACATGGTACAATGGGATAGCGATAGTGTCAGTTTATTCAGAGATAGGTAGGTAGTTAGGTACTGACTTCCTATAACGACTGTCAAAGATCTTCATGACAATCGGGACCGACGGCTTAACGTGCTCTCCGAGGCACGAGGCAAGCGTTATTTAATGAATAATTCGATACGAACATAACTCCGAAAAGTCAGTGGTGCGCGCCTAGGATTCGAACCCGATACCCTGTGCATGGTAGTCTGTTGGTATCTCCACTAGGCTATCGCTGCCTATTATTAGTATCAATTAATTATATTATGTCCACAGACATATAAGAGAAGATTATATCATAAAATCATTGTACGTTCACCTTTAAGTGGTGTGTTTGTGGGTTTATTATATTTTTTACTTGATTCGTTCCTTGTTTTTATTGTCTATCCGACTTGGATAACGAGAATACAAGGAGTACTTGCGAGAATATAATCCATAGTGACATTAATTCAGTAATGTTGCCAGACTATGCAATAACATTTCTTTGCACTCATTGCTCCTTTTATTTTTATTTTTATTAAAATATGTTTTTTATCGTTGTTCTTCATATTGAGACCAATGTACTTAGTTTATCTTTAGAAATTGTTTGATTTGTTTCCCTGGTCTATTTAACCTTGCGGATCTAGCGCTACGTATTTTACTTACAAAACCGGGTATCATTATCAAACGGTTAAATGGAACGGAACTTTTTTTATGGCCGCTAGATTCCCCTTGTTTTGACGTTCTTTCATTTCATTTTTCGTAAAACGAGAGGGGATTTCTTATTAGCGACAGCATAACGAGCGTGATTACGCCGCAATTACTTGTTGATAATATAATAAAACCGTCAAACTGGAAGTACTGCAGGTAACGAGGGAGGACGCCGATATGACGTCCATGACTAGGAGACGAGATCATGAAGATTCCGAAGAATATTCGGATGCATCACAAGATATCGAGCACAATAACTCTGGGCACGTAAGTACAGAGACCAGTCACAATAGCGTAAACTTTCGATTTGGCGCTAAAAGTATTACAGCTTACTTTCTCTCGGGCGTTCGCGTGACAGAATGTCCATTTCTTTTAGTTATATTGAGGTCACGAATTGGGCACCACTCACTGAAACGCAGCCGATGTGTTTAGACTTAAATTTTAGAAACGTTGGCGCCACGTCGGTTGTAAACAAAAGAGTTTAGTTGTGTGAAAATGCAGTTATTAAAAGTGGAAGGATGTTTGCAGGATGGTGGGCAGCATGAGTCGGATTATGACTCCCAAGGAAGTGATTCGGAACGCTCTGATCAGGACCCAGAAAACAAGGTACACACAATTTTTTATAACTATTTTTTAGAATGTATTTTATTGGATTACCCTCTGTCTTATTAGATATTTTTTCATTAGATTTTCTATTGAAATTAGTTAGAATTTTTGACAGTACCTGACAAAACATGATATTGTTTGTAAATAATGTGTTATAGTTTAAAATATTAGTAGAGATGCATACATTATATTAGTACACATTTTACATTTTCCTTACATTAATAGAAAAAAATCTCAAAAACAATTACCTACTCAGTTACAGAGTCTTTGTAAAAATAAATGATGTGGTGTGCGATGAAAATTTCTTAAAAAACAAAATTTCAATAAGTAAAATAAATTGCCGATTAATCATAAAAAATATATCAATAGTAAAGAAACGGAAGTGTACAGAATAATGGTCCATATTAAAACAGGTTTTAACAGCTATGTGTCATATAAATCAGATAATGCAGAAGCTAGACTAATTTATTAACATAATTTGCATATTTGTATAGGTTGGCTTATAAGGCAATATTGCACTATGCTAAATATTCTTTAAATCTACTTATATACAAATCCTGTATCATATCATATTATGTAGTTGCACTTTTTCAGAATGACTTCATATTTTATGAAGATCTAGGTATTTTGGGTATATTTGGTAGTAATGTAAATAGGTTGTAAAGTTTATTTCATATCACCAGCTGATAGGATGAGCTTAATATAATTATGTAAATTTGTCTTTGATATCAATATTGAAACCTTCAAACACATAAAGATGTGATGACAATAGAATGCTACTTTATAATATACTAGAGGACGCCAGCAGCTACGCCTGCATTTTTTTTTTAATTTACCCGTTTTGGCCGATCCCCTGGGAATTTCGGGAAATCCCTTCTAAGTACACCCCTACGGTCTCCAAGGAACATACATGCCAAATTTCAGCTTCCTGCGCCCAATAGTTTCGGCTGTAGCGTGTCTGTCAGTCAGTCAGTAACGCAAGGATTTTATATATTAAGATTAGATGCTGCCCGGGGTTACACACATGTTATTTAAGACTATTGCTCCGCTCTTGTGGCTCACAGCGTGATGTTATAAAGCCTATAGCATTCCTTAATAAATGACCTATCTAACACTGAAAGAATTTTTCAAATCAGACCGGTAGTTCCTGAGATTAGCGCATTCAACCAAACTCTTCAGCTTTATATATTAGTATTAGATGTGGCAGAACAGTGTTATCCATATCAGCTTAGTACATACATATATACATATATTATTCCATACCCTTTTGCCTAAATGAATCTTTTCATTGTATTCTATGCATATGATATAACTTCAACATGAGCTATGAAATGTTTTTAATGTTAAACAATATGCATGTAAACTAGGTCACTACTATGGCGTTATAGTGTTAGCACTTTTATGTTATCCATAGAGATTTGTCGTTAGGGTTGTCGCTTTGCATCTACCAATGTATTTCAATACTTTTATTTACATTGAATTCTCACTTTAGTGGTCCTTGTAAGTATCAAAAGATGTAAAAAGTTTATATTTGCTTGTTAAATTATATAGCCTGTATATGCTTATGAAAGTATAGTGAGTTAAATAATGCTGAAGAGAAGTAAAAAACTACTCTGTAACTAATTCTCTGTTTTGTTGTAATCTTTCATCAGACTTGTCTGAAATGTTAACAAAGACCATTAAAATTATTAATTAGGAAAGTTGTTTGTCCAACTATAAAAATATTTGGTATTTATGTGATAGTCACAAGCACAATGGTCAACAATACTGTATTGAACACAATCACAATTTTCATAACAAATAAAGTGACTTCTTGACACATTGTGCTATTCTTCTCTATCTATTAGACTTGGCAAATCAATGTAGTAAATTTTTTTTATTTATAGTCTCACGCCTGTATCCCCGATAGGGTAGGCAGAGGTGTAAATATTACACCCGCATTTCGCCATGAATTTTTAGGTGCCACGTAATAAGGGGCGTGCCTGTTGCCGTTACCGGGCACATCACCAGACTCCAGGCTGCTACTGAGTATTCGGAAAAACCCAATAACTCTTTTGCCTGACCCGGGGAATCTAACCCAGGACCTCCGATCAGCAGTCGCATACGCTATCCACTGGACCACGGAGGCAGTTGTAAAATAAATATTGCCATTAAAAGTATGTACTAACAATAAATAAATCATAATTTATATAAGAAAATATTTAGTTGGCCTAATATAGCTTTGAATAAGATATCTAGCTTTATAGAGAGAATTAGCATTATTTCAGTCTAAAATCTATTGTCAATCCCGCTGAAGATTAGAATGCAATTTTGGTAATATTTGTTTGTAAAAAAAAGGATCTATATTCATAAAGACATCAATTGCGGCATTCCATTAGAAACTGCCAAATAAGACAATATTGTGCAAATGAGATACCTATATAAGTTGGTGTTGTCATCTCTTACTAGAATCCTGATAATCATAAATCAAAATGAATTGTCTCTTTTTTCATTGGTAAATATTGTGAAGGCACTATGCGCAAAGACCATAAATATATCAATGCATATGTTAAGAATTAACTCAACTTGAAAAGAAATCTTAAGCAGAGTCTATGTTGGATAGAATGTTGTTTCTTTCCAGTTGTGGATTGGATCCTTGATTTCGTTTTGTGGAGCTGGCTTATTTTGAGTTTGAGGGTTTGACTTGAACCTATTAATCATAGGTTTTATCCAGAAAAAACACAAAAGAGTGATGTGCCAGAAGAAAATGGGTGCGACTGTCTCACCTAAAACTGCCTCTGCTTCTAATAAAATAGATGCAAGTTACAATCACAAGCCAATCTAGTTGTCTAACCAGTACTTGTGTGATTCTTTTGCATAACCATATTGTATGCAAACTGAATGGTATCAATTATAATTTTATTGTGATTATGTAGCAGGCACGTCGCATTTGTGACATAATTATTATGAATAGAAACTTATGCACTGAAATGATAAACAATACATCACGTCATACTTGTCTATGATTTTCTCTGTATATACAGGGTGTAAAAAGACCCTTAACGGAAACTGAAACCCTATATTGTACCAATCATTACGAACATTTTTTGCTTCAGCATCATACCTGGGAAATTACTGGTTCAGGAGATATGGAGGCTCAAAGTTACTATAGAATTTTTATAATTAGGTACAAAATCGATGCATTTACCCCACCAACCTGTTCTATAGATGTCCGCATTGCACGCGCGCATTTTTTACAGCGACTTGAAAAATGTGAATACTTAAAAAAACGTCGTTTCCCAGGTTTTATTTTTGCTTAGTATGACTTGGCATGATGTCCAAAACGAGTAGACTTCGGCTTGGTGACGGGTCTTGTGACACCCGGTATTAATGTAAAAGGGTTACCAAAGGGGCCCACCACAGTTAACTATTTAATTCACTGAGTCATAGTGTATGCAGTTTGTTGCATTTATAGATTGCGTTCGTCTGAGAATTATTGTGGGATACTAGCTTCTACCTGCGGATCCGCCCGCATGTGTCTCGGTTACTGCGATAAAAGGTAGCCTACCTATATTTTGATGTATAAGATATATAACAGCGGCGATAGCCCAGTGGTGTACGTAACGGACTGCCGAAACGATGGTCTCGGGTTCGATCCCCAGGTACCCCAGGCACACACCTCTCACTTTTCGAAGTTATGTGTATTAAAAATGTTACCTAATTATCGCTCGCTTGATAATGTGCCCGGTAGATGGCAATAGGTTCGCCCCCTATTAGGTACATTGGGACCGAAACATAACTGGCGAAATGTGGGTGTGTAATACACCTCTCTGCCTACCCCTTCGGGGATAAAAGGCGTGAAGTTATGTTATGTTATGTTTGTTAAGCTATATAACTGCAAAGTTTTATCAAAATCAGTTTAGTAGTTCATTGCGTGAAGGAGTATCAATCATACATTCATTCTCACAACATTTCGCGTTTATGATCGTAATAGGATTAATAAGGCTTCCTCATTTTTCCAGTATCGTAATGAGATGCATTATATTTACGTAAAGAGTTGTAGTGTATCGAATATTTATTTGAATTAATGTACAATAGCATCGCTGATGAGCAAGCAATATCTAGTTCATAAACATATGAATTACGCGATACCTACTTATACAAAATGGACGGTTTTTCATTGAGGTAGCTAGCCGGGATTTACTTTCGATTACCGTGTACCGACGCACTTGGAAACCTCAGGTAGGTAGTTCAAGACAGGCTCGCTTTTGACCAGTCGAGCTGTGGAAGTTCTTCCGAGCAGGCGTGAGCGTGAGGGCGCTTTCTGTCTATCAACTGGGATGGGACATTCTGTCAATTGGGGTAGGTCTTCGTCTCACCTTTAAAAATTGACGGTTTTCCATTGAGGTAGCTAGCCGGGATTTACTTTTGATTACCGTGTACCGACACACTTGGAAACCTCAGGTACCTAGTTCAAAGACGGGCTCGCTTTTGACCAGTCAAACTGGGGACGTTCTTCCGAGCAGGCGTGAGCGTGGGGGCGCTTTCCGTCTATCAACTGGGACATTCTGTCGGTTGGGGTAGGTCTTCGTCTCCGGGCTCCTAGCATTCGGTCACGCCATATCGACGTAACGTTTTCTTTATTTCCGATGGCCAAGACCATTATGCTGGGCGGCCTTGGCATTCCAGCATATGGGTGGCTCGGAAGGCAGAGTCATCATTCTAATGACGCGAACTTGTAATAACGCAAATATGTTGATCCGAGATTGTTGCTAGCGCTCCGTCGTGACGAAATCTCCATCGAAAATGATTCGCATAGGCACTGATTAGTTAGATCTTTCGTCCATCAAAATCGCCTGTTATGTGTAATGGTTGGGTCATACGGGTACATATACGTACCATCTGCGAGCGAAGCCGTAGACAAAAGCTAATAATGATAAAAGGTAAAACATAAATATAATTTTGGACACAGCACAGTTATAAGCGACGGTGAAAGGCGCCTCAAACGCGTAATGATTACAATCTAATGACTGATCCGAATACGAATTATATTGTACAGATTTATTTCAGTTTTATCCTCGTCCAAATGTTTAAAATTTTGTCTAAGGTTACAAGCTACTAATGTAGAATCTCTAGCATTAAGAACATGGAACAGTTTGTTATTTTCCAACTCCTGGTATATTTTAGTTCATTGAGGTTTCCAAGAAAAACTGTCTTTAGAACCCTCGAGAGTGTAACTAACTTACCTCGAGACTTCACGACTGTCAACTCGTTGTCTCCTTTAATCACTGCTGCTGCATAGGTAAAACAATCAAAATGAGGGTGGGACTGTTTTCGAAAAAGCTATTATATGTAAAAAATATAATAGCTTTTTCGAAAACAGTCCCATTCATTTCTAACTCAATTCAATTGTAAATTATCTCTAATCAACTCTTTCAGAGACTTGAGCTGTTCCAAAATAATCTGTTTTGCAACATTATATTGATCTTTTTGACCTAAGCACTAATTACGTTAATTATTATTTAGGCTTAAAGTTCTATTAGACTAGTGAAATATATAACTGTAATAGTCATTGATCGTCGATCGATCGACGGTAGTATGGCGCTTCCTTGTTAGTCGTCGGCTGAAATTGCAATCGGTCAATATTTTCTCAGTTACAGAATTAGTATAAGTTTAAACTCATGACGTCTCACCTCACTCCGATCTGCATTTTGCGTGGTGATTGGCTAACTTCAAATTCAGAAACGATCCGACAATGAAGCAGGCTAACAGTGCGCCCAATGCTCAATGGTGTTCGTTTCGAAGTGTGACATAGCTGGCTAAACTCATACTAAACCCACAGCTTACCAAAGGTCGAAGGTCCATCGTGTGGTGTGCTATCCCCCTTTCGTGGGGCTTGAAAGTGTAGATGGTATGTGTAGATTAGTAGGAAATATACGACGAACAAATGTTACTTCAAGCCGCCTAACATATTTGACGGACACCGATCCTCGCGTGGAAATCTTTCCAAGTATATCATTTTCAAACTGACACCTGTACGCGAAACCACATCTCATGTCACTTGCTTGACGCGAAACACGCCATTTTTACTACTTTACATTTTACATTAGATGCTTAACAATTATTTGGATTAAAAACACGAAGAACACTGAATTGGAACAATTATTATGTAGCACGCAAATTGTTTTCCGTTCACAGTAGTTTTGATGATAGTACCGAGTTACCGAGGTGAGGTATAGGGCACAAAGTATTGAAGTACCGAGAGCTGGCTTATCAGGTCCCGCGGAAACGGAAGCGTTCTCCCATTGACACGTGCTAGCAAAATTAGTGATCTGTAACCACTGCAGTATTCTTTCGATATTACTCGGTATTGCTGTAGTACAATTTTGGTAACCAAGTGTTCTCGTATCCAAGTATCTTGACAGCATTTTCGCCTTAGTGTTTGTGCCTAGAGCATAGCATTTTTATGAAATTTTATTAGATGACCCTCCTCATCATTAAAATTGTTTAATTAATTAGCAAAAGCATTACTTGTAAAACATGTTCAAGTAACATATCTGGTATCGTTACCATAAACGTTTGGTCCAATAACGCCTAATCGCCAAAATGGCACCCGAGTTTTAAAGAGCCATATAGACAGAATCTAAACAGAAGTCTTGGATGCACCTGGAATAATGCTAGTATGATGATGATATCCAGCCAGGCAATAATTCTTCTATCTCATTCGACCATTTATGCAGTTCTTCACGAGAAAACCGTTTACATCCGCCGGTCATAGTAATAAAAAGTTTCGTATAACCAAAGATCTGCAAATGAGAACCGGTTTCGTTTTACGGTCACTGGATCAAGTTGAAAGAAATTAAATTATTCTATAGCTATGCAATAGTTTTATATAAATATTTAAATAGTAAAAGATTTGTTATGTATCGTTAAGATTGATGAGATTCGTATGTGAATTAATTTGTCTTGGCTGTTGTGAGCTTTCTTTCGTTTAGTTTTTAGTCGAGTCACGGTCGAAGATGCTGTTGCGGATAAGTTTAAGTAGGTTTAACTTGTTTGTCAGTGTGTGTTCGGTTGTTTGTCTGCGTGCTATAAAAAAACTAGGTAAAATGATAAAAAATGAGTACCTATATGCTCTTCGAAGATCAGTTCTAGTCTTGTCTTTGCAAGATACAAGTAGGTCTTGACGTGGCTGCCATTATGTTAGAAATTATAGGAAAATGGTTTCTGTTCTGATGCAAAGGTAATTTGTGAGCGTTAATTTGTTATTGGAAAAAATATACCTGCATATATTGCCCAAATGGCCACATCCCTAATTGATGCACTATTTGTGCGCGTTTTTAATTGTTGGTCGCAAAAGTCGCAAAACATGGTGAAGCCAGAAGCTTTTCGGCTTCTTCTTCACTGTTTGCTTGCAAGACATGCTAGTTTCTTGTTTTGTTGTGATTAATGCTAGATTTAAAATATCATTAGAGGCGAAACAGAAGTCGAGCCGTTAGAACTGGTTATGTGATCGAATCTCCAAAACGAGACATCCCTGCCCTGGCAAACAGTATCTTAAAATCATCACTGCTCTAGTTGTGTGAGCGATTACTCCTGTGGGAACCAAAAAGTATCGAGGCACAAGGCAGTACCTAGTGCCAAAAAAACTCAAGCAACACATTAACATTAGTAACATAAATATGTCAAATAAGCAGTTACAATAATTATTCCACGTTCTTGAAGTATGTATCGCTCCATGGCATTGCGAGATTTGTCGCCATCTGCAATAAATAAGGGACATTTACATTATGAAATTACTTCTGAGCAACTCTGTTATGGCTTTGAACTATGTAAGGCTATATTTTTGTGAAGCATTTGTCTCTATGATTCGTTAGAATAAATCACGATTTGAAATATGTTTAGGGTCAAATATTGGAGTCTAGTATTATACCTACCCAGTTTCGATTCCCAGGTCGGGCAAAAGTGTTACTGGATTTTACCGAATTCTCAGTAGCAGCACGGAGTCTGATGTGCCCGGTAACGGCAAAAGGTTCGCCCCTGTTACGTGGGACCTAAAAATTCGTAGCGAAATGTAGGTGTAATATTACACCTTTGCCTACCCCTTCGGGGATACAGGCGTGAGTCATAAAAAAAAAATATATTAAGACATTGCTTTCTAATAAGGTTTCATGCAGGATTGTTTTAGTTCTACAAATTTCTTCTTATGACCATTCAGATTTGTCTACTGTTGTCTTTTTGCTTATATGTATTTACACCGAAACTGTACAGCTGAACATAAGTATTATATCTTGCAGAATCGGTTGATCACCGTTTTATTGATCAGTTTATGTCCATTAATAATAATAATAATAAAACCATTTATTCTCAGGTAGAAAAACCCATAGATACATACCTTAAAGTCTAACATAAATACAAAAAAAAATATAATTATTAAACGAAATGCGTATTGTTGTTTACACTGTTTTCATGTTAGGCTGCGTGTTATTTCGTAACCTACCATGAAAACGCCGATATACAACACCCTTCGGCCAAAACTCTTCCTTTAAGAAAGTCTCAAGTTGTTGAGTCGGCACCGATTAATGACAGTAATCGGTGAACGGTAGGTCTTTGTGGTGTCTCTTTTACATGAAATACCTGAAAGACATAAATGCCAAAATTCGGATGTACATCCGGACACTTACCAGAATGTACATCTTTACGATGCCCTTCGAACAAAAACTGGAAGTGCTAACATCCTTACAATCTCACGAGGATGTACATCCTTATTAATCCTTTCGAGAATGTTCAAGCGTGTACATTATCAGATTGTAACATGTGTTTGTATAATTTCAGGAGGCGGAGCGTAGGGTAGATGATGACGAGGACAGAAGCAACCCTCAGTACATTCCCAAGAGAGGCACTTTCTACGAGCACGATGACAGGACTGCTGCCAGGTGGATTGATTTTATTTTTTTTAAGTTTAGCAAAAGTACAGTTTACAGGTAGCAGCCTTGCTGATTTCAGCATGAATGGGCCGTCTCGACCGAGGAAGTAATACCCTCTCACAATAAATCGACGTAAAGTAACAGTACTTAAACTGTTGCCTTTCGTTCGGTGAGTGAGAGTGCCGGAAGTCCTATCCCCTATTCATTCTCCATTATCCCACTCGTCATCCTATCACTTTTCCCAACCCCAAGGGGCGGCAACGCACTTGTGACTCCTGTGGTGTTGCTTGTGTCCATGGGCGGCGGTAATTGCTTACCATCAGGCAATCCGTCTGCTCGTTTGCCGCCTATTACTATAAAAAAAAGTAAGAGGTTTTTTTTTGTTTTCTTCTTACAAGGGTTGCCAATTTTATTAGCTGCGTCGTTTAATTTTGTCAGATTTCTTGTGTGTTCCGTGCGGTGACGGATTAAGAATACGAAGTGTCACTAACCCTTTACATGCCGTGGGTGTCGTAAGGGGTGACTTAGGAAAATACATGAAGCAAATAGTTTTCTTGCGAATAGCCGAAAAATTCGATATTAAATCCTATGCCAACCTGTCTAGCCAGCGTAGTATAGTAGGCTAAATACTATAGACTCAAGGATTTTCTAACGCAAATTAGGAAAGATCTCTGACAGGCTGTATAATGATGATGATGTGGTTCAGTTGAGAAATAGAATAGGTCATTTGCGACAAGAATTTACCAGTTTTATTAAGATTTTACAAATTATCAGTTTTTTTGTTGTAGCCGGTCGCGGCAAATGTAGGTGTGCTAACCGCGATTATCGTGACCCCACTTCGAGGTGTCCATGGAGACTGCAGAGATTTTAGTAGGTAGCCCCCGGACGCTTGTAGGGTACAATCACACCACACCCTCTCTATTTGTGCTAAGAAGCGCAGGATGAGCCCGTTTTTTGGGTTCCACCGTTAAGACTAAAGATCCTTAGGGAAATATAATAATTACATTATTCTCTCGTGTCTAGTTAGACCAGAATGCTGGCAATGTGCTAGCATAATAATTCCTGTGTGTGTGAAAGGAACCAAGAGAGACGACTTTACGAGGCCTCCGAAGCATAGTAACGCATTGATAAAAATCCTTTTACGATCGGCGCACATATAGGTAGCTAAGCGCAGCCCAACGCATGTGAGCGGACGCGCGCGGAAACGCGCGTATGCACGACTGCGCGCGTAGTCGCTTCGATCCGCTCTGGCATTTGGTTGCGTTATTTGATTTTGGACATTACTTCAATAAGGAAAATGTCCATAATAGATTGACAATGGTCTTCCATCCAAATGGTGACCTCTATAAGCGTTGCTTAACATGCAGATCTCTGCAAGCATTGCTTAGTTGCCCCAATCTATTACAAACTGATTACAGTCTATACTGTGGTATTGTAATTATTGACAGAATCAATTTTATCGACTTAGGCGTAACGCTAGACTAGCAATACCGGTTCGTTTGAAGGTGTTGTAATAGGCGTCAGTTCTTACTGTTACCATATGTTGCTAGTTGCGTGGTCCTAGGTTTGATTATGCGGGTTGGGCAGTGTCTGACGTGGATTCTACGAGATCAATTTCTGACAAAGGTAGTAGGGTAAACGGATATTAACTGTAAGGGCCGGCCGGCGCCCATATAGTGGAGCGCAGTGGACAGCATTTTTCACTGTCAAACTATTATCAATCAACATTGTTCTGTCACACAGTCTGGTTTTCTCCACAAGGCTATCGCTGCCTACGAAGTGTCATATCCTACACGAAATAATCTTAACTTTTTAATGATTTATTCATCTTTAATTTTGAGTTTATTATATTTGACATAATATATCTATTTAATTTTATTTTCTGCTTTAGCTGTCTTATAATGTAAAACGTTTTTCATCATCTAAAATCCAAAATGCATGAAGTAATAATGGATTATGATGTTAAGTAAATTGTATAAATACTTACAATGTTACTAGCCTTAGTTTGAATAATATCCCTACTGTAAATGCGTAGGGTACAGAGCTCTACCATTATATTTAAGACCCTTTGTAACGTACATTGAATAGACAAATTCAGGTTATCTGACTTTGACGACCTGTTTCGTATGTAATCTTATGGATATTAAGAACATCCATCTGTTATCTAATGAATAGTGCTTAGAGATGTTAAAGATTCACCGACGATCGTTAGAATTACCGTTAAATTTTTTGAATATGGCGTATGATTGGGCCAAAACTGGTAACCAGTTACCGAAGGGTATAAAATGGGATATTTTTATTAAATAGTCCTACCCATACCTAGAGTTCATAGATGCCATATAGGCTTCTGTTACGTCACGAAATTGTTTTTTTGATGAATGGACACTTCTGTACTCCGTGCCTTTTACAGCACAGTAGTCACTTAATGCCGTCGCGAAGAATTTAAGTGCGAACCGACGCATCGGTATTTTTAAAGAATCAACAGTCTTTATGGGTAGTCAGTACCTACACTCAAATATGCCAACTAATCTGAACTATCTTTATTTGTGGAGGTCATGCTAACTATAGAATACTAGAAGACGCCCGCGACTACGCCATTAATTTTACTACATTTAATTTTACTGTTTCTACCCAGTCCCGTGAAAATTTCAGGAAATCTCTTCTTAGTGCATCCCTATGGATCCTAAGCAACATACATGAAAAATTTCAGTTTCCTGCGCCTAATAGTTTTGGCTGTGCTTTGTCTGTCCGTCAGTCAGTAACGCAAGGATTTTATATATACAGATTACCTTTTTTTATACAGATTTCATACGGAACTCGCTTAGCGAAAATGGGAACATTCTGGCAAACCTGGTCAGTTTAAAATGTGTCCGGGCTCCGAGGCGTAAATCTTGGGTACAACCGGGATGATTATTTTGGCTCAAGGATCAGACAAGCAAAGCAACCGTTATACATGCAGTTTCCTACAATATTCTATACTCCTTCGTGTTACCTGTCAATAAATCAAAATTGCTATACAACTGGTTAGTATAATATACGTGATTGATCACTAACGAATAGTTGCGCAAGCTCCTACTATTATACCAGTTGACAGCACGATACGAATGCATTACTCCTTTGTAGCCTTCACAGTCCTCAGCTGGACTTAAGACTCCTAATTTGCTCCACAGCAGCACTCTGACTCAATGGAAGAATTTGGCCTACTATATTTATAATGTTACTAACAAATATGGAATAATTTTATTCTGAAATAAATGTTTATTATTATTATTATTATATACCACGCTGGCTGGACGGGTTGGGGGTATAGACGCCGGCAAACTTCTCGCTCTTTTGGTCTATAGTAGCGACTATAGACCAAAAGAGCTGCGCAGTAGCAATTTTCGTATAAAAATGTCTCCAGCGCATGCATATTGGTCTATGGTAGTGTTCAAGAAGTTTGCCGGCATTTATATAGGGTTTGATGTCGAATTATCTGTATCTTTGGAAGGATACTATTTGCTGCGTGTATTTTCCTTAGTAGCCTTTTATTACATCCGCGGAATACAGTAGGGTCACTTTATGTTCGTAACCCACAAGAATTTCTGTGCGATTCCCACACGAGGCGAATATGGGTGACTAAAACAAAGTTAAATATTCATAAATTTGCTCGCAATACATGAATTATTACATTCGGTAGTCGCATTTAAATACAAAAAATACAGCTGTTGCAACAAAAATAATTGTAGCATGTATAAGACAATGCCATACTGGTCGCGCACGCTAAAATATTTGGACCTTGGCAGATTTCATACAAGTTTATGCTGGCTACATTTCAGCTGCTATTAACTTTCTATACACGCTTCAATGCTCAGGCCGGTCATTACCGCTTCAGTAAGCCACGCATACATGCGTTCGCTTATGTAATTAGACTTTGTACCGGTGTCTTTGAGGTTTTTTTACCACTTTTAGGTCAAGCAGTTCATGTTATCGTTTTTTACGGTATTGAATGTAGTATGACTTATCTATACTATTCTTGGCTTCACAAAAGAAATGGTTCATGTGCATATTTTAAATGTGTTTTACTACTTTGATGACATAGGTAATGACGAAACTGTAACTATCGCTTACTTTAATTGGTTTAACACAAATATAATATCATCTCGGCTGACTGATTCAAATAGCGTATCTATTATTTTGATTGGTATATTGTCTTAAAGCTTAGGTATTGTTAACAGCAACACTATGTTTCAATAGTCATTGTTGTATTGAAAACGGAATCATTTCATGAGCTAGCCTATGGAATGTAGTAGGCTGTATTGTAGTAATTATACAGAAGTTTCAAAATGATGAGGGGCTAAGGGGGAAAATCATGTTTGTCATCATTAATAGTGGCGTAGTAAATTTCTCTAAAATACAATATGTGATTATTTGACATTGAAGTTTTGAGAAACTGCTAATTAATGTGATTTTCGCCAGATTTATTTTAGTCCCACGAGCCTATTGCCGTACCGGGCACATTACCAGACTCCTTGCTGCTACTAAGAATTTCCTAACGGAAAAACCCAATAATACTTTGCCCGATCCGGGTATCGATCCCGAGACCTCCCAATCCCACGCGCACATTTATGCCGCGAGACCAACGATGCAGTAAGTACCTGTAGAAATCGCAAATGTTTAAAAATGAAGTTGTTTTGTCTGTAGCGGCGAGGAGTCGAGCAACGCGACGTCGGAAGCGGCGTCAGAGAAGAAAGAAGGCAGCGAGCCGGTCGCAGAGAGACGTCGCCCGCCGCGCAAGTCAGAAATCGTCAATAAGTGGTCACACGACAAGTTCAATGAGAATGAACAGGTATATATTACATAACATAACTTCACGCCTTTTATCACCGAAGGGGTAGGCAAAGGTGTATTACACACCCACACTTCGCCAGTTATGTCCCAATGTAACAGGGGGCGAGCCTATTGCCATCTACCGGGCACATTGTTAAGCGAGCGATAATAACCATTTTTAATACACACCCGAGACCATCGTCTCGGCAGTCCGTTACGTACACCATGAGGTTATCGCCGCTTAGCTAGCTTAGGTATATATTATTACATCTAATTATCATTACCACACCTATAATCCATTTGGTTAGGTACTTAACTAAACGTAAACAATCTTGATGTGACTTTTTTATCTAAAATCGTTTTAAAAATAAAATGCTGCTAAAGATTAATGTAAATACAACAATAATGATTACTAAATCAATTGAGCCTTTAGTTTAATCAGTAGTTTTATTTTTAAACAGATTTTAGATAAAAAAGTCACATCAAGATTGTTTACCTTTAGTTAAATACCTAACCAAATGGAGTATAACTATGGACATGTGTTCCGCCGTCCTGAAAACCACATGGTACGATTGTTCCTTAATCTACCGACAACGACGCGACGCCACGGATTACCTCCTCCTGGCTCTCATCAGTCCTAAAAGATCTAAAGGACATGAATGTTGATGCTACGACCGCTCAAGACAGAGCAAAATGGAAAATGCAGATAAGGATAGCCGACACCTGATAATGGGATAAGGCGAAGGAAAGAAGAAAAAATTAGTGTTTTTTTTATATTCCACTCCTAAAGGGGTAATGTAGGGGTTAAAAGTTTGTGATATTTCAAAATAGGTCTTCTCCATGGTCTTATACTTAAAATTGGTCGAATTTTACTGATTTTTTCTCGTAGTGATAGATTGGAGAATAGATAATGCATTTTTGTTTGCACATATACTTGTGTCCTAATATTTTGTGTACAGGCTAGGCTCTGTTGAGACTGGCCGCCGCGCCGTGTCTGAAATTCGCTCTGTATATAATATTATCAATACTAGAACTCGACCATGCCAAAGAGCCACTACTGTTACAGTTTGTTATTAGTTCAGAGTGTTAAAAACAGCTTCAGTAATCTCTTCATATCTTGAATTCGGGTAAGATTCGGCGTACTGATCGGCTCGCTATGAGTTCTGCAATCAGATTTCGAAACGGGCGATTTAATTTGCTGAAATTCGATTAAGGAAAATGCATTCAACGTGTGTCAAGGTCGAACTAAGCCACTAAAGGCTATCTAAAACTGACTGAAATAAAAATAAATCTAGCTTTCATTTTGCTGTTACTCTAATCAATATAGACAGGGTAAAAGTTGAATCAAACATAAGTAATAAACCTTGAAGATATCGTTCGTACATCCGGATTTGTCAGGATATTTCTGCCATACATTAATAAAGAGGAAATGCATTAATTTGATATGAACAATTACAGTTTTTAATCCGGAATTAGGTTTTAATTTTCATTGTGGTATAATGACCGTGTTTTGTTTTTCCGTTATGCTGCTGTCATTAAGGATTTTAATAGTCCTTCGATATGGGAAGTCAGTAAATTAGTCCCTCTCGGTCTTATTAATAAAAAATGCTTATTCTTCTCTTACTCCAAAGTAACACCGGGAGTAGTTTATTCTAGATTAGTTATGGAATAGCTACGTGTTAATAACGATATTAATAAATACGAATTAAGTTCGGAGTAACAATACTAATCATACACTAAGATTAAGGTTTACGTTATGGCAACCCACTGATATTAAAAGTAAAAAGAATGAACAATATGACCTGGTCGAATAAAAACTTTTTATTAAACACTTTTATTTGACAACTAGCTTTTGCTCGCGGTTTCGCGCGCGTTAAATTCAGGGTAACACAAATATTTCTTTCTTTCAGTCTCAAGTTGTGGGAAGACACTCCTGATTATTCTAACTGAAATTCCTGATTATTCCTGATAACTCTATAAGGTACAAAGTAGCTCGGTCAGTAGGTATTCATGACACTATGTCATCATCATCAGCCTTTATCAGTCCACTGCTGGACTAGGCCTCTCCTTTGAAAGGAGGAATTGGCCTACTATACCACGCTGGCCAAACGGGTTGGTATAGGGTTTGTATCAAGTTTTCCTTCTCTTACAGTGCTGTTTTCTGCATAATATGCTCCCTCTGTCGGCTCTTACGACACCCATGGGATGATATGGGGTGGTGACAATCCGTATTCTTAATCCGTCACCACACGGCACTGACACTATATACCTAGTATGATATCTATATAATAACATCGCCTTGCATAGAGTCAAATGTCAAAGCCATGTTCCAATACATGTCCAATATAATATATCTATAAACACTTTCGCGTTTATAATATTAGTAGAGAAAATTGTTTCAGCCGTTTAAGCGTAGTACTTATATAATTATTAGTTTATATATGCGAATAATGTAATCACCGTGCACAATATGACATTATATTGTATGATGTGTCAGTACTGACAGATATACGCACAGCGCACTCAATTATCATAGCGCATGCGTTCTTACTTTCAAGAGGTAAATTTGTGCCGTACAAACTTTTACCCTTTGCAAGGGCAAGCGTTTGTGTTGGTTGGCTATCTTCAATGAAATAATCTCTATTAATTTTAACCCACAATAATAAAATTACAAAATCAAATAATAGTAAGTACTCTAACGAACACCAATCAGATGTGAAAATATATTTGGGTTATGTATATAAATCTCAATGAAAGTTGTAAATACAATATAAATCTTCGAGCTTTTGCCCGCGGCTTCGCTCGCGTAAATTCGAAGTAACACAATTCTCTCATAATAGACGGATACTTTAATAATCATTGTCGTTTAAACAAACTGAGTATACTGATACTTCGTGAACCATGGTTATATCACTATCCCTTTGAGTTGTGGAGTTCGGAGAGAAATATTTGTTACATTTTATCGTCGACTGCCTCCTTGCTCCAGTGGATAGCGTATGCGTCTGCTGATCTAAAGGTCCCGGGTTCGATTCCCGAGTCGGGCAAAAGTGTTACTGGTTTTTTCCGAATTCTCAGTAGCAGCACGGAGTCTGGTAAAGCGTCCAGTAATGGAATTTGGCTCGCCCCCTATTACGTGGGACCTACAAATTCATATCATAGCGAAACATCTCTGCTTACCCCTTCGGGGATGCACGCGTGAGTCTATAAAAAAATAAATAAATAAAATATTTTTTTCGTCAACAGGCGCCCAAATCCCGCGAAGAGTTGGTAGCTATCTACGGGTACGACATTAGGAACGAGGACGCCCCACCGCACGCTCGACGCAACAGGCGATATGGGTGAGGATATTCCTTTTACACGAACTATCTTGTGCAGAAGCGATTGTCTAGTGGGGAGGCCAGCGATAGCCTTATGAGTTAAATCATACATCTGGTAAAACCATATTACATTTATTATCCGTGGCCACCAGGGTGTAGCCCAAGACCACCGATGCATCCAGTTTGGCTAAGGACCTCAAGCCCTCCCCCCAAAAGAATCTATTTTTTTAATTTAGTGTTTACCTTGATAAAATCTACCTGCTTGACGTTCAGGCCCCTAAACAAACGTCTTCAAATCCTTAATTGAAAACAAAATTTTTCGATCCGCCGCTGCAAACAGCAACGGAAAACATCGTGAGTAAACCTGCTTGTCTGAGAGTTCTTCAAAATGATTTCTAAAGAAGTCTGCCACCTCGCACTTAGCCAGCATGGCACTATGGCCTTACCCTTCTCACAGTGGAAAGAGATTCGCGCCCAGCAATAAGACAGTTTATACACGTAGTACATGGTTGATATTGAATGTGGTGATTAAAGATACGTGCCCAGCAGTGGGACAGTTTATAATCAGAGCTGACTGTGTTTTATAATTTTTGATGTGTATGTACCAATCTAATGTTACCAACGAATTTTCTATCACGCTACCACGGAAGGTACCGACATTGGCGGTTAGTGAATGAGTATCTATGCATGCAAAGGTTTATTTTTTTATATGCTTCTCCAAAACTAAAATTTGTAAAATAGTTTAGAGATTTAAAGGCACTACGGGTGTTTAAGTAGTTGCTTACTCTAAATCATTATATTATTTTACGTAGATAGAAGAGTCTTTTTGCTGTCTTGAAAGAACATTTTTAATTATTTATGATTTTACCATTGATTAATTATTTTGCTTTGTGACGTGCACTTTTGTTAACATATAGTTATTTACTGTTATTGAATGTAATTAAAAAAATAATTAGCTGTTCCATACATTTTGTCGGGGATAAAGTTCAATTTTGTATAAATTTTCAGTTTTGGCAATTATTAAGAACAAAAGTTCTGTTGTTGATAATGCACTTTACTTAGAATAACGTTGTTACTTAAATTATTATTATTTTAATGCATGCAATTTACTTTACTTTTAATAACATGAGCCAAATTTTCTTCACAAAGCATTGAAAAGCACCTTTTCTCCCACCGGCATGATCATAACTTTTTATTGTTATTCCCCAGCCGTGGACCAAACAAGTACACTCGAACCTGGGAAGACGAGGAGGCGTACCGTCGCCAGTCGGCTGCACAGCTCACTCCGCGTAAACCGCCGACCGCTGAGGACTTCCCTGAGTTAGACGCTAGCAAGAGACAAAGGTTTGTAATACCAAACCATCTACATGATTATAGGAATGGTTAAAACTTAAATCACAGGGTTTTAGTTGTTGGGCCCTTGCAATGATATTACAAGAAAAAGGTAGATGCGTTACCTACGTAGTAATCAATCCGTAGAAACGGTACACTAACGCACACATCGCTAACTCCATTTTTTTTTTTCGGTTAACAAGATGTGTCAGTTTCACTGTGACGCCGGCTCGCGACGTCACACACACATACATATGTCAAACTTGCCAACTGGCTTATGTTTAGCGTCCTGCTTTTGGTACGCCTATAATATATCTACTTATTTTTACTTTTGTAACATCATTGGGCCCTTGGTAATATACACTAGTGGTACTTAGTACTAGAGGACTTCATGGTGATAACAAGACTGCAGACTGCCATGCAGAGGGTATCGAGCACAAACCCATGGCACGCACCACCGATCTTTCGAAGTTATGTGCGTATAGTCAGTGTCTAAACCATTGAATATCTCTATCTCTATGGGTTGCGATGTTTAAGGGGCAGTCGCTTTGTGGAAAAGCGAATATTCTCTCAAATCTTGTATACTACAGGGATATATATAACGACAGTGCTATTATACGAAATGATCTTAGTCGAGTGGTGGGATTATTAGTTATACACACTTAATTTTTCCATTACTTTTCCAGTAAGCCCCGCACGCCCCGTCCCCGCTCGAAGTCCCAGCCGTCTGTGGGCGAGCCGTTGGAGAACGGTTCCCTGCGCCGTCAAGCGTCCATAAAGACGGCGAAGAAACCGTCGCCGCGCGCCGCCGCCGGCCGCGTCGCCACCAAGGCGGCCCCCAAGCCGAGGGACAATCTGCCGCAGATAGAAAAGCTCACTATCACGGCTAGTGTCAATAACAAGTGAGGTTTTGGCTTCTAATTTGCATCTGTTAACCTTAGGTTTCTTATAATTAATTCTTTCAGACTGCCTCCATGGTCCAGTGGTTACCCTGAGGTTGCTTAATAACCTTTTAATTCTGTCTAGCTGCCTCCGTGGTCCAGTTGATACCCTAGGCACAGAATAGATAGTACTTACGTACAGAAGCATCACTTCTCAAACCAATTTATTGAAATTGCGACTCTAGCTACTAAGCGATATTCACGTAACCGTTGCCGCTCTCTTCTAACACATAACGCTTTCGCTGTCTGGCGCGGAGTGGCGCGCTAGCTGTCGCGCTAGGGTTGTCGACTTGCCGCTGCTACTATAATATTTATTCATCGTCTATCTACCTACTTGACCACGTACCTATTGATAAATAATTATCCTATAAGTATCCTATCCCACTATTTGAGCTCGTAAAACAAAAACCACAAAAATTCTGGTAGTTTACATTTTCACTATACTAATTATTCTTAGTTATTTCCTAAATGCGTGGACCGATTTACATGATTCAAAGAGATAAAATGGTTTTTGATTTAACTAGATCTTTAATTTGACACAATAATCGTTGGGATATCTCGACAAACAAAAAATAAAATTATCAAGTTGCTCTCGTAAAATAAATAAAATCCAATTTTCAAGTTGCTTTCGACACACAACCGTTAAATAAGCAATAATTTGCACCAGACTTGTGATGAGACATTTTTGTTGTTCAGTATAAAAATGAACGTTATTAGCGTCGCCCTGCGCGCTCGCGGTGACGACGCGGCGTGGAAGCCGCGCGATAGTGTAGGCACTTATCGCTGTAGGTACACACGAGTGAAGGAGGCCTGCCCTAGGGTTTCTCAAACCTTTGATTCTTTCTGACTGCCTCCGTAGTCTAGTAGATAGCGTGGCGTCTGCTGATAAGAACATCCTGGGTTCGATTCCCGATTCGGGTAAAACCGTTACTGAGTTTTCCGAATTCTCAGTACCAGCACGGAGTCTGGCAATAAAATTCATAGGCGAAATGTGAGTGTAATATTACACCACTTCCTGCCCACCCCTAAGGGGAAACACTATAAAGAAATATATCTCTTATTTCCAAATCCGTGGATAAATCGGATATTATGACCTTAGTCTGTAATGTTTACAGATATAAAATCACGTTATAATTTCCAGTCAAGGTCAGCCCCAGCGCAAGGTGAACGCGACGGTAGCGCAACAGAGGCCGGTGCCCACTGACCAGGGCAAGAAGAAACCAACGACTAATGCACAGGTATGACTAACGTGTTAACCAAACAGACGATAAAAAATTGACAGAAAACATAATTTTTTTTAAAGAAATTACAACTTTCTCTTTTAAACAGAAAGATATCTTTATTGCCATAGGTTAGACAACGTACTGCTATTAAAATTTAAAAATGTAAATTACTTATTTAAATGCAACACAAGCAGTATAGAAACTTAAATACCTAAACCAGTGACAAAAGTTGTGTCTCCCGTTGCAGCAACCAGGTGCCCAGCTCAGCTTTTACGAATATATCCTGTATGTTATTTATATAGATTAAACTAGCCTAATTTAATGTCTCTTCAGCTTCCTAACTATCTATGTGTCTACACACACGAAAATCATACCATAATATCGCTCCGTTGTGACGTGAACATAGGACAAACAAACACAATTTTACATTTAATATATTAATATGGATTAATCATCTGTTAGCCTCAGCAACAACCGAGCCCAACGAACAAGCCCGCGCCGCAACAGTCCCCCGCACCGCAGCCCGCGCAACAGAAGCCGCAACAACCGCCGCAACAGAACCAGCAACAGCAACAGCAACCTGCTACAGGTACGTCATGTAATATATTACTAGAGGCCTCCTCTACGCCGATCGTTTTTATAACCGTTTTTTTCAATGCCGTGGGAATTTTGAGCAATCAGTTCTTAGTGCATCCGTAAACTCCTCAAGGAATGTAGATACATGCCCAATTTTCGCTTCCTGCGCGGAGTATTTTCGGCTGTCGTTGTCTGTCAGACAGTCAGTATTGCAAGAATTTGATGCAGGGCTTAGAAGTTCGATGAAGGTATGGGCAGCGACGCGATATCGTAGCCTTTCTGTTGAGGCCGCAAATTGTGTGACGTATTCTCTTATTATTTTAAAATGTAAATTATTTTATATATTATATTTATCTTATTTTAAAATGAATACTTTAATACAAATAATTATATTCAAAATGTTCTGTTGTCCCAGGCGGCGGTAGCAAACGCTACAGCAGTTTACGTCAGCGGCCGCTCGCCGAGCCGTACAACGCGCAACAGGCGCAACAGGCGCAACAGCAACCGCAACAAGCGCAACAGCAACCGCAACAAGCGCAGCAACAACAACAGCAACAACACCGATATCATGCTGGTGAGTACTAAGATACATTGTGGTATGAGAATTAGTCACCTAGACTCTGAGTTACTGCCCGGTCTCGACCGACAGCGGCGGAATAAAGTACCACGTAAACGCGTATCGCATTAAGCCTTGCTTATACACGTCGTCAAGTGTACACGATTCTGGGCTTGTAGGGCACGTCAGCATATGGTTAATTGTCGATGGTGATGTCGGCGCCATCAGGTAGTAGAGCCTTGCTGATTTCAGCATGAATGGGCCGGCTCGACCGGGGAAGTACTACCCTTTCACAGAAAATCGATGTAAAGTAACAGAACCTAAACTATTGCGTTTCGTTCGGTGAGTGAGAGTGCCGGAGGCCCTATCCCCTATTCCTTCTCCCTCATCCCACTCCTCATCCTATCCCTTTTCCCATCTCCAAGGGGCGGCAACGCACTAGTGACTCTTGTGATGTTGCTTGTGTCCATGGGCGGCGGTAATAGGCTTGTGTCCACTAAGAATAAATTAGTTTGATTGTAGTATCTAAAGATTCATTATGATTTTAAGATCTCAATAAAGTTTATTATTTATTATAAAAAGGTAAGATTAATGTTATTTTTAGGATTCTAAAACTAAAAATAATGTATTTATTCTTGTGACAGTGAACACCAATCAGAGAGCATTACGTCAAACAGTACGTCCGCCATTCATGTTGTTGACGTTTTAGTAGTAAATACAACTAAAACGTCAAACTTTCTACCTGTCAAATCGAATATAACCAAATAAAAGTGGGTACATCAGACCAGACTTAGTGGGTACATCAGACCAGACTTCATTCACGGTTCGTTTTGTTTTGCACTTTGTGATATGATGGTTTGTGATAATGACCGCCATGATAGTTTACAGCGTTTTCGTGTCAAATTCAAAAAGGTTTTTAAAGAGCCATAATTAGTAATGTTGCTGATCGATATTTGAAGAAAAATCAGGTATTTCAGTTTAACATCTAATAAAGGAACGAATCAATCGCTAATTACATTTTAGGACACAAGCCTATTGCTTACCATCAGGCGATCCGTCTGTTCGTTTGCCGCCTATTACAATAAAAAAAAAACGTAGAAAAGCGTCCCAACCTGTACACCTAGTACTCGGTAACGGCCCAGTCATGAGCTACAGCAGCGCTTTACTTACGCCTTACGGACGATGTCGCGTCACAGTAGAACGCACCATGAACACGCTCCCGCTGTCCGTGGCTGGGCCGTAATATAAAGATACCGCTTTCGCATCTTTCTGATTGATTCATAATTAATGTGTACGTAATGTACGGTCGTGGTCTAAAAATGTTTACCACTTTTCAAATTTCATTCTTTGTCACGCTGGTTTCAGCAAGGTCTAAAATGCTATATCTGAGTACTTATTACTTTTCAATCATTGGTAAGGCATCGATTCAAACAAAAAGAGTATGAATATTTTTAGGTCGATGAAATAATTTGACATAATGAGTTAATGACAGAATTGCATTTATGCTGTAGCTGCACTGGCTGCTGAGGGAGGCTATATTCGTTATTAAAACTTTTATTAACAAAAAAATATGTGTTGAATTTATTTTTGATTATTTCTGCCTTATTTTTTATAAAGCACGATTCGCCTGGTTAAGGGCACACACTATCTAAACAAAAGCTCACTTATGTGATCAGCATGCGCTTTAACGTGACTAGTATACCATCCACTATCATTATAGCTCACAGTCTGACCGCGCCCTGATTTTCGCTAGACGATATCATCATCATCATCACCCTAGCATTTTCTTAGTTACATCCGAAGCTTGCACTTCGGAGCCCAGGGCCTGCTATTTCTGTTCTACCGAGATTTGACTGGATATCAGTTTTTACACGGAGCGACTGACATCTAACATCATTCTAAGGTTAGACCAGTAGTCAGTAGGTATATTTGAGGGCATTGACTTCCCACTAATGACTGCCATAGATCATGACAGCCGGGACTGCTTAACGTGCTGTCTGATGCACGGGGGTGAAACACCGCCAACTTCGGGCTAATTATTAAGAATTTCTTGACAGAAATTCCTAATAAATTGTCACTAAGAAATTCTTAACAGAAAACCCTAGCAACATTTTCCGAGTCTGACCCGCGAAATGAACCCGAGACCTCATGATCAGCTGTCGTATGCACTACCGCTAGACCAACGAGGCAGTCTTACGCTAGACGATATAAATAATATTGTATTTTTTTCAAAAAGGTTTTATATTCAGGATGTCGTATTTTCGCCATCCCTTTCATTATGATGTCAATGTAGAAGTCATTTGATAAACTTAAAAATTACAAATACCAAAATCTTAAATAGCAAGTTTAAAATAACATTATTTGAAGACTACAAATATTTTAGTTTTATTGTAAATGATATTTACAATAAAATTAAAATATTTGTAGTCTTCAAATAATGTTATTCGCTTGTAATAAAATGAACGTATATTAAAAATGTGGAATAATAAATCGTTATTGACACCAGTTGCTACGCAACGCATGTTATCATGGATTGGTTGCCTAGTACAATATCGTCGTCCTTGTGTTATTGATGTGTTCATGCAATTATAAGCCTTAAGGTGGTAAACACTTTCAGACCACGACTGTACGTACTTGAACTTTATTTTAAACGGTGATGCCAACGCGTAAGGACGGTGGTTGCTTGGCACATTGCTTATCTGACAATCGAACAGCAGAAAGTCAATAAATGTGAATCATTGGTTCAGAACAGGTAATGGATAAGCATGGATACCTTTGAAATGGTCTGTCGTAGTTCAATTGAAAAGTAAAAAAGAAAATTGGGCAAGTGCGAGTCGGGCTCGCGCACGAAGGGTTCCGTACCATCATCTATAAAAGAAAATCACGTTCGTTGTACTTAAATACTTTTAAAGTTTCTACCTGTTGATCGAGTAACAAATTGCTTAAAAATTACTTTTGTTGTACGGGAGCCCCCCTTTATTATTTACTTTTTTAAATTTAATTATTTATTTTGAAAGGTAATATACAACTACATATTCTGTGAAAATTTAAAGCGTCTACCTGTTACAGTTAGTAATTTTGAGCAAAAAATACGAAAATAAAACACGTTTTTTGTATGGGACCCCCCCTTAATATTTTAATTTTTTTATTTTTAGTATTTGTTGTTATGCTGTGAAAATTTCAGCTTTCTAGCTATCATGGTTTATGAGCCCTGGTGACAGACAGACAGATTGACAGACAGATAGACAGACAGAGGAGGCATAGTAATAGGATTCCGTTTTTTACCTTTTAGGTACGGAACCCTAAAAAATAAAACGGGTATGTTCACGTCTGTGCCTTCCTCGCAGCAGTCGTTTACACTGCTATGCCACTAGCTCGTATAGTTTTTAAGATGTTCTTATTCCTTGGTTGAAATATGCGTTGTTTGTTATAGCAGGTGGCGCGGGCGAGTACGTGTCGCCTCAGCCCTCCGCACCGCACGCTCACCCACAACACATCATGCACCAGGTACGCACGGGATTATGGGCACTTTTCTTATGGCGCTGATACACTTGAGCATTCACCTGTGATGAGCATTCTTGCGAAAAGGGATAATGGCTGGAAGTAAAATAAATTATACATGTTTTCTTCCACTGCTGGACTAGGCCTCTCCTTTGAAAGGAGGAATTGGCCTATTATACCACGCTGGCCAGACGGGTTGGTATAGGGTTTGTATCAAGTTTTCCTTCTCTTACAGTGCTGTTCTCTGCATTATATGCTACCTCTGTGGGCTCTTATGACACCCATGGGATGATATGGGGTGGTGACATTCCGTATTCTTAATCCGTCACCACACGGATAATGTTTTATCTAGTAAAAAATGCCAAAGTAATAGTAAAAAATAAAATAAAACTTTATTGGCAGTATTGGCACAAAAATACAGATAGTCATTATATAGACCTTAAAACTAAGTAGAATAGTGTTCTACTTAGTTTAAATGTAGTGCAGTGTCATTAGTCATTTATTGTTAAAACTATTTACTTTATTTACATTCTTATGGTCAAGTTATTGATAATTAGTACTCAACTTGACATGAAAAAATAATGACCTCGCCACTACATATTTCAAACAATATTACATACATAGAGAGAGACTGGTTTTTGAAATATTTTCATGTGTCTGATTTGACTCGATGCCGTCATCCCTATTTTACATAACAAGAAAACAAACGAGTGTTTAGGCGATCAATATATCGAGCGTTCTGGCGAGCATTCTAGCGAATAGACAGTAAATTTGCTTCGACCTTATTGCTCATTAGATTTCGCTAGAAAGATCGTGAAAATGTTCGGCTCTGTTCGTTGTTCGGTTCGACAAAACTTAAAACGGCGAATGCTCGTTTTTCTGTTACAAGTAAATGCTCAGGTGTATCATTGCCGTTACAGTAATAAAATACAGAGAAAATTTAGTAAAGAGATGAAAGAGTGTGAGGGACATTGAAGGTTAAATGGAGGGAAATAGCAAAACAATTCTACAAATGTATGTTAACTGTATAGTATGGGGTATATTCATTAATCATGTTGGGCAGCAAAGGTGTAGTGAGGATACTTTGACCAGGCTATCATGATGACCATGCCTGGTCGACTGTAGTTCGAAGGAATTACTTCATAATTTGTTGATATAGTCACTGTATGCAAGAACTTTAGTTGCGCCATGTAGGATATAGTTTCGTTGTGTTTCTTAAGTTAGTTTTCTTGACAATGTATGATAGATGTCATTAGTTCTATCACAGATTACTAAATAGTTACTTCGTAGCAGATACATCACTCCCATACAAAAGCGAAAATACCTACGCTATAATCACTTACAAAATCTTAATAATAATAGCAGTTGTTCGCAGTGAAGAGAAATGTACCCTAAGTACGTATGCAAAGAGTTGCAGATTGTGTGACTGTACGTACAAGCGCGTCATCGAACGAAGGCGCTAGGGTTGTTCTTCTGATGATTTTGGTAATAAAACGAATGTTGCGAAATAACCATATTTTAATTTGCTAAATACCTATATATAAACGAGTCAATTAGTAAATACATATTGATAATATATTTAATAAAATTAACAATAAATAATATGTTATAAAAGAAATAAAATTTATAATAATGGTAAGTGGTACGGGCTATTGGCTATTTCCATTTATTCGGGCACAAAACCAGACAATACAGTAAGTACATACATAAGATTCTGACATTAAGTAGATCTTATTTTATAAAAACAACATTTATATTTATTTCTGATATGATAACCTAAGTTATCAATTTACGAACATTTACATACCTTGTATTTCCTTTCTTACCTTTATTCTAAATAAAATACATGGTGTCAATTTGTAGATGAAATTTGATATAAGTACTTATTTATATCAAATCTTATACCATTACTTACTACATATGTAAATCATTGTTTGTCCTTTGGCAATGAAAAAACAACAAGTTTTCATTTGTTTTGTGCCTTTAACACCCATCCACTGTACAATACCTTCGTGGTTTCGGCATTTCTATAAGAAAGCGCGGGAAACGTGCCGTGCGTACATGCTGCCGGGCGAGCGGCGGCCCTCTGTCGTTTGTACCGACAGCAGTACACGAAATGGTAGGTACTTATCGCTCGAATTTGAGCCAGTGACGGGGGCCTGGTTGTATGTACCTAAAATGTCAAGACAAGAAGTAAAATGTTTGTAGTTGGAGTATAATAGGAGAGTGTCGAAAGAAAGTAATAGATAAAAGTAGAAAGTGATAGGGAGAGAAATAGGGAGAGCCAGAAAAAGAGAAATCCCGGTAGCAGTTAGTGGAATAGAGAAAGCTTTATTTCTCGAGAGAGAAAGAGGTTGAGAGAATAGAAAGGAAGGAAAAAAGATTGAGGAAGTGAAAGAAATAAAGGGAGTGAGGGTTAAAAAGGGGGAAAAAGGAGACATATGAATTAAAAAAGGGAAGGATATAAATGGAGAGAAAGAGAAACAGATCGAAATGGATAAAGAGAGGTGGTTGGGAGAAAAAGTGTGAGAAAATTGAGAGTATGTGGCGTATGTTTTTTTCGGATTTATCTCGTTTCTCGCGGTTTCTATAGTGTGTAACTTTAGTCTGGAGCTCAATTCTGCTAAATAAATATAGTTTCGATATCATGTCAGTGTCATACTTACGTCACAAAAAGCGTATTCTTCTAAATTATCTGATAGTTGAACAAAGTTGTAACGAGATCGTAAATTGAAACAAGTGTCAATTTATGTGTCAACGACGAACTGTTTATTTCAAATTATACTATAATGTCATTAGGTTATCAGAATACCGTTTCTGAGTCCATTCAAAATTTAATATCAATGTCATATAAAAATAGAAGAATTGGCCCCCTGGTATCGCTAGTCTGGTATCGCTCTAAGGGAGCTTTCTCCGTAAGATAGATAACAGTAGTATGAATAATATGTGTGTTGTCCCCGCAGCAGGTCCGCGGCGCGCACACGTCGTCCCCCCCTCAACACGCACACGCGCCGCCACAGCCGCCGCACTCGCAGCAGGTAACATATCTATATACAGCCTCACACATACTTGTGTCCGCAGCAGGTCCGCGGCGCGCACACGTCGTCCCCCCCTCAACACGCACACGCGCCGCCACAGCCGCCGCACTCGCAGCAGGTAACATATCTATATACAGCCTCACACATACTTGTGTCCGCAGCAGGTCCGCGGCGCGCACACGTCGTCCCCCCCTCAACACGCACACGCGCCGCCACAGCCGCCGCACTCGCAGCAGGTAACATATCTATATACAGCCTCACACATACTTGTGTCCGCAGCAGGTCCGCGGCGCGCACACGTCGTCCCCCCCTCAACACGCACACGCGCCGCCACAGCCGCCGCACTCGCAGCAGGTAACATATCTATATACAGCCTCACACATACTTGTGTCCGCAGCAGGTCCGCGGCGCGCACACGTCGTCCCCCCCTCAACACGCACACGCGCCGCCACAGCCGCCGCACTCGCAGCAGGTAACATATCTATATACAGCCTCACACATACTCCACTATAGGCATGAGACCGATATATCAAAACGAATCTGAAATCCGATTGCAGACAGAAATCGTATCGTATTGATATTCCAATGTGAAAAAACCGATTTTAGAAAACGTAAAACAATACCACGATAACGCAAACTACACAAATCCGGAGCAAACGGTGCAAGCACAACCAAACTACAAAGTAAATCTAAAGCTTACGTTTCCGATAGTTTTCATATTCATTCGTTCTCTTTCACTCTACCAAACGACTAGTTAGAATGAGAGAGAACGAATTTCATTTCTTTTTCTTTCTAACTTATTGATCCGTTGAAAGAGCGAAAGAGATGAAGCGAATTGTGCTTTGCGACGAGCGAATCGTTTTGGATTTTGGCGGTTTTATGAATTGCAGATTGAATAGAAAAAAAACTAAATATTGAGGCGATAATATCTAAATCAGATTGCAACTATTTAATGTTTATTTTGAAAATTGCAAATAGTTATTAATTAAGAATCTATGTTTGGAGAGTTTTATTTGACTTGATTGGTCTCATGCCTAAAATACAAAAAGATTTCGATTGCTTACATTTATCGTACACTACGCGTACGCTCCAACATCCGCTACTGAAATCGATTTCTAAAATCGGTTTTAGAAATCGATTTCAAATTCTGGAATCGGATTTTTATCGGTTTGCGTAAAAATCCGATAACGCCCATGCCTACTCCTCTACTAATCTACGGCACAGTAGCATTGAGAATCAATAGAGTGTGTGACACATATCTATACACAGCCTCGCTTACTCCACTGCTGGACATACGCCTCTCCTAATGTGCGTCACAGTAACTATGTGAATCGATTGAGTATGCTGGGCACCTATATTTTTTTTATGTATGAGGCGGCTGGTGACAGATTAGGAATACAGAATGTCACCATCCCCATATCATCCGAAGATTTCGCAAGAGCCGACAGAGGAACGCAAAATAAATTAAAACAAACCCTATACCAACCCGTTTGGCCAGCGTGGTATAGCTGACCAATTCCTCCTTTAAAAGGAAAGGCCTAGTCCAACAGCGGACTGTTAGCGGCCGATGATGAGACGGCTCAAGATCGGTCTATGTGGAGTACCAAGGGGGAGGCCTATGTCCAGCAGTTTACATCTCTAGACTGACATGATGAGGAGAGAGATTGCCTGATAGTAAGCAATTACGAATAAGAGCAGCGATAGCCGAGTGGAGATACCAAAGGATTGCTACGCAGAAGGTCTCGAGTTCGAATCCACGGCACGCACCAATAACTTTTCGAAGTTAAGTGCGTATTAAATTGATAATTATCGCTTGCTTATCGGTGAAGGAAAACATCGTGAGGGAACCCGCATGTCTGAGAGTTCTCCATAATGTTCTCGAAAGACATGTGAAGTCTGCCAACATGCACTTGGCCAGCGTGGTGGACTATATGGCCTTACCCTTCTCATAGTGAGAAGAGGCTCGTGCCCAGCAGTGGGATAGTATAAAGAGCTAATGATTATGAAGCAATTACCCTAGCACCAAAGAATGGAATGGAAATGGGAAAGGATTAGGAGTAGAATGAGAGAGAAAAAGAAAAAGGAATGGTACCTCCGACACTCACATAAGTTCAATAATTGAACCACAAATCATTTTAAGTCAATAATATAAGGTATATACTGGCCAATAAATACATGCAATTCAGATTAATTTCTTTATTTCCACCGGCATAGATACATTCATACTGTTTGACAGACCTCAGACTGTTTGCAGGAACATTGAAATGTAAGCATTCACCAGGTGTAAAAAGACCCTTAACGAAAACTGAAATCCAATATTTTACGAATCATTACGAAATTTTTTTACTTCGACACCATACCTGGGAAATTACTGGTTAACACGTTGAACGCCATGGGGGACACCATGTGCCGGCACTTAACTTTGAGCATGGGCCACATGAAATTTTATAATATGGCCATAATTAAGAACATTGTTTTATGTTCTTATTTTATAGAATTATAGTAATAAATCATATTAAATTGAACATAAGTTTATTTTTGACAAAACCCTAACGAAATTTAAACGTCACTCACCGGTAGCCCCCATGGCTCGGGCTGAGGCAAATTCGTTTTTGTTTACTGTCAGGCCACGCGGTCACATCCTAAGGTACTCTGTGGTCACATCGTCGGACACTGTCATTTCGCGCGCTTTGCCTACTTGCTGTCGTATCGTTAGTTTTTGACAGTGACAATGTATAATTTCACTTTCAGAAGTGTCATTTTTATTTTTATTATTTTTCATATGAGGGTTTTTGAATGTTAGTTCTGTGTTTATGGTATACGTAAAAAGTATCTCTAATAAATAATAATAAATAAATGTGTATACGTTAAAAGTATCTCTAATAAATAATAATAAATAAATGTGTATACGTTAAAAGTATCTCTAATAAATAATAATAAATAGTAAACATTGATTTTAAATTGTATTTAATATTGTATTGAATATAGGTATGATTTTGATCTCCTTACAGAAGTTCCTATTCTTTTTTTTTATATGAGGGTATTTTAGTTAATTGATTATTTAGTTATTTGAATAATTGTAATTTGCAGCATTCGTGATAAAAATATAATAAAACATTGATTTGTATTATATTTCTTTCATTTTTAATTTCTCTATCTTACTTCACCTATTCACTCAAATAACTTTGGAGTTTCGATACACAACCCCACGTTTTCACGAACCAAGGCGAAAATAATGTTTTCCAGGGCCATGCTGGTCACCTCGTATATAAATTATCTGTTAAACGGTGACCACCGTTAAAATAAAGCCGTTCAAACTTCAGTCTTACTCGCGGTCACGCGTGAGCCCCATGGCCTGAACAGAAAACTTCATGTCGGACACCGGTGTCCCCCGTGGCTTCAATGGAACTACATCAAAATTTTGATGGCGTTTAACGTGTTAAGGAGATATTGGGGCTGAAAGTCACCATAAAAAAAATTCTAATTAGGTACAAAATCGATGCATTTACCCGCTCAATTTGTTCTATAGATGTCCTATGCACCCATGGATAAGTAGATATTTCGAGCATTGCCCGTGCGATTTTTTATTGCGGCTTAAAAAATCGTCCACTTAAATAAATATCGTTGCCCAGGTATTATTTTTGCTTAGTATGACTTGGCATGATGTCCAAAACTAGTAGACTTCGGCTCGGTGGTGGGTCTTGTGACACCCTGTAGATATACTGAGACGGGGTTCTCAGGTAGGATGTCGGCGTTCGATTGAAACACTGCTAGACCAAACAGGTTTTTATTACGTCTCACTACCGCTTACATACAGCATGACCGAACTAGGTAAGCACTGGCCTGAAGGCTGGAATGTAGACTCCTGCTGCTGTCCTCGGCTCGCAAGGTAGCTGCTCGTAGGGTCGCCGGTGAGCTGGCCGAAGTGCGCGCTGGGCGCCGGGCAGGCGGCTCGGTGGGCGACGTGCCGAGCGGAGGCTCAGGCGGTGCAGCCGATGTGGTCAGGCGCCAGTGGCCTGGCTGTAGGAAGCTCGTAGGCAGGAGCTGACGCGTGGGCGGCGGCTGGTAGCAGCACGGCGCCAGCAGCTCGTAGGTCGCAGCTACAGCAATCCGCAGGGAGAATTGTAGCCCGTAGGTAGAACGTCAGGTGTAGATCCGTTGGGAGAACTGGAAACAGCATAGAGAATACACAACAACCGGTTAGGAACAGGCTGTCCCTAGATCGGCTGCTATGCTTAGCAGAGACAGATACTACAGACAGAACATATAGGCACACAGACAACTAGAATATGCTTACCCCCAGCGGGACAGTAGATAGAGTAGTAGAACTTGGTTGTCACTACAACCAGCAGCATAGGGACGTCTAGGGAAAGTGACCGATTTAGATCGCGCACCCATCTTAAATAGGCATAGACCAATGACTCGCAGCTGCGTGTGAGCCGGTCCATGACTATATAAGGTAAATTGCTAGCGAAGCGCTGCTCGGGCTAGACTGACTCCTCCAACTGCGTTAAGCGCCTGCGAGATATTATAACGCAATACGTAGTATTACGTTACAATACTTTAAAAGTATCTAGAATTAATTTTATAATAATTAAAACCCACAGATACTATACCTCACAGACTAACATACATACAGGGTCTCCCTTGTTTGACCGAAAGGAATTGACAAATTTTCACTGCCCAAAAATTTTTTCGCATAATTTCATTTGTCAAATTATTACTTAGCAAAAAATCTATTCACAAAAAATTGTAACGCAAACCTAATGTTTGGGAAATGAACGTTTAAACTATAACTTGTTTACCAACTAGTATTTTTAACATTTTTTATGTAGTCAAATATTTCAGTTGGAATAACACTTTTTACGCAAAATCAATAATTATACTAATTTAAATAGTTCAGTTCCGGGTAACCTACTAAAAACAATCTCTTTTTTCTATTAATGCAAGTCGTTTCTGGCACTCGCCGGCCGCTGCCGCGGCACCGCTCGCTTCGCTCGCTCGGCTCGTGCCTAGGAGGTCGCAGTTCTAACAAAACCTAACCTAACCATTTTTTTAATAATTAACCTACTGTAACTACTTCCATAAATAAACTAATATCACCAAACGTTTATTGTCTGAAGATTGTTTGCTGTAATAAATCATTAATTGATTAAGGACGCGTTTACAAAATTAGTAGGTACAAAATCGCGTCACTACAGCGACACGGCGGCAACAGTACGTACTACGTACGGTAACTTGCGGAAATGTAGTTCAACTAAATAACTTTGAGACTTAGATTTTTTTGTAATATGTATCTATGAGTTATAGGCCTGGCTGTGCGAATTACGTACAAATAAGTTTCTTATTTTTATATACCTACCTAAATTGACATTATTACTTTATTTTTTCCATTATGTTGATTCAGGATATATTTCGGTATTTAGATATTATTTTGTTTCTTGCGTTGAAATCTGGTACCTAAGATCATGTGAACTGATGGTATACCATCCCATTCAAGTGTTGCGACTGGAACTCATAAAAGAGTAGACCTAGTTATGCCAGGTTGGGGCTCATTTTATTTGTTTTAGTGAGACCCTACCACTGGTACTGACGGTGAAGTAACCTTCCAGGGTTATTCAATGACTCTTGCTGGTACTCATGTGTGAGTAGAGCTAGGCATGCCGAGTTTGGGCTCATTTTGTTTGTACATAAGAGACCCTACCACTGGAACTTATGAAGTAACCTTCCAGGGTTATTCGATGACTCTTGCTGGTACTCATATGTGCGTAAAGCAAGGCATGCCGAGTTTGGGCTCATTTTGATTGTACATAAAAGACCCTACCACTGGAACTTATGAAGTAACCTTCCAGGGTTATTCGATGACTCTTGCTGGTTCTTATATGTGAGTAGAGCTAGGCATGCCGAGTTTGGGCTCATTTTGTTTGTACATAAGAGACCCAACCACTGCAACTTATGAAGTAACCTTCCAGGGTTATTCAATGACTCTTGCTGGTCCTCATATGTGAGTAGAGCTAGGCATGCCGAGTTTGGGCTCATTTTGTTTGTACATAAGTAACCCTACCACTGGAACTTATGAAGTAACCTTCCAGGGTTATTCGATGACTCTTGCTGGTACTCATATGTGAGTAGAGCTAGGCATGCCGAGTTTGGGCTCATTTTGTTTATACATAAGAGACCCTACCACTGAAACTTATGAAGTAAACTTCCAGGGTTATTCGATGACACTTGCTGGTACTCATATGTGAGTAGAGCTAGGCATGCCGAGTTTGGGCTCATTTTGTTTGTACATGAGAGACCCTACCACTGAAACTAATGAAGTAACCTTCCAGGGTTATTCAATGACTCTTGCTGGTACTCATATGTGAGTAGAGCTGCCGAGTTTGGGCTCATTTTGTTTGTACATAGGAGACCCAACCACTGCCACTTATGAAGTAACCTTCCAGGGTTATTCGATGACTATTGCTGGTTCTTATATGTGAGTAGAGCTAGGCATGCCGAGTTTGGGCTCATTTTGTTTGTACATAAGAGACCCAACCACTGCAACTTATGAAGTAACCTTCCTGGGTTATTCAATGACTCTTGCTGGTTCTCATATGTGAGTAGAGCTAGGCATGCCGAGTTTGGGCTCATTTTGTTTGTACATAAGTGACCCTACCACTGGAACTTATGATGTAACCTTCCAGGGTTATTCGATGACTATTGCTGGTTCTTATATGTGAGTAGAGCTAGGCATGCCGAGTTTGGGCTCATTTTGTTTGTACATAAGTGACCCTACCACTGGAACTTATGAAGTAACCTTCCAGGGTTATTCGATGACTCTTGCTGGTACTCATGTGTGAGTAGAGCTAGGCATGCCGAGTTTGAGCTCATTTTGTTTGTACATAAGAGACCCTACCACTGGAACTTATGAAGTAACCTTTCAGGTTTTTCAGGTTTATTCGAAGACTCTTAGTGGTACTCATATGTGAGTAGAGCTAGGTATGTTCCAGTGGTAGGGTCTCTGATGTTCATACAAAATGAGCCCAAACTCGGTATGCCTAGCTCTACTCACATATGAGTACCAGCAAGAGTGATCGAATAACACTGGAAGGTTACTTCATAAGTTCCAGTGGTAGGGTCTCTTATGTACAAACAAAATGAGCTCAAACTCGGCATGCCTAGCTCTACTCACACATGAGTACCAGCAAGAGTCATTGAATAACCCTGGAAGGTTACTTCATAAGTTCCAGTGGTAGGGTCTCTTATGTACAAACAAAATGAGCCCAAACTCGGCATGCCTAGCTCTACTCACATATGAGTACCAGTAAGAGTCATTGAATAACCCTGGAAGGTTACTTCATAAGTTCCAGTGGTAGGGTCTCTTATGTACAAACAAAATGAGCCCAAACTCGGCACGCGTAGCTTTACTCACATATGAGTACCAGCAAGACTCATCGAATAACCTTGGAAGGTTACTTCACTAGTACCAGTGGTAGGGTCTCACCAAAACAAATAAAATGAGCCCCAACCTGGCATAACTAGGTCTACTCTTTTATGAGTTCCAGTCGCAACACTTGAACGGGATGGTATACCATCAGTCCAGATAATCTTACCAGATTTCAACGCAAGAAACAAAATAATATCTAAATACCGAAATATATCCTGACTCAACATAACGGAGAAAATAAAGTAATAATGTCCATTTATACAAAAGAAATTTACTTGTACGTAATCCGCACAGAATACGAGAAGTATCAAATTGATTTTAGCGAATATTTTGTATTCGTATATTGCTTTTTTCGTCTTCGGGCTGCAGCGACAAGCGACATAGAGTCCACTCCCGACGGCGCTCAAGCGCAGACTGAGATCTCATTGCAGAATTTGGATATATAAATCAAGAAAGTGGCTAAATAAAACGAACCTTATTGCCACACATTAAGACACACGTATGCGAGCAAAATAGAAGAAAAATGTAAGATGATTTTTTTGCTTTTTTTGAGTCAATTTACAATATTTTGAAAAAAAAAAATCTAATTGTTTTTGAGTTGACTATATTTACTACCCTATTCTATCTTTGAAAATCTAAATAAATGTAAAAATAGAGAGAAAATTGTACCCAAAAATAGCAGTATATGCCTATTTTTGATTTAAGAGGCCGTTTCGAATCGATTTTACATTAATATTAATTAAATATTTTTTATTTATTTTCAAATTGATTTATAGATAAAAAAGTAATTAATTTATCGTAATCATTAGTTTTATTAGTTATTATCTAAAATTGTCGTAAAATGTACCGGAAATATGTGGTTTTTTGATACAAGCGTAAACGCGTCCTTAAAGACCAAATGCCATAATGACATTATACTTGGTAATATTTTGCCAAGTGAAAATTTGACCAAATAAAAATATGCGTAATAAAATCATTAGAAATATTGCAATGGTATAAAAAAAGGTTGCTAAAATTTGTTTGGGTAATGAAATTTTGTCAAAATCTTTTCGGCGAAACGGCAGGATCCTATACATACAATATACCATTATTGTTAGTAAATATATTTAAAAACGTATATATATATATAAATATATTTAAACGTTAGTAATGCTTCACTTGCACGATATTACTGTGCGTTCGTGTGACATTGTCCGCGAAAGTGACCGAACACAACACCCTGCGGCCAAAAGGCTTCCTTTATGATAACATGCAGAAAGCACGTTGCGATCAGAATTTAATATGTACTATTTGTTGCGCAGGTCCGGCTGGGAATCTTGGAGCAGCAACAGATGGCGGCGGCCGTACCACACCCGCATCACACGATACATAACCTACCACAACCGCACACTATTGGTAAATAATATACACTTTGTTTAAAATATTATACAAACAGGGGAACAGCAAGGCTAAGTGGAGAGTCCAACAGACTACCACGGATATTGGATTGGAATCCACGGCGCTTCAAAAAGTCATTGGTGCGTGCCTTGGATACGAACCCGAGACCGTCCGCGGAGCAATCTGTCGGTCACGTTTTGAGAAGTTTCTTGATAATTATATCTATAACACAAGTGTGATTGAGTAAGGGTTGAGCTACACCTATCAGCACCGCATCGCACTTTCCCATGCTTCTATCCTTTTCTGTCACTTAGGACCGTCATTTACTAGAGCGAGAAAGAGAGAGCGAATCCGATCGCCTTTTCGATTCCGCGGCGTGCTGACGCGTTCCCTCTCTCTTCGTCGCTCTAGTAAAGACGGTCATAAGTGACAGAAAAGGATAGAAACAGCAAAGTGCGATGCGGTACTGATAGGTGTAGCTCAACCCTATTTGTTTCAATGTAGATACAATCGACGCTTTTTTAACATAATGTTAGTATTTTATTTGTATCCTCCATGCATCTAAAACATTTCATCAATACGGTGATTGGTGTGCTTTGAAACGGTGTTTTCTGAATCTTTGAATATGTCATATCAGTGCGTCAAAGACCGATCGAGATGAGCCGTAAGCGTGATTTCAAACTAGCGCATTTGTAAATGCGTTTGAAATCGTTTAGACGTCTAGTTTTTGTTCGTTTCGCCATACACGCGTCAAAAAACCGAACTCGCGTACACATATTGGCATTTTCGCTCAAACCGGTAGTGGTGAGTCAGTATGAACTATGACCATGGATAGCACGAACTAATAAGCCCTTCAATGCTCGTACGAGTAGTACGTGCGACGTAGGCCTGTACGCACCTACACGCGCTAACAAAATCGAGCTTATATGTGCCCTTATAGCTCTAGTCTGAAACCGCTCTAACCTGATTAAACTCTTACACCTCTATTCTATGTACTGCATTCTATGTTTGCCGGTCTAAAGTTAGTCACTATGATAAGTTCGCGCATGTACAGCACAATATTCCCCGTCTCCGACCCTCCCGTTACCAAAAAGTGCGCAAAACGTGCATTGCGCAGCTACCAGTGACTAATATCAGCATGGCCAAATTAAAATGCGCAAACTGTACTAAGCTCTCAGTATTAAAAACAAATAACTGTTCAAATATTGGTTTATGGTATTATTTTGTTTGACAGGCCAGTTACAACCGTCACAAGCATACGCACCGCCGGCGATGATGCCCGCTCAATACATGCAGGTAAGTTGATACTGTAGCTTTGTATAACCAGTGCCATCAATAGTGCAAAATCTATGTAAAAAAAAATGTGTAAGAAAACTAAGAGATTGTTTTAAAAACGAATATTTAAACGACAAACTAACTGACAAACTGACTTATGATGCAAGAGAAGCATATACCGATTGCCGTACCCAACAGGGTCCAGGTAATTGTTACCTACTTTATTGTTTTTGTAATGCTACTGCTACAGCTGCGTTAGTGTTAGCGTTAATGGCAATGGCCAACAACGCGTTAACTAACGCGTTAAAAATATGCGTTGTAAATTAGTAATTTAATACGTTAAAACGTTGGCCACATCTACGTAGCGCCTAAATTAACGCGCTAATTGACGCGTTAAGACGCAGGTGTAGCAGGAGCATAAGACCTTTATATACATTACGGAATGCAATAAAAACGAAATTGAAAAATGTCGAAGATACACACTCGAGCCATCGCTCTCTAGACACAATAGTCGACAAGTTAGCCTCCAAAGATCCTAGAATACCCGTGTTAAACCATACATGCCCTGTTATCTCTATTTCTTTAACTACAATTACCTAAATGAACTAACGGTTTTTACTTTGACTCTGTAAATTCTGAGTACTTGTTGATTTTTAAGAACATGTCTTTATCCATGTTAAGCAGTTAAAAAGGTTTGTAAAGAAAAACAACAGTTTTCAATTGAAAACTGCTTGCATCTAGCGTGACACACTATTGTCACTGGCGCACTGTATTTGTATTGATGCACTAAAGCTACAGGGAAGTACGTTTCTACACAGTAAAGCTGCGCTACATTTGTACCCACTCGTGTATGTAAGCTGTAAGTGAGAGCTATTGTGAATCTTGCGCATTAAGAGGAAACACAACGGCCGTTTTTCCATACAAACGTAGTCTCCTGTTTTCTCCCTGGATAATGCCAGTAGAGCAATTATTTTTTTCCAAAAGATGTATGGCCCCGATTGGCATGTCCCTATGTTTTCCTTTTTCACATAAATTAAATATTAAAAAAGATATGAACCTTCAAATACCTCAAAAATTGGCCAGATTTTCCACTGTGTTCAAACATCCAAAAAACAAATTTGGCTAGATTATTTAAAAAAAGGAAAACATAGGAACACGGCAAAGCCTTTCTTTAATTTAATATGAAAAAAAAAACTAGTTAAATCGATGAAGTTTTGGAGAAGGAATCAAGGGAATACGAAACGTTGATTTTGTGTACATTTAATAGGTATTTTTGGTCCAAGCTGCAGTTGTCTATCGCGCTCTGCGGGGGGAGGCTTGAGGCTGCGCGACAGCAATAGATTTTACAAATACCTTTTTTTCAATTCTCTCGCCTGTAGTGTTTCCTCTTAAGCCAAGTCGGTTAACACGTTAGTCTGTGACGTTTTTGGTTGGCAAATGATACGGCATGACGCCATCACTGTTCGGGGAGTCAGTCCTTTAAGTGTTTTTATTTTATAACTGTAAACTATCAAAACGACTCCATGTCGCCTGATCTTAGTAATGGAGTCTCATAGCTAAAGTCATCATGCCGATAAAATATCCATAATAATGGCATGATGACCTAGAGAAAAGTTTTTAACCCCCCCCCCCCCCCGCGTAAAGGACCTGGTTTTATAGGAAGAAGGTGACACGCAGGCAGCTAATGAGTTCCACATCTTTATGGTTCGGCAAAGATAGGAGGCACCGAATCGTTTCATAAAAACAGAAACCTGACCTTGGACGCCAAACGAAGGTCCACGTTCGCAGTCAGGACAACGCTTGGATCATAATTGTTTTTTTTTTTTTTTTTAACTCTTTATTTATGGGCTTTATCGCTTAGCGATAACGTCGCCCAGTTAGAAAAACACATTTAATATACAAATCTAAATTAATATTAAAAATTACAATTTATCAAGGCCTAGTTTTGCGAGTTGGTACAACATAACGGCCTTGTCGGATAGTGGTTGAGCTAAAATACTGTTACATAAACCAATGTCATACAATTTTCCTGGTCCTACCACTGCTCTTCTAATACTTTCGTTCCGGACACATTCCATCAGGACATGTTGTATGTCTTCGATTACCCCACAATCATTACAATTGGGAGATGTTAACTTTTTCATGAGAAATCCAAATTTGTTTGAAGGAATATGCCCAGAACGAAGCCTTAAAGCCATTACTGTTGTATTTCTATTAAGGTACATGCCATCAATGAAGACTTTGTAATGGAGATGTGGTTGGATGGTCTTATACCAGATTCCTTTCTCGACTGACCGCCTGTCAAAGAACTCTTGCCAAACATCTTTACACTGTTTTTTCAATAGTTGTATGTAGTCTGAATACAATGGTGTTACACACATCGGAACACCATCAAGTATACTTAGTTTAGCCAATAAGTCAACGGTCTCATTATGTTCAATATGGACATGGGAAGGTATCCATTGTAAAATTACCGTTTTTGACTGTGCTTTAAATTTAGACATGACATCTAATATTGTGTAGGCTATCGGTATCCCTCGCACGGACGAGGTACACCGAGCTAAATGTAACAACGAACTCTTGGAGTCCGTTAATATGACGAACTTGTTAAAATTGGCGGAATTAATATAGAAAAGAGCTTCTGCTAAGGCAATTAGTTCGACGTGCATTACTGATATGTTGGAGTCTATACTAAGCTTGATAGAAGATTTTAATTGTGGATCAAAAATAGCGGCACCTCTTCCAGCCTCAGATTTAGAACCGTCGGTAAAAATTTGATAAAAATCTTTGTATTGTTCATTTAAATAAATTTCACAAATGTGTTGAAGACCATGAGAACTATATTGGCGCTTCGATTTAGAAATTGTTGGAATATCGTGTCTAATACTATTGCGTATATCACTATTGCTAATCCACGTATCAAGTGAGAACATTTCAAGAACATCGACTGTATGCATAGGCAAAGATTTGAAGTTATTATACATATCAAATAACAAAGGCTTTTTCCGTATACTCCAATAACGAGATACGATATCAAACGACTCGAATAAACTTGAAATTTTATTTTCTATGAATGATTTAGCCTTAAGAAGATATTTACCAGCTAGATACCTTCTGCGAACGTACAGAGGAGCCAAGCTCAACTCATTTTCCATAACATGGATGGGAGTACTCCTAATAAAGCCACCGATTACTCTTAGGGCTTGGTTTTGTATTCTGTCTAGCTTATCTAGGTTGCACTTGTAACTACAGTCATACAAAAATGAAGCGTAATCTAATCGACTGCGAATTAAAGCAATATATAAGCGTCGTAAGTGTTTGGGATGAACACCCCAACCAGAACCACTCAATATTTTTAAAACATTAATAAATTTTGACGCCTTTTGTACTGTTTCATTAATATGCTTACCCCATCTGAGTGACTGATCTAACCACATCCCCAGATATTTCACATTACAAACAACTTTTATAGGGTATTGATTAATAGTTAAATTAACAGATCGTGTACCAATCCCTTTTTTAAATATACAAACATTTGATTTTGTGGGTGATACTTCTAGACCCAAGTTAGTCACTAACTTTGTAAAATGATCTAAAGCAATTTGTAATTCATTAGCAATTACTTCCGTGTTTTTGCCTGACTTAAATAGGACAAAATCGTCAGCATATTGAGATATATTAACGTTTGTGATTGAACCACAAATATTAAAAGTAGCAACATTAAACAGTAATGGGGATAAAGGATCCCCTTGGGCTAAGCCACGTCCAGTAGATCGACAGAATTCATCGTTGTTTAATGAAATTTTGAGAGATCTTTCATGTAAAAAAGACCATAAGTAAGTACATATTTTACTACCAATTTCTAGTCTGTCTAATATTTGCAATAACATACTAATATCTACATTATTATACGCATTAGTTAAATCTATAAAACAGCCAATCGTCGTTAAATCCTTCGAATAACCCGTATATATAGTGGTCACTAAATGAGTTAGGTTATCGACACAAGACCTGGATTTGCGGAAACCAACTGTATTATCAGAGAATATGTGTTTACTTTCTAAATACCACTCTAAACGCTTGTTTAAAATGCTATGAAAAATTTTGCAGAGGCATGATATTAATGATATAGGCCTCAATGAAGATGACTGTTCTGGTTCACGGCCGGGTTTAGGAATGGGTATAACTCGAATGTTTCTCCATTGTACGGGGACAAAGCCACTATTAAAAATATTATTATATAAAATGAGTAATACTGACTTCCCAATAGCTGGTAGATATTTAATCATTGAAAACGATATTTCGTCGCATCCAGGAGCCGTGTCTTTGGACTTTATAGAATTTTCTAACTCTTGCATTGTGATGGCTGAATCAAGTTTTCTATTTTGAGACTGAAAATTCGGTTTCGGCGGTGAGACAAAGTCGGGTGTTAATTCATTGAGTAAACTCTGAGCAGTATCCAAATGAATGAATTGATGATTATTGTCATAACCTTTTATCCATCTCATTTTATTCCATACATCGCAAACTGACGAAGGATAATCAATAGATGAGCAGAACTTTTGCCACGACTCACATTTTGCCTTTCGAATTAAGCGTTGAGAATTACGAATTTTATTTTGTAGTCTATCATAATTGAAAGGTGTAGGATTGCGCCGAAACTCGCCCAACGCTAAACGTCTTTCTGCGACCGCTTTGGATAAATTTGGGTTCCAGAAACATTTTGGTTTGAATTTTTTTCTTATTTGTTGAGGAATATTAATAAAAGGTATATGATTATTTGCGGCTGCCTGCAAGGTATCTTCGAAAATATTATAAAATAATTGGAGATCTTGTGGGAAAACAGAACTCGATAGTGTAGCCTCAACTGTCGATGAATATTTATCCCAGTCACTTAATTTAAAATTCCTTTTTTTAACCGGCTGTTCAATAGAGCTAATCTCCAAAACTAATTTAATAATGAGATGATCACTGCCAAGAGACTCATTTGAGACTTGCCAGCGTAACTTTAAGGCCAGATCTGACGTCACAAACGAAATGTCAGGCGACGATTGTTGCATTACGTTATTAACCATACGTATACGCGTTGCGTTCCCATCATTTAAAAATACAAAATTATGATCCAACATGGAGTCATATATTTGCAAACCACGTTGATCAGTTTTATAAGACCAACTAACGTGATGTCCGTTAAAGTCACCCAATAATAAAGATTTATGAGTAAACAAGGAGAATATAGAATCCCAATCATTTTGTGTGGTACGCACTGTTGAAGGGCAATATAAGGAAACAATATTCTCGATATGCTGACAATTAAATATTTTTATACATACTAATTCTATACCCGGCTTAATATTAGTTATACAAATATTCTGTGCTTTTATAGAATGGTGTGTTGCAATAGCCACGCCTCCATAGCCGTCATGACGATCTGATCGAAAAATATTATAACCTTTCAGACGAAAGTTACAGTCAGTTTCAAGCCAGGTTTCACAAAGGACTGCAATATGAATATGTTCTTGGTTCAAAAATTGATCTACAAGTAATGACTTTGGTTTAACGCTTTGTGCGTTCCATTGTATAATATTTAATCTATGGAGCGAAGCTGCGAATTATACTACTTAACAAAGATCCATCAGCAAAATGACTTACCACTAAAGATATCACCCAGTCTATTAATATCTTAAAACAACATTGTATTTTAACCTCTAGTGAATCCTCCTTCAAACATGCTTCCTTCATCTTGTTCCAAATGTATGTGAAAGATAAATCAGATTTACGTTTGTCGTGTTTATCTCTTGATGAATCCTCCCGCGGCACCGACGATGACGGCCGATCGTCGCCATATGCGTACACTGACGAGTATGTTACGTCCGAGTCCCACTCCATGTCGTTTGACTTTTTGTTCGATTGACGCCGTTCTTTAGTTCGCGACGATCTCTTTTGTGAATGTGGAGTTTTACTGGCTGATCTCGGTTGTTGTGGTTTCTCATAGCTGGCAGAATTGTTAGCTGGTGCTCGATCGGTGTTAATGTCCCGGTGTTGATGAGACTTTTGTTGTATAGCTGTTGACTCAGGTCTATTGTTTACAGAAATATCAGCGTTTCTAATAGTTTGTGGTGCAGGTGACGGTGATCGTGAGACATATAGAGTCAGTGCCTTACGATACGTACAATTAAAGTCACTCATCAACTCACGAATCTTTTTTTCCTTAATGTAGGCAGGACAATTTTTATCTAGCGCCAAATGATTTTTAGAGCAATTGACGCATCTGAATTCAAGTGTGTCACAGTTCTCGTGGTTTTGTCCGCATTTCGGGCAAGTGATCTTTTTAGAGGGACACATTTTTGAACCATGGCCAAATCTCCAACACTTCGAGCATTGTGTCACAGGAAATACATACTTTTCAACTTTAACCCTCATACCAAAGATATATAAATATGGGGGCATCCTCGCACCTTTAAAGTTCACGCGAATCGCTTCGCTCGCCACCCAGTCACTGGTATTTTTATCATCATCACTATCTCGTCGCCTTCGATTAAGTCTTGTCGCGGACACAATATCGACATCACACGATACATTAAGTAAAAAATCTTCAATGGAAATGTCTAGCTCTATATTTCTAACTAAGCCGTATGACAGCCCGACTTCATCCGTTTTTTGACATCGCCATCCCATTTCTTTAAATGCTTCACATGTAATAAATTTATTAGCAGACGTTTCGCTATCAAATGATATCAGTAGCTTGTACGGGTTAACGTATTTTACTCGCGATATACTCATTATGTTGTACGTCTTTAACAATTTTGCGAAAGCAAATTGTTTCGGAAACATTTTATCACATGTAACACGTACCTCTTGTTTTTCCGGTGGGCTCTCAAAAGGCGTAGGACTCCTCAATATCCTTTTTTGCTGTCTGTTAACAGTAGTCCAGCTTCCCGATGAATCATCCTCTCTAACTCTTTTTATCCCTTGTGTATTGTCATGCTCCTGCATACTTTCTCTCTCAATTTGTGTTAACACCTCTGTAACTGTATTGTCTAATAGCATATCATCGCCTTCCAACATTATATCAGTCATATTATTGATAAATGTATGTGAACACCTGGCCCGGCCGACGGCGAGCGGCGGCCGGTCCTCGTAAGTAGTCAACAAAAGTTAAAAACTGTCTGAAGCGGTAATTATACACACAAACTATAAACTGTATGCGCAAATCAACACTGCTATAGCAATTTTGATCATAATTGTAATGAGTATACTTTTACGTGGTTTGAGATTGGTTTATTATTTGATGGTGTGGTAGATAACAATAACCCCTTTGACGAGTGTCATAGAAAGAAGGTGAAAGTGTAGTAAAGGTCTTAAAGCTTACTTGTGTGTGTTGGTACAGCAGAGCGGTAGTGGCGCCGTGTTCCCCGGCGGCATGTTCCCCGCGCCTCACACCGCTCACGCCGCTCACCCGCCTCACGCCGCTCACCCGCCTCACGCCGCTCACCCGCCGCACGCCGCTCACCCGCCGCACGCCGCTCACGCGCAGCACACGCCCTACCAGCACCAGCATCAGATGTACCCGCATCACAATTATGTACGTATATCATTATTTGTTTGTTTTTCGCGTGAGTGTGTGACCAACTGTTACTCTGGTGTCGGAGTTTTCAGACCTCCCGAAGGCCTCCGATATGGCCTAACGATCGTTATCCTTAGAGAAGTACCGGGACTGACAGCTTTACGTTACGCTCAGATGTAAATGCCACAGATGGTCACCCATCTAAGTGGATACCTTCCAAGCGTTGCTTAACTTTGTCGATCTGTTAGGAACGGCAAGCCAAGTCTCGCTATGAGCGATATGTCGCTGTCGATACCTGTGCTGTCATTATTATGTAATATATGAGTCCTTTAAGTAAACAAATACCTATACTTAAGGAGTTCGATCCACAGATCCTCTGCGTCAGTCGGTCTCTCCTCTAGCTAGGCTAATGCTGACTATCTATTGACTTTTAGAAGTCAAGTGCGTATTAAATTTTTAACAATAATTATCGCTTGCTTAACGGTAAAGGAAAACAATGTTCTCGAGCGTTAACTGTAGTCACTATAGCCTTGCCTTTTTAATAGCGATAAGACCTCGTGCTCAGCGTGGGATAGTATGTTATATGTCAAAGCCAACTTTGATGATGATGAAATGCTAAGGGCCGAGCATTGAGCCTTGAGGCATGCCTTTCCGTTTATCAACTGAATAAGGTGTTTAAAGACAATATTTTTTATAATTCAAATAATTGCCGCGCAGATACAGCATGTAGGTATCTTAAAATAATCTGAATCGGTTTTATGTTTATATTTCTGAAAATGAAGTAGATGGTAATGGCCGAAATTTCATGGTCAACTCATTCAAAAGTTTTTAGCAAATCATATTTTCATGTTCCATAATTCTCTTTGAAACAATTTTTTTCGTTAGTATCGTAGGGCCGCGATCAATGACTCGCGACCGCCATACTGGAAAACATATTTTGTTGCATAATAAATCTTATAAAATTTTGGTCAACAATCCGATATTTGGCAATCCAAAAAATTTCCTTGCTGCTCCTTTCTAAAGTGAAATTTGAATCTCAGCAAAAGGCATAATCGATAAGTATGATAAGTGTTAAGGCCGCACTTGGGGTAACAATCGCGTTTTTAGATTTGTATGATGACGATTTCAATAGAAGCGCCCACACTGGTAGTATTTTTCCCGGGGCTGACATGAAAATCCGTTTGGTTTTAACCGCAAGTATGGCGCTGAGACCTGGTCGCTAGCTATGTGCCTTATCCGAAAGTTCAGGGTCACTCAGCGAGCGACCGAGAGAGCTACGCTCGGAGTTTCCAGTTTGACATAGCTCTCCGAATAGCCAGGCAATGGGTTGGGCACATAGCTCAAAAAACGATGGTCGTTGGGGCAGGCGGGCTCTGGAGTGGCGACCACGTACCGGACAACGCAGGTCCACTGTTGGTGCGGGAGGCCGACCCCTGGTCGGCCTCCCGCACCAACAGTGGACCGACGATCTGGTTAAGATGAAAGCGGTTGGACGCGGGCGGTTCAGGATCGGTCTGTGTGGAGAACCTTTGGGGAGGCCTATGTCCGGTAGTGGAAGTCTCTAGGCTGACTTGATGATGACGGCGTTAGACTATAGTATTATGTGTTGTGTTTAGGCGACGCAGGCAGGTGGCGTGACGTACTACAGCTGCGCCGAGCAGGAGCTGCCGCCGCCGCCGCCGCGAGCACAGCGCCGCCCCACCGCCGCCATACCCATCGTCAGCCCGCACCACGCCGACAGGTACCGACAATACACCACACACTCTACACTATACAGTATACACTCTACACTCCACACTTGACACTCTACAGTGTAAAGGCGACGTGTACTACAACTGCGAATAGAAGCAACTGCGACGACCTCGTAGCATCATATTATAACGCTAACTGCTCTAGAGCCGCAATAAGGTTTTAGATTTGGGTCCTTAGCCAGGTCGACTGCTTGTAGAAATCTTGCGGTTAGAGTGTTGGCAAATTGATGGTTTGTATATTTGTAAAAAAGATTTGGTGCAAGTACACTCCCTTGTGGCAGACCAACGTCTTTTGCGACGCCATGTACTCCTTTCTGTTCTCATATTTTCAAATGTATGTAAATGGAAATAGTAGCTATAGGGGAGCTCACGCCAAAATTGGACAAACCCAGAGAAGGAACTTTTACCTAGGAGCCTCCTGACATTCACAGTATCGAAAGCAGCAGACAGTACGACGAAAATTACTCCTGTAACATTTTTCTTCTTAAATATTGTATGAGATTAAGAATTTGGCCACAGCACGACTTGTTTTCGACGAGGTCTGAAACCTGCTTGCTCTTTTATTTATTGAGGATCTATTAGTGGTGTTAGGCGGTTAAATAGAAGACTCTCAAATATTTTGTACGTATGGCGTTGCAAGGAGATTCTTGTACTAAGGCCTCCCTCACATTAGGTAGTGCGTTACTCGAACGTGCGCCCAGCATTCACAATGTACTACAGAGTGAACGCCGAGCGCACGCCGGGCGTCCGCTCGAGGAACCCGCCCAATGTGAGGTCAAGCATTACTTGAACTATAATTTTTTTAACACAATCCTACTAATATTATAAATGTGAAAGTTTGTGAAGATGTATGTATGGATGTTTGTTACTCTTTCACGCAAAAACTACTGAACGGATTTGGATGAAACTTTACAGTAATATAGTTTATACATCAGAATAACACATAGGCTACAATTTATAAAAAAAAAATATTATGTTGCCATACTATAAGGAAAAGTATCAACTAAGTCGGTGAAAATCCTGTATTATCTTTATTTGTTTGCTTGGGTCAAATTTAGTGATTGGAATTTTACCCCCTTCCTGATGATTGATCTGATATTTGGTATACACTCATATTGTCATCGAGATTAAAAGATAATATTTAAATGATTGTAAATCCAAGATGGCCACCGATACAAAATGGCGAATCACATATTACTTCACAACAACCTCAATATGGGTATCAAATGAAAGGGTTTGATTGGTAGAATGGAGCTCACTATGAAAAATCTAAGATGGCCGCTACCACAAAATGGCGTCTTATTTATTTTCCACAAATACCTCGATATGGGTATCAAATGAAAGGGCTTGATTCGTAGAAACGAACGCTTGATCGCACTCACTATGAAAAATCCAAGATGGCCGCTGCCACAAAATGGCGAATTACTTATTTTCCACAAATACCTCAATATGGGTATCAAATTAAAGGGCTTGATTCGTAGAATAGAGCTCACTATGAAAAATCCAATATAGCTGTCGTAGCAAAATGGCGGATTACATATTTTCCACAAATAACTCAATATGGGTATCGAATGAAAGGGCTTGATTGGTAGAATAGGGCTCACTATGAAAAATCTAAGATGGCTGCCGCCACAAACTGGCGGATTACATATTTCCACAAATACCTCAATATGGGTAACTAATGAAAGGGTTTGATTGGTAGAATGGAGTACACTATGAAAAATCCAAGATGGCCGCCGCCACAAAAAGGTGAATTACTTATTTGCCACAAATACCTCAATATGGGTATCAAATGAAAGAGCTTGATTCGTAGAATAGAGCTCACTATGAAAATCCAAGATGGCTGTCGCCGCAAAATGGCGGCTTACATATTTTCCACAAATAACTCAATATGGGTATCGAATGAAAGGGCTTGATTGGTAGAATAGGGCTCACTATGAAAAATCGAAGATGGCTGTCGCCGCAAAATGGCGTATTACATTTTTCCACAAATAACTCAATATGGGTATGGAATGAAAGGGCTTGATTGGTAGAATAGGGCTCACTATGAAAAATCTAAGATGGCTGTCGCCGCAAAATGGCGGATGACATATTTTCCACAAATACCCCAATATGGGTATCAAATGAAAGGGCTTGATTGGCAGAATAGAGCTTACGATATAATTGACCTAAGCGCAGCGTTATTGAAAGCGCGAGAGTATGAGTTGGTGCGCTGAAGCGCAGTGGGGAGGATCTGGCGGTCTGATTTTGTACTTTCTGGTAATGCTTTCAGTTTTTATTTTTGCTGCAATTCTATTCAGTAGGTATATAAGCTCTTCAATGACTTTAATAATATACACTACATACTGATCTTTACCTGAAGTTTGACGACTATAAAAACAAAAGTAATTTTAAGTACTTATTAAGTATCTGCTTATTATATATGTATGCTACACGGCTAATGTGCAGATCCGTTTGTAATAAAATTCGATATGGATAGTCTGAAACCTGGGGAAGTACAAAGGCTACTCTTTATTAAAATTTCATGCGGGCGAAGCCGCGGGCGAAAGCTAGTATTATATAAGTGTATTTTATTTAACCATTATTATATTACTAGTGATCATTATAAGTAATATGCTCTTTATTAAAATGTGAAGCTTGTTTGCAGGCCAGCCAACTCCTCGGAGAAGGATAACATAGACAGGATTGTGGAGAATATGTTCGTAAGGAAACCTTGGCCGGCGACACATGGTGCCGGTAAGTAGAAAATATTAATATTATCAACAATCCTCCCTTAATCTTGTTATTTAAGTGCTCAAGGTAATACATTATCCTAAACCATGCCATAATTGTACTATCAAAGTGTCAAACGTCTGAAAAAATTGGCCAGTCATCACCCTTTCGAAAAGTGCTAATTATATTATTTGCCTGAATACATCCAACAAAATGCCTACGAATTATAATTTTTTAATTACTTTCATAAGTGTAATCTGTGATTAAATGACATGAATTAATCTGAATTTGAACAGTATTGTTGGCTATTGTCCATCAGAATAATACTGTTAAGAGATTTTCTCTCTTTCAATTCTAATTCTACATAGATTATATTTTTTATTCAAGTATAAGTCGATAAAAATTCTCTGTCTTTCTGTAATCAAAGATTTGCTCTGGGCCAAGTTATCACTGCAAGCGTGGCTGCATTCTAGAATGCAATAGAAGTTACGAGAAAAATCTAGAAGAAGACTTTGTTACCGGGATAGAAGCTTCCCATTTTAAGTTTATTGCAGTTTTTATTTATTGTTAGTATTTATTATTTTTGTCAAGTAGATAAAAATAGTTACTTTTAGTTTTTACGCATTATGTTGGTACTCTTTTTGACAATTAGTTTGTCATCATCATCATTAAAAACCATCGTATTAATAGTTGTGAAAAATATATCATTATTGTTGGTTTTTTAAAACCGTCTTCCAACTATGATGGAAAAACATATTTAGTAGACAATCATTTCATTGTACATATTATGTAGAAACATTAGTTGTAACGCAGTCAAGCAAGCTTATCCAAACAGTCTGATAACTCTCACCGCAAAGTATACTTCCTTCCAAGGGTTTATTGCATGTTCACCTGGGTAATATAACCTGGGTGAAATCATTGCAAGGTGAAATAAAGACACCAAGAAGTCAACTTTGTCACCTACTAGGTGATATGACCCAGGTGAAGAAAGTGGAATACACCTTGCCAAGAAGCATTTGTGATATTTTTTTACACATTATACTGTGTTTAGTTAGCCAACTGTATGGATCAGTTTGAACTGCAAAGTTATAATTAGATATTAAAGATATGTCTCATATCGTTGCCGTGTAAGCCCTAGAAGATAGCTAGCCTAGAAATTATAATATTTTTGTATTAAAATGTCAATGCCCATATTTAATACAAAAATATGAATAATTCAAAGGCTATTGATGCCTACCATTTCCTTTGGTCTTCATACATACATACATACTTAAATAGTCTTACGCCTATATCCCCGAAGAGGTAGGCAGAGGTATATTACTACACCCACTTTTCGCCAGATTTATTTAGTCTTCATTGCGATAATATTCTGCCAAGAAAAAGATGACTGTATAAGTATGTACGTGTAAAGTTGAACTTTATTTATCTTCTAATATGTAACATTTTCGCAGACTCAAAAGATAAACAAGCCGACAGCCGTAGTTCTCAGGAGCCACCGAGCAAAGAGAGCTCCCAGCCCAACAGCCTAACGTCCAGCTCAATCTCCACCGACTCCAAACCTTCGGAGAGCAGAGAAGAGAAACCAGAAGAAGTCAAAGAAGAGGAAAAGAAGGAGACAGAGTCTGAACAGAAGATTGTTCAAGAGAGTATAGCGACGGATGCCTGACTGGTAAGGATAAAGCTGTATGAATGCTATCAAGCTAAATACTATAGCAAAAGGTAATTATTTTATATACAGATGGTCACTCTTACTAACCTTGGCCTGGATAAGGCCACTAGCATAAGAATAGGACAATCCTACAAATTGTAGAATAAAATTATAATCACAAACAAATCCACAAATTATTATACTGTGGCCTTGATAGGCCATTATTGTAAATATGGTGTGTTTAAGGATACTTTCTATCCTTATATATGACAATATTGTTTGACTATCGTATAAGATTTGAAATATAAGATAAAGGCGCGTGAAAAATCCGTCAAATAATTTTCGCGTATATTCCAAAATGACATCGTTGACAAAAATATGTCGCGCTAGATCTAATTGGCTATATAAAATGTTTGATCAATTTAATAAATAAAATATTAGTGAATTAAATCGTCTAAATTATACAATAAAAAAGTCTTATGTAATCGTTGTTTGGTAATCGTAAAAAATCTATTAGCGTCTTTGTAATCTATGACTAAAATACAAATTTAATCTTACATATCTAAGGCCAGAATATAGTCCAGGCCAAGGCCTATTGATATCACAGAAATCCTTTGGATAATATGACGTCATCTTGGCCTAGCTTATGAATGTCAAGAGCAGATATTATATAGATGTCGTATAAATGTAATTTGTGTAAAATGTGACCGTCTGTCGAATCTAAATTTTAGTGTTTTCTAATTACTATTTTGGCTGTGTTAGAGATCTGTGCGGTTGTAAAAATAATAACTGATGTATGAAAATTTTAATAAAATAATGCCTTAAGATTTTCTCTGAAACATTTTTTATGTAAATGTGAAGTTTCCACCATGATAAAATGAAAATGTACTTACTGAAAAGTGAATTAAAATTGCTAGAAACCATGTTGTATAGGAGACTTTTATGAACACGGTATTATCAACACCATTTGTATTTCTGAAAAGTTAAATCCTCGGGGCTGATACATAACGTATTGGAATTCAAGCAATTGGTTAATGATATTTCCTAGTATAAGTACATATTATTGCAATAGTACTATAGTACGGGTGTGTAATATGTATGTTTGGGATCATTATAAAAGCTCATTTTGCTTAATTCTCAAACCTTCAAAACGCCATTCCAGTTATTCCCATTGCATTTGATAGTTGGTCTCTCTAGACCAACTCTCAAATGCCTAGTCTAACCAGATTTGACAGAATACATCAGCTTTGTATATAAATTGGCCAGGTTCTCTTAATTTTGCCAATTGACGTAAGCTGGTGTTTGTTAGCATTTACTTTAACTTATTATCAGCTGTATTTTAAGGAATTGAACAGAAAATCTTTGTTTAAAATTAGAACATTTCCTAGCGTATTCACTTTAATATAAAATGTAAAATATAAATTGGTGTTGCATTTTCTTCGCGAATCCGTTTCGTCTAGGCCAAGTACTAGAATGGCCTAAGTGTACCTCTCGAACAAATTAAGATTAATAAGTAGACAAGTTCTCTGTCGAATTTCTTATGAGTAGAATGGTATAAGTAGTAAATTTATGTAAATTAACTGCCATTCCCTTTTAGGCAATTTCCTGTAGCCCCAAAGACATAAAGACATTTTCGTAAAAAAGTTTTATAATAAATGTTTCATATGTTTTCGTATTATTTTTTACAACCAAGCAGAATACTTAACAATAAGAATGAAATCTAAATCCCTAATTAAACTAGCATATCTTCGCGTTGACTCATTGATCAATTTTATATGGGAGCACAGATATTTATTATAATGTATAATAGACTTTTCTATTAGACTACATGGTTGCGATATCGACACATATGAACATATACAATATAACCAGTGATTCAAACAGTGAATAATAAATAAAGTATATTTTTGACACATAATAATGTCGCCAGAGATGGCGGTATATTTTTTTACCTTGCAACACTGAAAGGTGCTGCCACATATTAACAGTGATACCTACTTTTAAAGATTCATATTTCGAATTGTCGTTGGCAAGGGGTTCACGCCAAAAAGTTCACTCTAAATGGGACCTTATACTATTGGCAATTAAAACTAGCTTGGCTATTACCGGTGTCGCTAACATATAGTCTAGTAAAAATGTCTCTACGGTGTGTTTGACGTGTATATTTGTATGAATATTTCGGAGCAGTTGCTGCCCGATAGTGTGACAAATAAAAATAAATAATTTATATTCTCAATGGTAGGTATGTATACGTCTTGACAATTTCACTTCGCGAATAGGCCATGGCCTGTATTGTAGCTCGAATAAAAGGGCCTTTTTAAACATGTTAAAGTTTTTGTTCGATTGGTTTTGTACTACAGGCCAATATTTCTAAACTATTCAGGCCATGGCTTATCAAAACTCGTAAATGCTTAAGTGTTCATCGACTAAATTATTTCGTGAAATTGTATAAAATATTCGTTTTCGTTTTTTTTATTCGCGATCTCAAGCTTTGTTTGTTGTATTCGCGTCTTGTTATTTTTTATTATGAAATGACGTAATGTGATTCGTTTTTGTTTCGCGTTAAACGCTAACGGCCTCGTTGTAAATCATTTTAATCACTGAAACACAGTTTTAGTTTTATCCCATATAACCTATTATCACACAAATTGTATTGTTTGCAAATTTCGTGCATTAAAATGCTGCATATGAATGGTTATTGTATTTCACATATTCACACTTTGTCGTATGTTAATCGAACGTCGAAGGACATTCGTAAATTACGTCATTAGATTTCACCTCACTTGTAAGTTTGGCCTCTGTAGCCCTTGAATGTCGTCACAAGTATTCGAATCTTCAATAACTTATGATCTTTTGAACAGTATAAACTTCATACTTACAAATTTGACGTCATTGCGTTATGACGAGCGCTTTCTTGTCACACGATGTGACATTTTAATCAATGACTTAAGGGGAGGGCCTTTAACATGTGACGTAATTTATTAATGAGCCTCATACATGTTTTGTTATATGTCGTCGTCAATATTTGTTGATTGTTTTTTGTATGAAATAAACTAATTTGAAAGAAAATAAGAAATGTTACTAATTTAGAATGTGACAAAAAAGAAAACGTCCCAAAACGTCCAATTATTATTTTACACTTAGATTTTACATCACATTTGTGTGTTGCAGGCACACATTCACATTTATTGTATAAGTGTAAAATGCAAATATTTTCCAACATTTCATATTTCAGGTGTTGCCTTGAATGGTCCAATATTTTTGGTTTAATTTGTAAGAAATTGAAAACATTCAAGTAATTTTATATTCCTTCAGAATAATAGTTAAAATACGCAAAGATTCGTTTGCTATAAAAATATAATGGAATGTCACATGAAAACTATTGCTTCAGGCAAAATTGCAAAAGTGGCAAAAGCATTGCTAAAACGAAAAAAAAAAAACAAAAGGCATTTTTTGGTACCTACTTATAAGATCAGTTCTGATTATCTTTGTTTCTGTTCTATATATTTATTTATTTATAATTTTGACAATTGGCTGGGTTATCTGTAGTTTGCAACTATTGTTTTAAAAAATATAAAATTACGAATGTCGTTCTCAGTGTTTTAACATAAAATGAAGTTTTATTTCATACAAAATATTTATTATTATTTATTTATATATGCTCCGAGATTGGGTATCCTTGCAAAGCATAGTATGTTGTTACTTATGGGTTAATCATAGATTTTAGTACTCCCACATCTTCCGATATATTGGTTAGCTCTAACATTAGTACGTAATTTGTACTATTACATGTTGTATCAAATTATTTATTATAGCAACACTATTTTAGTATGTCTGCATTTTTGCACAGAAAAGTCAGTCGTAAGAAAACCAGTGGTTAGAGCGGACGTCTTATATTGGTGAATTGTACTGAAAAGTTTCCACATTTTGTTACTCGTCTAAATTCGCTGTAGCCTTTGGAGAATACATAGGTATCATTATTGCTACAGCAACTAACTTGATACAACGTGTAAGTAATAATATTTGAAGAAAATTACGTTCCACTGTATGGAATCACACTACAGCTATGTATAAAATATAGTTATAAACAATGTTGTACGTAACTAGTCTTTTTAATAAGTAAACAAGCCAGGACCTATGATCCTTGTGAAAATCCGTACATATTTCGATATATTGATACTCTTATTAAAAAAAATATGTATAATTTTCTTAACGAAAATATCAATGTATAAATTTGTACTAGATTTGTCTCAGTAACACTAAGGTGAAATTATTTTTTAAAAAAATATATAAAATCATTACAAAAAAAATATATAATAAAATCTGGCAATAACACTCGAGTTCTAAATGATATTTTTTAGAAAATGAAGGCAAAAATTGTAAAAAAAATAATGCTTTTGTAAACTAAGCTGGTTATTTATTATGATAAGTAAATCTTCTAAAACTGGTATTTTTGTTTTATTTACATCCTTACAGGCAAAAATATCCCGAATAGTAACTGCCGCAGAGCGACTGCCGTCTGACGTCCGCAACCCTAAGGCATAGCGGTATTCTAAGGCTTAGACCAGCGTCAGTTAGACAGAGGTATATAGAGGCGCATTTCATATGGGTGATTTGAAGACAAACTTTCTGCGACTCAAATTGCCACTTGGCGGCGTGACAGTCGCGCTGCGGCAGCTGTCTCTCTCCAGTGTATCCTAACTACGAGAGCGAGAGACTGAGAGCGACGCCAGCGCGTGCAACGGCGACAACTACGAACTAAACTGGAGGCAGTCCCCACTTGGAATCGGCACAAGTAATCCTTAAGAACTGCGCTTCTATGTAAATCTGTATTCATTACCCGGGGCGAGGCCAGGTCTTAACATGCTCGCCCAGGCACAGGTCAAGCGATAATTAACAGTAGGTGCGCTCCTTGGATGACCCAGAACCCTCTGTGAGGCAGGCTTTTGGTATGTCTACTCGGCCATAGCAATATTCCTATTCAGTTAGACAAGTTAAGCTATAGCTGCATATCCATATTATTTTAGTAACTGAATACTTATATGATAATACTAGCTGCTGCCCGCGATGTCGTCTGCGTGAACGCTATACAGCACCAAAAATACCTACGAGTATACCTTTTAAAATAACATTTCAATCTTTACATTTCATATCTACAGAAAGTGCAAAAAAAAACCTAACATGAAGTCATTTATTCAAAGCAGGCTGATTTTCAGCCAGCTTTGAATAAATGACTTTATGGTGATTCTGCTGAATTAAGTCATAAGTTGTTACTGAAGAAGATGGAGAAAATAATGAATAAGGAATACAGAATAGTATAAAAATACATAATTATTTATAGGACTTTCCGATAAACAACATTAGTGTATTAACGCGGTTCACTGAGAAGGCTTAGGAATTTTCTTCCTACTGCCACCAAAATTGCACTAGCAAACTCCCTCATTTTGCCCATTATCGATTATGCAGATGTCAGCTATTCAGATCTCGCCGAAAACCAGCTAGCTAAACTGGAGCTCCTTCAAAATACGCTCTGTATACGATTCATATTTGGACTCGAGCACAGCTCAAGAGGTTACCTATACGACATCGCCCCAATGATCATATTCTCTCTTTGCTGTACAACATATTGTTTAACCATTCAACTCCTTCCTATTATACTAGGACGATTCGAGTTCCTACATGATACGCATAACCGTTATTTAAGGTCATCAGAAAATCTGAAACTAAAAATACATTCCACAGCATTGTATGACAAATCTTTTTGTGTTACCGCTGTTCGCCTATGGCATGCTTTACCATTACATATAAGACAGGCTCAAATGATAACTAAATTTAAAGCTTCAGTAAAGGCTCACTATCTATCACTATAACTTCTCGTTCTACAAAAGGCCGTTTAACGATGGCGAGTCTGAAGTTCGCGCGGAAGGCGGCGCAGTAATCCTTTTTAGGAACAACGCGGTGGCAAGAAGCGGGGTGCGCGGGGCGGTAGTCTAGACTACCGCCCCGCGCACCCCGCTTCTTGCCCTTCCCCTCTTGGCCTAGGCCAGTGATGTACGTTATGTAAATACAAATTAATAGTTTATTCAATCAAACATTTAAATCGATTAGTTTTAAAATTGAATTTGAATGAATTTATTTTTGTTATAATAATAAATCGGCGGCTCAAGACCGGTCTGTGTGGAGAACCTTGGGGGAGGCCTATGTCCAGCAGTGGACGTCGTTTGGCTGATATGATGATGATGATGATGATGATAATAATAAAAGTACTATAAGATATAAAATGAAATAGATTTATTAAACCAAGCAATGTAGTCAGATTTATTTTGTAGTAAAAAAACAAATCTAATAAATTTTATTTTCTCGGTTTAATGGCCAGATTTACTTATATCAGTTATCTATTAACGATGACATACATGAAAAAAGTTGGAACACATTTGCACTCTTTATATGTAATTGAATACACGTATATTTTTTTCTAATTAATTTTAATCGATATCAATAAAAATCGATTAAATTGAGCTTCAAACACGTACATTGGGCATCTCTTTTTTACTTTTGAAGTTTTCGGTGCGATATAATGTGTCTCTGTCACACCTTAGTATTCGTTTAACTATCTCTGTCTTGAGTAGGTACAGACGATGACAAAAGTATTTATACTATTTATAGTCAATTGAAAAGTTACATTTCGGCCCTTCTCTCACGAAGCTATTCAAATGCTACGGGACTGAGATGCAAACCATGATCGAATACTGGTATGCTACTCGTTACCGCACACGGTGCTACGCTAATGAGACTATATTTTATCATTTGAAGAACAACATTTTTACGACGATGTCTAGTGACTATAGTTGCAAAACTTCTGAAAAATTCGGAATAATTCCGGAATACTTCTGGGAAAGTTTCTTTAAATCAGAATTATTCAAAACGAATTTAATTAATATTTTTATTTTATTTTGCTGAAAAATCGTATTTTGCATCGATCGTCGATCGCCGCCGCACCCTCTGTGCACCGGCCGGTGCCGCCGCGCGCGCCTGCCTGACTGCCACGAGTCGTGCGTGCAGGCGATGGCGGTGCGGGGTGCGGTAAGAGGGGAGATGCTCCCCGGAGAAGTTTTCCCTCCCCCCGCGAGAAAGATTCGTACCCCGCAATCGAATGTTTCCGCCGAATATTTCGCCCGAATAATTCAATGGGAATAAACGTGTTTATGTGTGGTGTGGTGGGTTTTTATTATAAATGGGATTGAATAAGTATATGTTGATGTTTTTATAGGTAGATATGTTAGCCTGCGATTAACAGGATTTTTATACTTTTGTGTTTAGGTAGGTATCTGCCTATTTCGAAATCGAATGCTATTTTTATAAATGTTAGTTGTGGAATAAAAAACTAGGCCTAGCATATTTGATTTGATTTTTGAAAAAGGGTTACCTACCTATGTTTCTTGTTAGTTTGTATGTAGTTCTGTACGCATCGCGAGTATTCGCGAGTCGCATAGGTAGCTATTAATCATTACCTACCTACCTAACGCGTATAATAGCCCAGTCAATAAAAACAAATAAAGGTAAACCTTGCAATCAGACAAAGAAAATATAATTTACAACTTCCAAGCGCGAAATAGTAAGGTCGATTTTCCTGGTTTTTTTTTTGACAGTTGAAATATTCCCAAAGTTTCGGAATATTTCGGAATACTTCCGAAGTATTCGACGGGAATGACTCGGAATTTTTCCCGCCAGCATCTATACTAGTGACTCTAGCGATGAAGACAATTTTCTTCTGTATTTATATTACAAGAATAGACGAAAATATAAAAGATGATTCTGGGTGCATCCATACATCGAAAAAAATATCAATTGTAGGGCATTTGTCGAGGGACGAGTCGTCATTTTTATAGAATGTCAATAGAATCATATTATTATTTGAATCTTAATCTGAGAAATTATCTTGCCAACTATCTAATAACCCTATACATGCTTCGCTTCCTTGGCAATATAATTATTGTGTATAAATTTAATGTAGAAGTACCTATAAATGACCTGTTATAATTTTTTCTAAATTTTAATCCACGCCTTTTATATAAAATCTTTTCTTACGTACTCTTGCAGCTTATAATTATACAAAGATGGATAATTTTCTACCTCCTGCACAAAAATAATATTAAAAGTTTGTTCCGCCGCCATTTTGTAATGCAACGCATAAACGACTCGGGTAGCGTGCGACCAGCAAGACGGTAGCGTGCGACTGAGGGTCTAGTACCAGTTGCACTCGATCGATCGTCACGATGCGATGGACGATAGCCTAGCGGACGGGAACAATTTTCCATACATTTTCTAAAAGCGCCCCTAGGAGTGAGTAGCAAGAACGTCACCCGATGGAGCGACTTTCAAATCGCGAGTATAAGTGTCATTTTGATCGACGAGTCGACGACGATGATGGACGACGATAACAAAATAGGCAAATCGGTAGTCTAGGATGCACTTTTGACAAGTCAAATAAAGCATATCGAGTCCATTTCCGAAGCAAACGAGCATTCTATTGTCACTGAAAAAATTTCGGTGAGCCCGTGTTGTGAGTAGTGTAATAAATGGAGGAAAATCATTATCTTATGTTATTTTGCTTGAAAACTTATTGTAATGGCTCAGGAAGATGATGTGGCTGAAGTGTGACTCTGAGAAAGAGCGAGAATCGAAGATAACGTACAAAATTGTCTTCAACCAACCGTTTGTTAATACCAATATTATTTTGGGTTCTACAAAGGAATGTTAAATTGTTAATGAAGGTTGAGTCATAGAGTGTTATTAGAGGCTCATAACATTCCCAGAAATAACGCAGGTGAGTAAAAATTGTTTTAATATGTATATTAAAAGTTACTTCTGAAGTGATCAAACCTTAACATTTTCTGTTACACAGGCTCTCTAAACATATCTTTGTCATGTCTACTTTGCTAGCAACGTAAATATATACCTAAATATGTAATGGATTTAACCCTAGAAGCCTAATCTATTTTAGAGGTGCACAAAGCCTAAACATACGTCTCAGAGGCGTACACATATAAATGACAACCTGTGTGCTCAAATATACTTATTTCAGTAGGTACCGTGAAACCTGCTAGCTTTGCCAACGGTTGCCGAGTTTGCCATAGCCAACTTTTGAGGGGAAAAGTGTAGTAACATCTTAATAACAGTTTTCTGTCATGTATACATGCCTTAATGGTAAAATTTATGAGTTAATTGGCAGCACCAAGTGAGATGTGGGAACCCAGCTTGTTTTTGAGGTGTCATTTTCGGCGTTTACTTTTTTCGAATTTTGGTGACGTAAAACTTAGTGCTCCGGAACTTTTACGAAATCAAACGGGAAAGGCATTGCCTACGTAAGCACATTTTTGATATTATGTTAGAATAATGTTCTTTATCTAAATAAAAGCTGATTTACTGTGATACAAGCTACCTGTAGTTTGCAATTTGTGTTGGCAAATTCAACAACCCCAAACACAACGTCCGTGATGGTGACTTTGCCATGTTTTGATGGAGGTTAGGGCTGCCACTAAATTTTTTTTTGAATATTTTATTTAAACTGTCGTTGTAAGTACCTACTTATAATATCAGTAGGTAGTTACCCAGATATGAAATACACATTACATGTGCTTAAGTGAAGGTTGTTTTACAACCCGCACACAGGGTGGTGGGTAATTTAAAATGTATTTTTTTGAAGTTATTTACTTATTTGCGCAATTTATGAGCTAAATATGATGGCAGGCAGGGACCTACCTACTTAACAACCTATATTAATCAATACCTAGTCACAACGACTAATATTGCTTGTTGATCGCACGAGAAATGGGTATATTTATTTTTTTACTTTTATTATATATTTCCTATTCTGAAAACATTTTTATTTGACAACCCTAACCCTGTATTCTTTTTACTATGAAATATTTTGGAAAGTTTGGTGAATTTGCCACCTTTTTAGAGAATTTAGTTACCAATGCTAAATAATATAAAGTTTTTACTTTTAATTTAAGGGTAAGAGGAAGAGTGCAAATATAGTTCCTTTTAACCTCATAAACTCCAAAAAAATATTTTTTATTTCCGTATGGCAAATTTACCAGAAGTGACAACTGACTTTACCATATTTGTTTTTATGCTTAAAATCTTTTAATTTACAAAAATGAAATAGATATTTGGCAATAATATAAATTTTGATGAAATTTACTACGTCGAGGTGTAGGTTACTCATATCGTTTTCATATAATTATATTTTTTTAAAACGTATCAAACTTTTTGACACATGAAAAAGTGGCAAAGTAAGCAGGTTTCACGGTACTATTATTTAAGGATATTCTTAGGGTGGGATATAAACTAATAATAAAACATACCATTATCAATTAAAGCTACAATTTCCGTTGATTATTACATCGAAAAAGAAACATAATTTAGCCCATAAAAATAAGTACTTATTAATCAACCGAAAAAAATAAAGTTAAAAAAGAAATACTAATATTTTAAAAGTATTTTATTATATTCTTAGGCCTCTAACCTTAAAAACAATCAATTTTTTAACAATTAGGTAATGTTTAGAAGCAGTCTACACTTGTATGAACTTTGTTCTAGCAATACATAGATTTTTTGTATTTATATCACACTAATTTTGACATTATCTTTTTTTGTAGTTGTAAAAAGTGTACTTATTATTTGCGTGTTATAGGCTTGGGTTGTTCTACTGATAAAAATAGTAACATAATTATTCTCATCTTCGCTTTGAATATCGTCGATAACACTAACTTTGTCATCATCAACCTCAGAAGCTGAAACTTGCGAAGAAAGATTATCTTTCTCGTTTAAAAATGCCAAAATATTGTCACTGACAAATTTTCTTGAGTGTGACATAATTATTTTTGCTGAAAAAATTGGTTGCCTGTAAAGTCGGTATACGGGCGAAAGTTTTACGTGACAACGACTTTGAGTGGTAAAATAATTTTAATGTGAATATTCATTCGTATAGTAGGAAGAAGGATGAAAGACGCGTGCCTTTCACTTTTTATGTCTGTCTCTCTCGCTCTTAGGCGGGACGCGTGCCTCTCACTCGCTCTCATTGTGAGCGCATAACGTGAGCGGAGCGTAACGCAGTTTCTTGAAGTGTCACCCGGCAAACCAATTTATAAGACGTTGTCACGTCAATAAAGTCAAGGACGAAGAAAAAAAGAAAAATTAACAATATTTAAACCAAATAAAACTTACTTAAAAGTTACACAAAGCCTAAACATACGCCTCGCAGGCGTTCTAATCTTCGATAACTCATAACTGGTGGGACTTACCTTAGCGAAATGGATACCGATCGTTAGCTCCTAGTGGCCACCGAGTTGGCGAAAGAGCACAATGCGCTAGCTTCAACCGTTACAAAAATTTTATAAATTTTTGTTTATGTGTGCGCCTCACAGGCGTAGATTAGGCTTCTAGGGTTAATTAAAATAACGGGGCGGTTCACAACAAGTTAATTACAACAATAGATCCTTTGTTTCGCAAACTTGTAAGTAGATATTAATTGTTTAGAGGTAGGAATGTAGGTATCGTTGTGTTAGTTCCATAAACTTAAGAAGGAAATACGAGAAAAACGATACACTACATCTTTATACTTAACATTTAGTAGGTACCTATTATCTAAAGATGATAGATAACTATAGGTGTGGACCTTGAACTGCGATTATAATTATTATTTCATAGTAGGTAGTATTTGAATAACCTAATAATAGAACCTACAAATTATGGACCTATCTAACCTAACTAACATTGATCACGCACCAAAGTTCAATCTAATTGTTAATTTTTTTATGTTGAAAAACGTTTTCTAAATTGTCAACAGGGAACGGTTATTTTTATTAAGATGATAGCTACAGCAAATTAAACACATCCCTATACTCAAACCTTTCAATAATTGATGTGATTGCACACAATTGAAAATAATATTTTCATGTTCTTGTTATGTAATATATATTATGGCATCAAATGTACCTATTGTCGTAATTGCACTACATCAAATTTATATGTACTTATGCACTTTGACTCATTAACATTTACTCCTTTTTACTAAATTTCAAAAGTTAGTTCACCTAACTGTAAATAATAATTGCTGATTATAGGGAGTATAGCTACCTTTGTCAATTAAATTATATCATTAAATTTGAATATTGTTTGTTACAGAAGAATTATCAAATCAGAAGAAGAGAAATATCATCTAATGGGAACAGGCAAATTGGAATTCGCATCAAGATTGATGAGCCGTTGATGGCTGTTTACATGATATGACAATTCATGTCTCTATAATCATGTTATGTATTTGGCAGTATAGACAGAGTTACAGAAAGGCAGTAAATGAGTGGACCAAACTGCCACAAGCAATTACTTCATCTCACTGCTTGAGGCAACTTATGTTTTGTTGCAGGGAAAAATGAAATGATGTAATCTTAACAAAAATATGTATATTTTGATAAAGAAAGAATAACATACAATGTTTTATTCTGTATATGTGTTATGCATTCACTAAATATAGATATATATGTTACAATATTATGCTTTTCCTTTATTTGAAATACAATAATATTTTATAAATACAAAACAATCCATGTAAGAAGTAAGATCTTGGAAATATTTTACATAAATTGAGTATATTTATGAAAACACTATTAGACAGTCCTAATTAATTATGTCTCTTAATAATAAAATTCGTTTTTACATTCACACAAACTATACTTGCTGCATATTAAGTCCAGTGATTAAACATAAAACTGGTTTCTGTGAAAAAATAACTACAATACAATACACAGGTACATTCAATACCTAATAAACTTGTAAAGCTAATCTCTGCTACTATAAATTTTACATAAATTGAGTATATTTATCAAAACACAATTAGACAGTCCTAATTAATTATGTATTTTAATAATTAAATTCGTTTTTACATTCACACAAACTATACTTGCTGCATATTAAGTCCAGTGATTAAACATAAAACTGGTTTCTGTGAAAAAATAACTACAATACGATACACAGGTACATTCAATACCTAATAAACTTGTAAAGCTAATCTCTGCTACTATAAATTTTACATAAATTGAGTATATTTATCAAAACACAATTAGACAGTCCTATTTAATTATGTATTTTAATAATTAAATTCGTTTTTACATTCACACAAACTATACTTGCTGCATATTAAGTCCAGTGATTAAACATAAAACTGGTTTCTGTAAAAAAATAACTACAATACAATACACAGGTACATTCAATACCTAATAAACTTGTAAAGCTAATCTCTGCTACTATAAATTAAACTCAAGTGTTCCATAACATGCTACACTGAGACATGTTCAATTTGTAAACTCCTTATTTCAGTACTAATATTGCCTCAGACTTCATATTCTTGCTGCACCGAGACATGTCCAATTTGTGAACTCATTATTTCAGTACTAATATTGCCACAGACTTCATATTGTTGCTACACCGAGACATGTCCAATTTGTGAACTCATTATTTCCATACTAATATTGCCGCAGACTTCATATTCTTGCTACACCGAGACATGTCCAATTTGTCAACTCATTATTTTAGTACTAATATTGCCACAGACTTCATATTCTTGCTACGCCAAGACATGTCCAATTGGTGGACTCATTATTTCAGTAGGTACTAATATTGTTGCACACTTCATATTCTTGCTATTCTTGCCTAGTCTCGGTTCTTGAAGTCTGCCGTAGTTAGCTAAAAACAAGAAATTATTAAACATTAAAATAAGTAAAAAAGACATGACTTTATTTAATGATATTTTTTATTACTCCTGTATTTATCAAAATAATAATATATCATTTCAGTTTGCCAACAAATTATATATTTATTAAGACTATGACAGACTTAGAGGTTACCTATAATTTTTTTATGAATTTCAGAACAATATTCAGAAAATTTTTAGTTATTCTATAACTAAAAATTTTCTGAATATTGTTTATTTTTAAACTGACTGACTTTAAAAACACATGCATTTAGTAATTTGAAATACTGGCTTGGGAAAATATTTACTAACCATTGGTATAAATACAGATAAAAATAACATCCTAATCTTTAGAATACATACCTAGTGGTTTGTATATCACTGCAATTTGTTTATTGCGCGACATCTTTCAACATTTGCCAATTTATTCAAAACTGCTTAGTGTTGAAGTCCTTTTATCCACATGTCTTATGATCTACTTGCTTCTTACACTCCTGAGACGTTTCAAACTCGATCTGCGCACTATTTCAGCTAAACTGAACACGAAAGATCTGAAAGAGTAAGTTTAAGAGAATTAAAGACAAATAATAGGAATGATTGGTTTACTATGTATCTCGTTGACAATGAATAGGTAAACGATGATAGAATAATACTTACTCAGCATAATGTAGGCGAAATAATTAAGTTTGAAAGAAAACAACAAAGGTAATAATTCAACTGACTTATCTGACTTAATCTGACTGACATTTATAATGTCATTTTAGTGATGCCAGATGCAATTTCTAAATTAGTATTATAATGCTGAAGAGTTTGTTTGATTGGACACGCTAATCTCAGGCACTATATTAGTTGCCGTTTATATTCCGTGAGAGCGTAGTATTTCCTTTGATGGGTGGATCACGGCACAGAAAATCACTCTTTTGTCTGTTCCGTGGGGTCGATCCACTCGTGATGAAATCAGTGTCATCCGTATAAATCCGATAGAATACCTCAACCGATAAACTGCATAAGTATATAAAATAGATGAGCGTAGCTGCGGCATCCGCTTTTATTTGTATATCTATATTCTTTTTATAGACTCACGCACACCTGTATCCCTGACGGGGTAGGCAGATATGTAATATTACACCCACATTTCGCCATGAATTTTTAGGTCCCAGTGGTCCCACGTAATAGGAGGCGAGCCTTGCCTTTACCGGGCACATCACTAGACTCCGTTACTCTCTACTGTGTTATTATATTTATATTTCATACATATAATAAAACACTAAAAAAAATATTTTTGTACATTGAATATGTTTAGAAAAAAAAATACTCTGTTAGGCTAAGAATCAGTAAAGGAGTATGAATCTAGAAAATAAATTCTGTCTGTTTGTCCGTTTGTCTATTTGTACACGCTAATCTCCGAAGTTACTGGATGGATTTGAAACTTTTTTTGTAATATTGCTATTAGGTCTGGGTCAACATAATTATAGTCTATATTAATTGATTTTGGAAAGTGGAACACCTGATGCAGAACCACAACAGCCCACAGTGTCCGCCCTAGAACAAGCTATGTGGACAGAAGTCATTAATTCCCGGAATTAGTTACTTTCTACCTGTAAACAACACCCCTAAACCCCTGATTCCAAGAATTGTTTACGTGTAACATTCCATACTGATGAGTCATCGTTTATTAAAGTAAGCTAATGAGGTAAATGCAATTAAAGAAATAGGTCAGTGGCATTTTGCTACACTTGTGCTAACACCTCATGGTGACAGTTCTTATTTTGTTTAAAGTTTTAGTGATGGATTTTACTTCTGGAGGTACCTATGTAGGTATAATATTTTTTCTTGTAAGAATCCTTTTAATGCGAAAAATGATGTTTTATCTTTGTTTTCGAACTTATCAAGCTTGGAAAAGCCATGTATCCTCTTGTATCTAGGCTGAAGTTTTGATATGTTTTAGCTGCATGACTATGGATAATTATGGCATATATTTTACGTAACACACTTGAGTACAACTATTTTTTTTTCTTATTTTTCAGAAAAGCTTTACTCTATTAGTAAAATAGAGCTTTTCGAAAAATGGCTAAAGCTCGAAAAAAGCGATAGAAATGATCGTTTATTTGAGTTTATTTCATCTAAGTTTGATTTCTTTGACATTACTGAAGAATGTCAAAGGGAAATTAAGATGAAATTAGCTAGTATTTCTTAGAAAATTTCTACAAAATGGGTTTCTTCAGGAAAGTCAAAAGAGCGTTTCCTTAATAAGAATAAGATGAGGCTGGAAGGCGATGAGATAGAATTTTGTATGCGATCGACTCAACCACAGCCTTCTCCGCTGACCTTTTTCGGCCTGGCAGGCCTAAAAAACGTCTTCGAAGATTCGTATTTTAAAACTAAAAAACGTAGAGTTGAAGATCTAGTTCAATCGCGAAGTGTTGGAGAATTAATGACTGCAGCAGAGGTAACTGAATGGTCAACTGGACATAAGAACGTTGCCAGAGTTATAAAGAAGCTTCAGCTTCCGTAAGTGTATGTATTAGCCTTCAACAACCAAGTGCTGTGCAAAGTAATAGACCGCTGAGTAGTGACGAGGCATTAACGTATTATATTGATTCAAAATCAACAAGTCACTCATACAAGCAGACTAGGACATGGACTATGAAAGTCGGACATCACGTGTTTCCATCATATGAATGAATTGTTAAATAAAAAAAGCGTGTTATCCTTCCGAGAATCACGTTGTTGTGACACAATCTCGAGCAGAAATTGAGCTACAAGCTATTTTAAATAAAACTGCAGAACGGTAAGTTAGAAGCTCAGAGAGAAGTTGTCACAAGCGTGCTCCACAATTCCTCGTTTACTCTTATAAGTAAATGGGTGGTCTATCATCATAGTGGTTATAAACAGAGATTTGATAATAGCGAAGACACTGATGTGTTCCTTTTCGTTTTTTCATTTGTTTCTCTTAGGTTAATCGACGAAGGTAACAACATTATCTGGCAAAAGCCTCATCCATCGTCGACGATGTTTTGCCGTTCAATTAAATTCATTTTTGCCAAAGAAACTACGGAATTAACAAAAATCGAGAGTAATAATGTTTTGGAACAAATAAACAACTTGGAGCCTACATCTTGTGATCTTGGTGGTTCTTTTTATATTTATTATTTGATTTGAATTGACTATTATTTTTTATAAATATGTCAGTTAATAATTTTTGTATAAATATGTCAGTTTGTAATTTTTGTATAATATATGTCAGTTTAAAATTTTTGTATACATACATAACGTCACGCCTTTTATGCCCGAAGGGGTAGGCAGAGGTGTATTTCTACACCCACTTTTCGCCAGATATACTTTAGTCCCACGTAATAAGGGGCGAGCCTATTGCCGTACCGGGCACATTTCCAGACTCCGTGCTGCTACTGAGAATTTCGTGACAGAAAAACCCAATAACACTCCCCGACCCAGGAATCGAACCCGGGACCTCCCGATCCCACGCGCACATTTATGCCGCGAGACCAACGAGGCAGTCGTATAGGGTTTGATGTCAAGTTTTCCGTCTCTACGCAAAGATGGTATTTGCATCGTGTTATTCCTTAGTCACCTCTTACGACACCCACGGGAAGATAGGGGGTGGTGACACTTGTATTCTATGCCGTCAACCACACGGCATAATTTATTTAATAATATAGTATTATATATTATAATGACTGAAAATATATTTTTGTCCACCTGACTTGTTCTACGCCGAACACTGTGCAGCCCGGCGAAACTATAAAACATAAAAATGCGGTTTGGCAAAAAACATGATGCCTGATGAGCATTTTCTGATGAGAGATTATTTGAAGATCTCGAACATCTGATGCGGAGAGCCCAGCTACGCTAAAACATATAGCCATGACGTGTTAGATAAAGTTATTTAGTCTGATGTGCTTTTCTGTTGCCTTATAAAAATCAGAGATCTGAAACATCTGGTGAGGAGTTATAAGATCCCATCTGCACTATACTATAATTATACAATATACAGACTCGACGGCTTAGCATTAGTTGTCCAATATTAAGAGGATTTCTTGTTGAGAGATCCATATTCATAATTCTTCGAGCAATTAAAGACCCGAGGAAGGACATCGTTTTTATCGCGATAACCGACATCCACGCGGGCGGAGCCGTTAGCGACAGCTAGTATTGACATATGTATTTTGTATGGATCTGTTGTCAAATATGCCTCTCTAATCTTCAAATACATGGGTAGATTGTATACATAATATAAGAGAGACAGAAACTTATATTAGAGAGACTTGAGTTCGAAACCATAGCGTTTTTATTTATTTTGTGGTTATTGTGTGCTGCAATGTGACCGTAGAGTACGTTAATCCGTTGGTTCCTTCTGTCATAAAGATCTTTGACCGTCTTTGTAAGGAGTAAGTAGCGGCAGTAGCTTGAAATATCCTGATTCTGGTCAAAACCATATTATCATTTTAAGTTGCGGAGGTCAGATGACATAAGAAATAGGTACTTAATCGAGTCGTATATACAATCGGGATAACTAGAATAAGTAACTTTAATACTCAACTTTTCTATTCTTCAATCAGATGATTCTATTGTTCAATGATAGCAAATAATGAAGATTTTTGTTGTTTAGTCCAATGAATAACACAAACGGCTTAAGTTACTAATCTATTACCAGAATATACAATATTAACACAGTAATAGATTCGCAATTAGCCTATTAACAATTTCACATGAGGCTACGAATACGTTGGTTCTACTATTTCACTAATTCTGTTCTTATATTATGAACACGACTTCATGGCCATTGCATCAGTATATCCGAGTGAAATTATTCGTCTCATACATCCACTCGCGCGGAGCCACGTGTGACAGCTAGTTCATAATATTATATTTATAATATATAATTTATAATTAGACGTTGTTTTTTACAATATGTGACGCGGAGTAAGTAGTGACTTGGAGTTCTAATTAAAATTAATAAGAAAATTTTCGACGTATCATTTCAGATATAGTCATGTATATCTCAAAGCATATTGGTTCTACCATCCATGTGGTACACATTATTTGCATTAAATTGTGAATCAAAACCATTCTCTCTCCTCTTGAACACACACAAAAAATTTCATCATAATCGGTCCAGTCGTTTAGGAGGAGTTCAGTAACATACACACGAACACAAGAAATATATATAATATATATAATAATAAATAAAATAATTTAATAAAGATAAAGATGTACCTAATTAAAAGTTAAATTCCCAAAAATAATTGCCTTTGGCAACATTAATTAAGACTTCTGATTTTACAGTGTTGTTACATTAGATAAATTATTAGTCGTGTATGGTCGTAAAACAAAATTCCATATAAATTACATTACATTTAATAATAAGAAGATTTTGTTAATTTTATTGCAGGATTAATTTCACGTTGCAAATAAAACAATTAAATAAATAATCAAAATAATTCATGACTAATTATATTACAAAAATATATATAAAAGTTGTCAACACTCATGTATTTTAAATCTGGTATTCTGGTTTACCATCTCCGTCGTGTCAAAAATGTCAAAATGAATGCATATACTTCATCTCTTTCTTTCCGAGTAGTTAAAAAGAGAGAGAAATAGAGTGCGTGGCCTATGTGCGTATGTGTGCAGATGATCGGAAATGGCCTGCCCGCCGTGCCATTTTGAGAGCTCGTACTGCGGATCAGTCGAAATGGAGTGAAGCACATCGAGCTGTCCATTCTCTACAACGGATAAGTCGTTGGAAAACTCGTACTAGACCCTCAGATGCAGATAGTTTTTCTTGATTATCTGATAAACTATGGGTCGCACAAAGAATATGTGAACGAGATTTTTGTTTGCAAATTAAATTCTCTACATTAGTCATAAAATTTTTATCATAATGCAAATATAATAAAACATATATCTTTAGATAATGATCTATAGAGCTCCTATGCACCCATGAATACTTATTCATGGGTGCACACCATGCGTGCCATGTTCCAAATACCTACTTATTTGGAATACAACACGCGCGCATTCTTAATTGCGGCTTAAAAGATGTGTCTTCCGAAAGAAAAATCCGTTCGATCATGTTTGTCAATGCAATTTTCAAAAAAAATACGGAAGCATTCAGGTATGTTTCTTTTGTTTCCGCTTGTTCAACAGGCTTATGGATAGCCTTCTAAAATATTTTTGATATGACTGGAATCAATGCTATAGGTCTGTAACGAGTCATACTATGTTTATTATGTTTCTTAAAGAGCCGTTTTATTATGGTCCTTTTCAATTCCGTGGGACTACTCCCTGCATAATACCGAAAATTATGTGGCTTATTGGATTTGATATTTTATTAGACACGGTTTTCAGTATCCAAGTTGTATCCATACACCATCGTATCCAGTACTGTTTGTAGACCTTAATTTAATATTGTGTATGTTCCGGTTAAAATATATGCCACTATTGTCAGGTGAGGTGCATTCATCATAAAATACTACTTGTATATAAATTATATAAAGTCTGACAATAACAGTTTTCTACACGAGTATACATGCGCGGTAATACCATAGTAAAAACTAATAAACTGATTTAAATAATAGTTACAGGTAGCACGCCACTGCGTAATGTTGATGTTGTGCATGTATTGTTAGAGAGAGATGCAGGGGGCCTTTAATATTGCGTTCTCTCTCCCACCGGCGGACACGAATAGGCCCCACTCTGCCACTCTATTCTTAATATCTCTATGGTAAGAAGTCAATTAGAATGCAATGCAGTCATCTGGAGCCCACATGAAATTAAATATAATCTTATAAAACAAATTTATTAGATATCTGTATATGAGGTATTATGGCGTGTATCCCTACATAGACTCACGTCTGTTTCCCCGAAGGGGTAGGCAGAGGCCTATTAAACGCCCACTTTTCGCCAGTGTTTTGATCCCACGTAATAGGTGGCGAGCCTATTGCCGCTTATCAGGATATTTTGTTTGCCAGAGCCTCGTCCGTTGATCGGCAGGTGCACCACTTGCAGGTGAGGTTGGCTTGGGACCCTAAGTTCTTGGTGGGAACCCTATGCACCCTATGTCTCCCTTTTACCCTTTAATGTATCCAACTCTATTCATTTTAGGTATGGTTGGTTATAATGAGTTGAGGGTGAGAAGGGAACTGGCAATCGCCTCATATATACTCAAGGTTTTAAGGGGCAAGATAATAAACCCAAAAAATGCTAGAGATATTAAATTTCCACGTTCCAGATAGATATGTATATCGGCGACGAAGACCGCAGTTTGTGAAAGTAGCACGCATACTGCAAGAGGCGCTTCTGACGCGCGCACACAAAACTCTCAATCTCGTCGCTGATAAATTGGACCTTTTCTGTTGCTCAATGAGTGAATTCGCAAAGATAGCTTTATTTATAATCTGTTATAGTAATGTGTAGGTATATAATTTATAATAAGATTAAGGTGTATAGACTGTAATAGATATAAGTAGGTATAATTAAATAAGTACCTAATTATAGAAAACCATCTATAGCATTAAGGTTACATGTAATGATAGTGTTGTGTATGTATACAACGTGTAACGGAAATAACGCACATCCTCAGACACCCCAATTAGAATACCTTGTTGCAATCATAATGCATGCATTGCTTTTTTTATTTGCGTAAATAATGTTTTTTAAAGAAAGTATTAACTCAATTAAAAGTGAAAATCGTGGTCACTGTAAATCTGCGCACGCACACAAACGAAACGGTTGCTATGGTAAACAAACAACAGCGATCTGATAGGAACGAAATACGATACCTACGATGTAACAAAATGTTTGAAATTCAGTCTGTAAACCACACTCAGAGTGGGGTTTACAAAAATGATGTTTGAATAATTTGTCGACCACTGTTGATATTACTAAAGATATTATGAGGATTTCAATTGATGACATGTAAATTATTAATATTCTTATGTTTTGAAATGAAATGAAATACTTCTTTATTTCGTATAAACAAGTAAGTAATGCAAGTACTTACGAAACGTCATTAAAAAAAAGCATTTTATACAATTATTTTTGTGTGCCGAATTAGAACAGCTCAATCCCAAGCGTTTTGGTCGTCTTTATATGTTATCTTATGATCAATAATTATTTTAATGAATTGACAATTATTATTAGGTACCTACTTTTTATTTTAATAATAATATTTTAATCCGTTTGGTGACGGATTAAGAATACGGAATGTTACCACCCCATATCATCCCATGGGTGTCGTAAGAGCCGACAGAGGGAGCATTTATTATGCAGAGAAAACCCGGCCAGCGTGGTATAGTAGACCAATTCCTCCTTTCGAAGGAGAGGTCTAGTCCAGCAGTGGACTGTTAAAGGCTAATGATGATTACTTTTTATAATCTATACATATAATAAAATGGTAGGAAAGTCAAAACTGTACATTGAATATTTTTTTAAAAGAATAATTGGGGTGTGATCTACTATCGATACCGAGGCCAAAGATATAGTTTTTAGAATTTTTGTCTGTTTGTCTGTTTGTCTGTTTGTCTGTTTGTCTGTTTATCTGTTTATCTGTTTGTCCTTATATCCGGGATAAAGTAAAAAAGTACTGCATGGATTTACTTCAAATTTGGCAAAAATATTATCAAAAAGTCGGGTCACCACATAGGCTACATATTATCACGCTATGACCTACAGGGAACGAGCAGAGAACCTTTATTTCTTCAACGCATTCTGTAACAACGTGTAATGTAACAATGCATATTTGAATGTTGTTATTATGTTAACTATGCTATAAGCTAGCTTCACACTATAAAAAACACGCAATATAAGTAACTTAGGCTGATAAACATAATTAATTGAATAAATAGAATCAAGACAATTTTAATGCAGCGCCATCTAAGAGAGTTCAAAAATATCAAGTCGAATTACATGTGTAAAGCCTTTTTGGATATAAATAATTTAAATTTGAACATGTTGGCGACGTTAATAGTTGTTTTCAAAAGTCATAGATGGAGTTGTACATTTTCTTCTTAAAAATTGTATTTTTAATTCGTATCAGAGATGAGCAAGACTATTAGTTGAAGTTATTTAATTAATTAACTACACCATCGCCACACTTGATTGCTTACATCATTTCTGTCAGAATAAATAGTAATAGAGTTAGTACAAAATAAACATTTTGGTCACATTGGTATAATGATTGCTTCTTAATTAATATATTTTCATGTCGCAAGTAAACTTGCTTTAAATTGTCTTCCGGGATATACATATAGCACGTACCTTTGTTTGGATTAACTGTATATAAACATTAGTGAGATGTGGAACTAGCTAGATTATTTTTACTCACACACAGCCATTTATTTATTGTTACGTCTGAAGCGGTTTGGCGGATACTGGTGTACTCTAGATACATGAGAAGCATCCTACCGTAATGCATTTACACGACCACCTAGAGAACGGCCAGCGCATATATTTTGATCCCAGCGTTGCTGAGCACTTGGAAAATCCGCGTCAAACAACTCTCTTGGCATTTTTCAGGCTCTGTAAAATCGATCAGTTTGGGAGGTCCCTTACGTATGACGAGATGCCTTCATATTACACGTACGACAAGCAAAAGGGTGTATTTAACCGACGTTGACAAGCAGGTGCTGTGGAAGGCTTTCCAGGAAGTTTCAAGGACACCGCATTTTCTAGAGTTTATACCGTACTTTTATATTATTAGTGTAATAATGTCGAATGCTATTTTCTGCGGTTGTTACTTCACACGGTCCGAGGCCCAACGTCTTTCGCCTTTCTGAGGACATTTGATGGCTTGGAGTATCCCACTTACCGCACAGTCTGCGTAGTACGTCACTTTCTCGACGGTGACCAATACTGGGATGACAACCTCGCGGAGGCGAGCGTCAGTGACAGTCCCAGCCGCATGCGTCATCTGTTTGACGTCATCTTGGTGTTTTGTGGAGTCGCGAACGCGGTAGCTTTCTGGGGGAAGTATCGCCATCATCAGTCTGAAGATTTTCTACGAGCTTTGAGGCGTGTTACTAGAGATGAAGTCGAAGTAACTGATGACCGCGTGCTGAACACCTGTCTCAGTTCAGTTCAAGACGTGGTAATTTCTATCAGCGGCAATCCACTGGTCAAATATTTGTTACCAGCTTCCCAATCATCACCGCATCAAGACCGTGAAAATTGGGAGTATAACGCTGAGACAATTTGAAATGACACCTTACGAATTTTACAACACCGTCCTTGAAAGCGTTGGGCAAAGCCAGGCTAAAATGTTTTTCTTGGATGCTCCTGGTGGAACAGGAAAAACATTTGTTACTACTGGCATACTTGCAGAGGTCAGGAGGCAAGGCCAAATTGTCATTGCTGTAGCGTCGCCGGCAATCGCTGCCACACTGCTTCTGGGTGGCAATACAGCACATACCATGTTTAAATTTCCCATCGATTTAGAGAGCGCCGTAACACCCGTTTGTGGTGTGTCACGTAACAGTTATAAGGGACACGTGCTCAAGGATTGCTCTCTGATCGTATGGGATGAGCGTACGATGGCCAATAGGAAGGCAGTTCAGGCCATGGACAGAACCCTGCAGGACATCCGCAGGGACGAGCATTTAATGGGTGGTCAAAGTTCTGTTCAGTGACGATTCCCGACAAACGCTTCCCGTGGTGACACGGGGTTCGAGGGTTGACGAGGTGAGTCATCATCATCATCATCAGCCTTTAACAGTCCACTGCTAGACTAGGCCTCTCCTTTGAAAGGAGGAATTGGCCTACTATACCACGCTGGCCAAACGGGTTGGTATAGGGTTTGTATCAAGTTTTCCTTCTCTTACAGTGCTGTTCTTGCTTCCTCTGACGGCTCTTACGACACCCATGGGATGATATGGGGTGGTGACATTCCGTATTCTTAATCCGTCACCACACGGACAAGGTGAGTGCTTCGTTGAAATTATCTTTGTTGTGGTCACGAGTTCGTATACTGCGCTTGACCATAAATATGAGAGCTCAGCTTGGCGTCAATGCACGTGCTCAAAAATTCTAAGATGTCTTTCTAAGTCTTGGCGAAGACACTCTACCAGAGGAGAGAGGTGGACAGGTGGTGCTTCCAGAGTGTCTCAGTAGAGTTGTATCCAGCTAAGAATTAGGTATACAGCTGTATACCGTAATAGCAGAATTCGTGAGTGTGTGAGTGGCCTACTTTGACGCCCAAAAACGATCAGGCTGTAGCAATTACCGAATGCATTCTCTCGGAAATTGAGAGGAATGAAGTGGTCTACACCTCTATAAACACTGTCGTCGAGCAAGAAAACGCCACACATTATTCCGTGGAATTTCTGAACTCCCAGTCAGCAAGTGAACTTCCAGTGCATAGCATCAAGCTGAAGGTCGGTGTCCCGATTATGCTTCTTCGGAACCTATCTCCTCCGAAGTTGTGTAACGTGACCCGCCTGAAAGTCATCTCGCTCCACAGACACACCATTTAGGAAATTCTTACGGGTTGTGGCGTCAGCGAGGCAGTATTTATACCACGCATTCCTCCCATACCTCATAATTCAAGCGCATACAGTTCCCCGTGAGTGTTTGCTTCGCGATGACCATCAATAAGTCGCAGAGGCAGACATTGAGGGCAGCGGGTGTCCTGTATGTCGCTTGCTCCTGCGTCACCAGTCCTGACTCTCTTTACATTTTGGCTGCGGAGAGCCAAACCACTAATGTTGTATATCGAGAAGTCCTATAAGTATGTATTTTACCCTGTTATTTATTCCTTATTTTCTCCATCTGCTTCAGTCACAACTTATGACTTAATTCAGCAGAATCGCCATAAAGTCATTTATTCAAAGCAGGCTGAAAATCAGCACTTTTTGAAGGTCAATTTTACAAAAGACAGTCTCCCTCTGTTACTACACTTTCTGCAGGTATGAAATATAAAGAAGAAACGGGTAAATAAATGTTATTTTAAAAGGTATATCTTCTCTTATCTTCACGCCTTTTATCCCCGAAGGGGTAGGCAGAGGTGTATTACACACCCACACTTCGCCAGATATGTTTCGGTCCCAATGTAATAAGGGGCGAGCCTATTGCCGTCTACCGGGCACATTGTTAAGCGAGCGATAATTAATTAATATTTTTTAATACACACATAACTTCAAAAAGTCATATGTGTGTGCCAGGGGTAGCTGGGGATCGAACCCAAGCCCATCATCTCGGCAGTCCGTTACATACACCACAGGGCTATCGCCGCCGCGTATTTTTTAAAAGGTATTTATCGTAGGTGTTTATTTAATAGTTAGGTGCTGTATAGCGTTCACGCAGACGACGTCGCGGGCAGCAGCTAGTTTTAAATAAGTAGGTAATCAATTATTGTGACATTGTTATTGTGGAGGGATAAAGGTGTGGTGTTCCTCCAACTAGAGGGAGCAGTGGCGGCGCTAGGCGTCGGCGACGTCGGCGACCGCCGACGGCCTCGCGCCTGAGGGGGCCTCGCAAAAAGTTATACAAGTTACCTACATACTTAATTTCGTTTCGCCAATCATCCTGGATTAGGTAGCCGACACCGAATAATTCGGGAAAAAGCTAAGCAGATGATAATGACTTTAATTATTATTTTCGAACACGGGCTTAACCAGATCAGTGTTGGGTGAAAATTTTTGAATTGTTATTTATTGATTCATACATTATTTTATAATTTGGCTCACTTAATTTCAACGGCTTTTTTACTACGAAGTAAACGGGGCCTCACCATCGATTTAGAAAAGGGCCTCGTGAACTCGATGTCGCCGACGTCCACATGTGGTCTAGCGCCGCCACTGAGAGGGAGGAGCCTCTAACCAAGCTGGGTGGTCGTGCTTGGTGGCCTGCAGGCCGACGGACATATTTTCGCGGTTGTATATATGCGTCGTAGCGCGCGAAAGTTGATATCGCGGTTCAGTTAAATATTTCCCGCGTCGTTAGGTAGAGTAGTGCTGTAGTAGTTTCGTCGTCATTGGGTAGATGGCGCTTGTCAATGTTGTCGTGTTATGTAGTTGGTCGCTACATCACTCCCCCCCAAGACCGGAGGTCGTTCTTGAAGGTGATGGTCAGTTGTCGAGGCTTCTGAGGAGCGTGCCAGTGGAGAGTCTGTAGTCGCTTGTCGCAGTGTGCTTTGCAAGTCCCACGGTGAGTCGGGGAGAGGTTGCGAAGGTGATGTGCAGTCGGTGATGAGCAGTAGGCGATGAGCAGTGAGTGTCCCACAGTGAGTCGGGGAGTTGCTGCGTAGTGGCTGCGTCGTGGCTGCGTAGTGGCTGCGTAGTGCTGCGAAGTGCGGCCAAGCGGTTGCGTGGTGGCATTGCTGCGTGTACGGGAGCGATGTGCGCTGCTTAGGAGGACCGTGTGTGCAGTGAGGTGTGCCGCGGCGCTGGAGAGGCTGCAGGGAAGACCAGGCATGCAAGTCTGCATGGCCTACGGTGGGCCCTGGCCGAAGATGCTGGCTGACTTGATTGCTGACCATCAGGTGAAGTGCGTAGTGAGGCGAGGTGGAGATGACGATGCTGTTGCTGGATCTGACCTGTGAAGGCTTCTTCAGATCACGTCGGGAGCTGTTGGTAATCTGACCGATGAAGGCTGCTTCAGATCACGTCGGGAGGCTGCTGGTAATCTGACCGGTGAGGGTTGCTTCAGATCACGTCGGGGTCACCAATGTGGAGGATAAAGGTGTGGTGTTCCTCCAACTAGAGGGAGGAGCCTCTAACTAAGCTGGGTGGTCGTGCTTGGTGGCCTGCAGGCCGACGGACATATTTTCGAGGTTGTATATATGCGTCGTAGCGCGCGAAAGTTGATATCGCGGTTCAGGATCGTTTGAATATTGCCCGCGTCGTTAGGTAGAGTAGTGCTGTAGTAGTTTCGTCGTCATTGGGTAGATGGCGCTTGTCAATGTTGTCGTGTTATGTATAGTTGGTGCCACGAGAAGATAGACTTTTTGTAAACAAACATTCAGGGCTTCACAACCTTTCTTTCAAACAGTTGTGTTCTACTTTTTATGCTTCAGTGAAGTTTGATATTTTTTTTTACTGTATTTTTTTTAAATGTGTTTGACTTTATATATTTAAATATTATTATCTATGACTTCTAGCCGTGTCTAGAAAAATGTAAATTTGAATGAAAATAAATATATTTGATTTTGTGTAAGAGTGGTCCTGATTTGTGTGAGTGATTTTCCTGAAAGAATTTTCATTAGTTTGGGGACTTCATGTAGTTTTTTCACACGTAAGTTAATTCAAGTCAATAATATAGTACCATGTATGTCAATGATAGCGTACAAACAGGATACTCTATTATGGACTTGATTTCATAGGCAATAAATAATTTGCCCCTAGTCTAGCTATCCTAAAATATTAAATAATTGTCCACAAATGTGATATATTCCAGACAACTAGCTAGTACATCGCATATTTTTTTTTAGGAATGGACATTGTACGCGGTATGCGCAAATCAAAGATGGATTGATAGGTAAAATAATGATATATTGATAAAACACTAAAATTAACAGATTTACAGATATTGATTGATTGATCGATACGCGGCGAAAGTTGCTATATGTGCGATAGGTAGCGCGGTGTACGGTGTTGCAACGACTACTGAACTATATGAGATATAATTTGCTGATGTAGACTAAAAGTATTTATTATAATAAAATGTGTGTTTCGCGGCGCATCGATGTCAGCATAAAAGTAAAACTATTGTATTGTACGGGTTTGCCCGTACATGCTCCCCTACAGAAAGAAGCAAAGAAAAAACAATTGCGAAATGTGAAGTATTGATAATGAATGTAAAAACAATGCTATGAAATATTTTAAGGTATATCAAAATGCTTCTTAGTGTCTCTAGTAAGTCTTATAAATACACTAATCACTCACAAGTTAGAAATACTAGTGTACGAGCCTAAAATAGGGGAGGTGGCTTTATCTGATAACCTTGCACTTACCACCTTGGCCCTCTCACTCACACTTTGATACACTACACTTTCACTAGCGGGAACACCCTGTTGGGTGCTGACGTGAGGAGTGGGCGCCGGCGCCAGCGCTGCTCGTGGCAGCGCGGCGGGCGCGGGTGCTGGTGCCGCGGGGGCCGGCGGCGCGGCGTCGGGGGAGGGGCGCGAGCGCGCGCGCCTCCACATGTACACGCCGAGGGCTACTGCTGCCAGGCCTAGCGCGCCGTACATCAGCGTGTAATGATGAATGTCATGATATGACAGGCTGCTAGCTAAAGCTCCATTTTCCTTCAAAATCTTTATCTTGTCGTGTATGGCTTTCAACTCGGCTTGATGGTTCTCTATGCTTGTTTCGTTCCAATCATCATGAGATATGGAGACGTTTATGATATGGTTTATGGATGCGACTACTGGAGCGTACAAGTTTGGCGAGATATCAATGCCACTAGACCTCTGTTCATGTGCGATTATTTCGAAGTTGTCAAACTTCATTATGCAGCCATGCGCGATAGAAATAAGACCGGAGTGCGTCAGCTGGTGTGTTGCAATTTGATCTCCGCATATTGTTCGTACCTGACATTGACCGCAACAGAAATAAATATAATAGTTTGTAGTGTGGGTCTCCATCCATATGTTTGTACAGGGTTTGATGTCCAGTGCGCAGTCAGCGTTTCTAAGTTGGCAAAAGTCCTTATCTCGACTCAGTTTATAGATAGGAGAGTGGATATGACATAATTTTACGTTTGTAGACTGGCAGGCGTTCAATCCATTTTCTGTCATGATTATGTAAGCATCTTTTTTCAGATTAACGGCTACAAAATCCGAAACAGGCTGAATAGTTAACATAGCTTTATGTTCCTTTTCCAGCGGAATGGGAATAAGTTTAAAAACTTCGAAAGTGTCTCGACTTATTAACGGTATGTGCACCTCGAATATGGAATAATTCCTAAGCATCTTCGCCTTAACGCTTAGGAGCTTGTAAATTTGAGTAAGATCTGTGTGAATATTTTCAATAGGCAAGGTAATGTCATTAGATAAATGACTCGCTATTGAACTGAGTTCATCTTGTAATTGTTGCGCTGTTACGAGGTGGGGATTGAACCGTCCGTGGTACACGTCCGTGATGGTATCAATTAAGGCATTTTGCAAGTCCTTTAGGTCATGTAACAGGTTACTTGCGATGACACTTCCCATAAAAGCTAGGCTAATATTTTGAGTTTCCGCTTTAAGTGTTGATACAGCGTTTTTCAAGTTTGATAACTGCATATGAATCATTTTGTGCTGTCTGTGCATTGTACTTTCTGTTCGCTTCAAGAGATTAAACTCCGCTTCTATAACGGAGGTTTGATTTTGCCAAAATGATGCGATATGTTTTTCATTGTTGCGAAGGAGGGTGATATCTTTCTCGTACTGTTCTGCGAATCTCGCGTCCAGTACGCCGAACAGGCCATTTGCGATGTAACCGACACCGTCGATAAGTCCACGGCGCCACCTGTTCGCTCGCGTGTCAAAGTGCTGAGCGAGTAACTTGTGATTATTGTACACGAGTTCGTTGTACCCGTGACGCAATTGCAGTAATACTATATCACAAGGTGTTACCTCCTGTATCAAAGTACACGATTGTTCAATTGAATTTATGCTTTTGTTTAGTGCCGTAATGCCTTCCCAGTAAGGTTCCATATTGTAGTATACAATAAGTTTCCAATCATCTCTTATTGGTTTCATGTTCGTCAGTTTATCGAAGTAAAGATGTTGATTATTTCGGAATTTGGTAATGTTAAGAGCGCATTGGGAAGTTGTTATTATGTTTAAAAATAAGATAATAGCTGTAAACACTGAAACTAAGCTTAATCGAGTTGGTTTGTTTCGCTTATGTTTCTGTACGATATGACAACTTTTAGCGTCGTCGGCGGTATCAATGTTATCGTTAATGGGTAATACAGATAACTTGGTGACGGGACGTTTCAATGTGCCGTTTTTTGTCTTCAATGTTACCACGCGGACAAGACTGTCGGACCCTGGATGCAATTTGATGATTCTGCCCATTAACCATTTTCCTGGCGGCAAATTGTCATCATGGACCATAACAACGTCGTTCAGTCTGATGTTATCTTTCGCTTGTCGCCATTTGCTTCTCGACGTTATCTGTACCAGATATTCGTTTCTCCATTTCTTCCAGAAATCTTTAACAATTTTCTGCGTTAACTGCCACCGTGTCCGAAGATCTGTTTCTGTGTCATATAAATTGACATTAGAACCACCTGTGAGGAAATGAGCGGGTGTTAAAAACTCCAAGTCGTCAGGATCTTCTGATATTGCACATAGCGGTCTTGCATTGAGACAAGCTTCGATCTGGGTAAGCACGGTGTACAGCTCCTCGTAAGTTAAAATTTGTTCGCCAATTACTCGCTTAAAATGATACTTAAAACTTTTAACGGCTGCTTCCCATAGTCCGCCTGCAGTCGGCCATAATGGGGCGTTGAAGTTCCATTTTATTTCCATGTTTAACAACTCTGCAGATAATTCTTTGCTATGCATGATATCTAGTAGCTCATTGTATTCCTGTTGCAATATCTTGTTAGCGCCTACAAAGTTACGGCCGTTATCGCTGTATATTTGGCTAGGTGTTCCTCTGCGTGCTGCCAATCTCTTCAGTGCTGCGAGAAAGGCTGAGGTACTTAGGTCACTAACGAGCTCGAGATGTACGGCCTTCGTGACCATACAAACAAATACGGCGACGTATCCTTTTGTAGTTCGTATGCCGCGTCCTTTGCTAGACTTGACAAAGATGTGGCCCGTAAAATCAACGCCCGTATGTGTAAACGGGCGGGATGGATTTGTTCTTGCTTCGGGTAAATCGCCCATTATTTGGGGTTGATACTCAGGATTCTGCTTCCTACAAACTACGCAACGCCTTAATTGTTTCTTCGTAGCTGAGTTACCGCCTAAGATCCAATATTTCTGTCGAATCCAACTCATAGTGAGTCTAGCGCCAGCGTGAAGCATTGTTTGATGTGCGTTTGCTATTATTAGCTCTGTTAAGCGACCACCATGAGGAAGGATGATGGGATGCTGCATATCACTGCTGATATTCGCTTTTCGTAACCTTCCCCCAACTCGCAAGATATCTTGTTTATCCAGGTAAGGGTTCAGATTATTTAATTTGCTTTTAGAATTTAATCTACCTAATTGCTTTAAATCATTAATTTCTTGCCCGAATTCGTCTTGCTGAACCTGCTTAATTATTTTTAGCTTTGCTTGAGAAATTTCAGCTAGAGTTAAGTATTGCTCACGCTTTCTGTCTTGCTTTCGAGAAATAAATCTCAAAATCCATGCTAGAATACGGGAAATCTTGTTGATTGTGCTATATTTTTGTAATAGTTGAGTGATAATGCTTGATTCTTGTTTGATAATACTGTTGACTTGCTCGTGTAATGTCTTGCTGTTTATTTCCTCTTCTGTTGTATGTATAAGTTGGCTTTCTTCCCTTGCATCGAAAGATTGCAACCACTTTGGTCCATGCCACCATAGTGTATGTTCCTTCAACTGAGATACTGTTAAGCCTCTGCTTGCGCAATCCGCGGGATTATCGCTAGACTTCACATATCTCCAATTTTGTGGTGGTATGATTTCCGTAATCTGTTTTGTTCTGTTCGCTACGAACATCTTCCACCGGCCGGGTTCACCATGGAGCCACCCTAGCACTGCAGTAGAGTCGCACCAACCGAAGATATTTATGTTGTAACCGGCTAAGCAATGTTGGACTTTAGTCATTAGTTTAGCAAGCAGATGCGCCTCACACAACTCCAATCGGGGCAATGATAATTGCTTACTGGTCGGGACTAATTTTGATTTCGCAGCTACTAAAGTAATAGATATTTCTTGGTTATGTACTCTGCAGTATATAACACATGCATACGATTTTGTGGACGCATCACAAAAACCGTGTAGTTCAATTAAACTATCGGGTTGAATGGAGTACCATCTCGGTATATTAAACTGGTTAATATGTTCTAGTTCGGCCTTGAGTTTGATCCATTCTCTAGCGATGTTTTCGGGTACATTCTCATCCCAATTAATTTTTGACAACCATGTTTGTTGGAAAAGAATTTTCAATTTTGTGGTTACGGGTAAAATCCAGCCTAACGGGTCAAAAATTTTCGACATGTCAGACAATATAATTCGCTTAGTTACCTTTTTGTTTGAGGATTCAATCTGTGATAAAAACGTAAAAGTATCAGTGACGGGATTCCAACGAAGACCTAAAGTTTTGGTTGAGTCCATTTGTTTAAACGTCATACTTTCTTGCTCGTGATGCTCTTGGTTTTGTTGCTGTAAAAGTTGCCCGTCATTGGAGACCCATTTCCGAAGGTTAAAGCCTCCTAATTTTAGTAAGTTGCTTAAATCCTTTTGCAACTGTATGGCTGAAGATATAAGGTGACATCCATGGATGACGTCATCCATATAAAAGGATTCCTCGATGACCTTGGCTGCTTCAGGGAACTTTTGACCTTCATCTGTCGCTAACTGCCTAAGTGTCATCATAGCGAGAAATGGTGCTGCTTTTGTACCGTATGTTACTGTCGTAAGTTGATACTCGTCTAGAGATTGATATTTTTGGTCTCGCCATACAATTTTCTGGAGATGTTGATCTTCTGGATGGATCCATATCTGCCTGAACATCTTCTCGATATCAGCGGTAAACACATACCGATATTGTCTCCATTTTAAGATCAGCGTTTGAAGGTCTTTCTGCAAATTTGGGCCAGTATACATCAAATCGTTCAAACTTTTATTGCTGGAAGTTTTTGCTGATGCATTGTAAACAACGCGTAAAGCTGTAGTTGTAGAATCGTGACGTAAAACACAGTGATGCGGTAAATAGCATTCAAGTGTCTGATTACTTACTGACGGTTTCATGTGACCTAATTGTTTGTAGTGGTCAATGAACGATTTATATTCATTATAAACAGGTATGTTAATGTGTAATTTTTTCTCTAACTGAAGAAATTGTGCAATTGCTTTATTCTTAGATTGGCCTAAATGTTCGCGAAAATCTGGCTTTAATGGAAGCCTAACTTGGTATCTTCCGTCATCCAAACGTTGTGTTGTTGACTTATAAAACTGGATACATGCTCTGTCATCAGATGATAATGATTTCTCTTCCGTAACATCTTCTATCTCCCAGAACTGTTGGATATTCTCTAGGTCTAGTTGTACAACATTGCACGAGAGAGATTTGAAGCCACCGCATAATATCCATCCCAACTGTGTTTGTTGCACAATGGGGAGCGAATCACTTAGTCTGCACATACCTCCTAATATGATGCAGGAGTATACCTCAGCGCCTAGTAACATGTCTATAGGGCGACTGATGTTGTATTCGGGATCGGCTAGTTCAATGTTTTCCAAAAATGGACATGCTAATTTTGGGAATGTGTATGATGGTAAATACTTTGTTAGGGTTTTCATTATGTATGCGTCAATACTAAATGAGTAGTTATTAATTGTAGATGCACAATTCAAGTTCAACATACCCTTGCAACTGTTTTCAGTATGTCCTATGCCAGTAATGATGTTATTGCATTTTTGTCTTGGCAATCCTAACAACTGCGCACCGTTTTCCGTAATAAGGGAGGTTTGGGATCCCTGGTCAATAAGTGCTCTCATTATCTGATAGGTGCCATCGGCCTTTTGTACCTTTAGTAGTGCTGTAGACAGCAAAATTTCTGAAAGAACATTTTGTTGAGCCACGTGAGTGTTACCCTTTTGCATACGATCGCGTTCAGAACGCACGTTGTCTTGCTGCGTGCTCGTAGAAGGTGTTGCAATACCCTTTTGCTGATGATGGTACGATTCGTGCAATAATGTGTTGTGAAATTCATTGCACTCACGACAGCGCTTTTTAGATAAACATACCTGGCCATGATGATCATACAAGCAATTTTGGCAAAAATTCAGGCTAGCAACAAGTTGTTTTTTCTTTACTGGTTGCATTTCTGAGAATTGCTTGCAAAAGTACAAGGCATGTGCGTCATTGCAGACCGGACATTTAGGTATATTGAATTGCAATTTCCTGTCGCTCGGTGATTGCGACATTACCTTATTACTTGTAAATGTATTTTTAGAATGATATGATTTTTGGTGGTTTGCGTGGTTATTTCCTACAGATTTGATATTTGGAGAAACAGGTTTTTGGTAAACATTTTCTTGCTTTCTTCTGCTGACCTCCATACTGGTAAATTTAGTCTCCAAAAATGACAAAAATTCGTTCAACTCGGGTAATTCTCGAGGTTGCTTCATAGATGCATTATACTCCGAAAATGTTTCCGAATCTAATTTTTGGCATAAGATGTGTACAATCAGAGGATCCCAGGATGTGACGTCCACACCCAGGTTCTTGATGGCGTTCAAGGTTTCTTGAGTTGTGTCATGAATACGCTTTATGTGATTGATAGATGCTTGTTGCGATACTGGGAGGTTTAACAAAATGTTAATATGCGACGTAAAAATCATCCTTTTATTGTCGTACCTATGATTTAAAATATCCCAGCTGATGATGTAGTTGTCAGAAGAGATGGGTAGATGCTGTATAAGGCGTTCGGCTTCGCCTTTAACCTTCGTCTTAAGGAGCTGCATCTTCTGAGCTCCGGAGATACTAGGGTTGCTGTGGATCGATTCAGTGAAGAGATCCTTGAATGATGTCCACTGATGATAATTCCCGCCGAACAATGGAATCTCTATTTTCGGCGTAGCTTGTTCTCTATGGGAGACAGACGACATTTTCTTGTTAATCGCCTTCACAGCGTCGTTGTATGTATTCTCATATCTGAGGTACATAGTGTAATACTCCTGATTCCGATCTCCAAGCTCGCTGTCCAGCTCCCAATGCTGAGTATCTATTCTTGACCAGCGATCTTGTACGGTCTTCAGTAGGTGCTCAAACTCCCACTTCTCTGATACCGCATCTAAGTTGATCTTAGAAACAGTATGTTCAAATGCCTTAAAATTACTCAGTTGTTTGCGTATCATTTCATCGGTTTTGCTATTCGAACCTTGGGTCTTTGAGAGGGCTGCAGAGGACTGCTGCGCTGAGCCTGATGCTGCTAGAGGGGTGGCGGGTCTCAACGACGGTGTTGACGGTCTGTCTTCTGATTTCGTATACTGTTGAATCACTCCTCTGATTTTCTCATATTTTTCCTTCACGACTTCGTATTGTTTAGAAGTAAAATAGCTATGAGATGCGGCATATTCAATGCTGCATAATTGCACATGATTTGATTGATAGTCTCTCCAGTAGGCGTCCAATGTCTCCAATCTCCGACGTATGTAGTCGGGAGTCTTACGATCGGAGCCATCCTTCTTAAAATTTGTGTAAACCTGCTCTATCGCACCGAGTAGTTGCTGCTGATTTGCTAAAATGTCTACTAAAGACGACATATTGCTAAATGCTAAATAAATGGAACGATCTTACTTGAAAGTCCAAGCGTTGAGCCTTGTTGCTCCAGGTGTGGATCCTTGTTGATCCTAGATGATTACTGCTATGATAATGTACTGCACACTTGCTGACAGTACGAACTCCGACACTGCTAGTTCAAATCACTTCACTCGCGGCGAGAAGTACGGCACGTTAATAAACTATTTACTGCACTAATTGCCGAAAGTGAGGTCTACGAAGGACCAGATGTACGCGGTATGCGCAAATCAAAGATGGATTGATAGGTAAAATAATGATATATTGATAAATCACTAAAATTAACAGATTTACAGATATTGATTGATTGATCGATACGCGGCGAAAGGTGCTATATGTGCGATAGGTAGCGCGGTGTACGGTGTTGCAACGACTACTGAACTATATGAGATATAATTTGCTGATGTAGACTAAAAGTATTTATTATAATAAAATGTGTGTTTCGCGGCGCATCGATGTCAGCATAAAAGTAAAACTATTGTATTGTACGGGTTTGCCCGTACAGACATATACGTCGTGTATGAATGATAACGTCGGAATGAACTTTAACAAAATCTATTTAAATGTTACGGTAAATTTACATTCGGGGTAATCATGAGGATGAGCATTGCGATCCTATAAACGTGCATTTAACTTCACAGTTAGGTACCCCTTCTTGAGACCCAAAATGATTTTTTTCCTAAGGTAATTGCAAGCTAAGCCCAAGATTATAACATTTCAATGAAGTAAAACCAAATGTTGATGTTCCAGGTTCCAGTACCACAAACTATTAAAAGATCCTGTTGACAGCGCATAATATCGATAAAATCCCGATCCATTGACACATTAGTTTCCAATGACACGTACCTGCGTTGTGCCTGCGTACCGTTGCGCTCATTCGATTTGAAATTATTTGTGTTTGACAGAACTGTCGCTAAGTCACTCAGTAGAAATTCTTTGTTTACAAAAAGTCTATGTTCTCGTGGCCCGGACTATAGTTGGTCGCTACATTATATAATTTCTAATTTTTGTATTGTTTAATTCAAATACACTGTTAAAATTGTTTATGAATGAATAAATAAATTGAATCTGAAAACAGTTGAAAGTATTAGGATTAATGCTATTGTTTAGTCACAACGTCGATTGGAATCTGTCAGGTTACGTAGGTACCTACGAAAATTAGGAAAATGTTCGTGCAATAATTTTCTACAACTTTAGAAGAGACCTGACACGACTTCAATGTTTTGAAGAGCTAACATTAATGTTCAGCGATGAAGCCCCATTTCTGCGGACTGTCGAACGCTTGTACCTATTTAGAATTCCAGCTGCGAAGGACGCCCAAAATCCGCCTTCACTGAAGATAACATCATTGCTGTGAGACAACTAATTCTCGAAGATCGTCATGTGACGTCACGAGAGATAGAGGCTCTATTAGGCATCTCAGGGACAACCATTCAGAAGATCTTGCACAAAGTGCTTGGTGTGAGAAAGATATTTTGCCGTTGGATACCGCATCTGCTTTCCGACGATCACAAGGCAGCCCGCGTCGGATGGTATAAGAAAACTCTGCTAAGGTTCAACCGAGGAGAGTCAAATCACGTCTACGGTCTACCACATCATCAGTGGCGACGAATCTGGTTTGAGCGAATGGAAAAGAGTATTAAGCTACGTGGTGAATACTCTGAAAAACAATAAAAAGTACTATAAGGTTCTAGTTGTGTTTTTTTCTTCAAACGATAAAACTTAAAAGGCATGCCTCGTAAGCAAATAGATCGGTAGGTACGGCTTCTACTAATTTGTACTTCTTATTAAAGTTCGAAATAAGAAACTTCCCAGCAAAGTACCTAACTATTTATAGATAGGTACCTGTTAACATAATGATTACCTACCTATACTTCCGTTAAAATGAACAGTAGCAAATGTTACTAGTCAGGATATAAAGTGGTCTATGATACAAAATAAACATCTTCAGATATCAAACGAAACGCGTTAAAAGTCACTGTGTACCTACCTATCTACTTATGAATGTCTGATATAAAAGTGACGGTAATGCTATATAAACTGTGTCAGAAGTTTATGCTCGTGCGTAGCACGTTTTTAGGGTTCCGTAGTCCACAAGGAATCCTTATAGTTTCGTCATGTCCGTCCGTCTATCTGTCTGTCCGTCCGCATCCTAGCTCAAAGCAGCCTAGCACGCCTGGTGCTAGAAAGCTGTTATTTAATCTGAATATAGACATAAGATATTGCAACAAAACTGTAGAATAAAATTTAGGAAATTATTTTTTAAGGGTATCTCCCCTACATATACAGGATGTAAAAAGACCCTTAACGAAAACTGAAATCACATGTTGTACCAATCAGTACGAACATTTTTTACTTCGGCACCATACCTGGGAAATTACTGGTTCAGGAGATATTGAGGCTCGAAGTTAGTATGGAATTTTTCTAATTAGGTACAAAATCGATGCATTTACCCCGCCAATATGTTCTTGATGCCCTATAACCCCATGGATAAGTAGGTATTTCGAGCATTGTACGCGCGCGCTTTTAATTGCGGTTTAAAGAATGTAAAAACTCTTTTTTTTTGGTTGAGTACCCCATTATGTGGGGTATCATTGGATAGGTTTTAAAAATAATTATTAGTTTGCTCAAATCATTTTTCGATCAAGTGATTGGTTTGTCAAATATCAAGCTTTGAAGTGAAAAAAATTGTTAGACTCAAGTGTCCCCCCCCCCCCTCCCTCTGCCGGTTAAACTATTAATTTGGAAGAGGTGAAAAAAATCACTAAAATGTAGTACATATAACAAATTTAAAAGGAAAACTATCACGGCTAAGTAGACATCACTAGTTTACGAGTAATCGTCGGTTAACTTATAAATACCTATTTCTGTGAGTTTACATTGGGAGCGCTGGCTTAATCTTAAAGATATAACTACGTACTTTGGTATGTAATGTATGACTAATGTTGGCTAATGTTATTATCAATAATGGCCATTATGGGCAACTACGGAACCCTACATTGCGCGTGGCCCGACACGCACTTGGCCGGTTTTTGAATGCTTTTATCGTCCCAAATAACTTGTAGGATTTCTAAGCATACGCTATAGCTGACGCCATTAAATACCGGCAAAAGTGTTGCCATTTTTAGATAAGAACATACCATTAGGGAGTATGTTTTAACTCTACTGTAGAAAAGTAGAAATACAGTAACAAACGCAAAAATAATATTCTTTTTGAACCATTTTTGTATTGCAATATATCACAAAAAACATTTGATATATATCATCGAATCGAGGTTGATATATATCGGATATATATCGGATATATATCTTGATATATATCCATTGGTATATATCCTCGAACCCTGCCTAAAACTCGGCAAAGATTTGAGTAGTGTAGCAACTTTTGAAAATCCTAAACTGAATTATGAGGAATAAACAATAAAAATAAAAGTTAGTTGTATCCCAGATAACAATAAAGTTGCAGCAAGTTTAAATCAAACTCCCTAGTTTCACTGTGGCAAAGTTGCATCAAACTTGCATGAAGTTTGTTTTCCAAAGGATTTAGATGACGACGAGCACAGGTTGGTGGTCCGACAACAGCTGGTCGTCGAGCACCTCCTGCTGTATCTAAGAGGTCGACCGACCACCAACTTGTGCTCGTTGTCATCCAAATCCTTTGAAAAACAAACTTCATGCAAGTATGTCACAGTGAAACTAGGAAGTTTGATTTAAACTTGCTACAAGTTTGGCAAGTTTACACTGTTATCTGGGATGTTTGTAAAGTCCCCCGCAACACAGCATTTAGTCCTAGTGGAGGTGTCTTTTTATAAAAACAAAAAGAAAAGGCCAATCTTTATTTCCGAAAACGCTCGCGTAGAACGCAGTTTTGCGTACCTATGGCACGCTTGGCCGAAGCTGTGCCAGACACTTATGCTTATGCTACAAGAAAGCTGCATTGACAAAGGCAATACGGTCATATCACAGTTACTAGACTGTGGTCATATGCCAGCAATTTACGCTACGTTACGTCTTGCGCATGGCATTATGCTCGCGTGAAAAGAGAGGGTAGAAGAAAAAAGCAAACGCTGTTTCTGTGTGTTTCGCATCTTATTTATAAAATATAAGTAGGTACAATACAATGGCATTTGCAATATTTTTATATGGAACATGTTTTTTAGAACAAGCTTGAGTCGTGACTTTATGACAAGAATAGTCAGAGCTGCCTTGTTTACTTAGGTACTAGAATTATTCTATAACCGTAATTGTATAACTATAAATACACTAAATTCTAGTTTAATAGATACTACATATTTACATCGATGACTTTTCATATAATCGTCACATTTAGAATTTCGGGCCGTCACCAAACATTGGTTTCACCACGGGTTTCACCCATCTCTAGTACCTAACCTAGCAAGGTTACTTACTAGAGCAGTCACCGCGAAGAAAATTGTCACTTGAGTGAGTGGGATGCTCCTTCTCAGTCAGATCTTCGCATTTATTTTATACATAAGTTTAAAAATAAATCATAATTATCTTCAGTGCCCAGTTGCTAAATTATCTTTATTTCGACGATTGCGTCCTACTCCAAATTGCATTTTATGAATTTTATTGTTCGAAAAATACCCTATCAGAAACTATCTTCGCGTATGCGTAGGTAAGTCACTGAAGTATATTTTACGTCTTAGCTGCTCTAGTAAGTCCCTAGAGTACAATGTACCTCAATATACATATTTATTACCTATTCATAAATACCTAACTGGCACTTTAGCATATCCGCCAAAAAAGTGCGAGGCAACTTTCAGCTTAGTATGACTTCGGAGCATTTCAATCGATTTGAATGGCGATCGAGGTACTAGTTTGTTTCAACATCTGGTCATGCGCCGAACACCGTTCGCATCGAGCTTACTCTTAGAGCGGCGAGGGAGAAAAGCATCCATGAAGAGCATCTTATGCGCTGAATGAGGCTAAGAAGGGAAAGTTATGCTATTGGCGGGTTTTCTTTGCAAACTAGTTACACAGCTTCCTCGCACATTTCCAGATGGACATGCAGTCCAGATGGCACGGCCCTTAGTGCATGACGCATCACTTTATAAATCAAACTACCTTAAAATACTTATAACTTAACCTACACGTGATTTGTTTCAACAACTTCTTCCTTTTTCTTTCTCTTATTTCTTCCTTCTAAGTCAGCGTAGATGTCTTCTAAGTTCCTCATTTTCGTCTCCGGTACGCAGAAGATGAGGTAGAATACATTTGCTAGGCAGATGAAACTGAACACCCAGAATACTGAATGGAATCCGATCCAGACGATCAATGGAGCGAAGAGCTTCAGAAGCGCGAAGTCTGTTCCAAGAGAGATAGCCATGATGAGAGTGGCGACTGTTCCTCGGAGCTGTAATTGAAAACGATCAATAAATACATAAACATAAGAATCTAATTCGAAAGACGCAGCGAAACTCCGTTTTAGCGTCTCAGATCAAGTAATCCTATTACGATAAAAGATATACTTATATAGAAGCGACACTTCGCCCCGTGGGTGAAAAGCTCGAGCTTGAGACGGCTCAACCCACGTCAATTATACACCTCAACCTTCCTCAGGTATCACGGTAGATTTTGAGTTTATCGCTTTCCTACATACATACAGGAGCGGTGGACCACCGCTCAATATAATATGTTTAGTTTTAGTTACTGTTAAAGTGCATTCAATTTGCGCGGGGCTTCTAGGAATCTGCTGTGTTTATTCAGAAATATGTCATTGTCAACATGAGAGCAAATAATTTCATTATACTGCCTACACATTCGAAGCAGAGCATATTTTGAAACGTTATGTATCAAAATATTGCTCTGGTTCGAATGTTTGAATTTTGAAACAGCTGAGAAATACGCATAGATCGAAAAGAATCATTGAAATGTAACTTACTCAGCAGAGTACTGCTGAATAAGCCATTCAAAATTTTATATAATGAAGACACTTCTCTCATCCATCTCGACTATGTTGTAATGAGCTTATTCATTACGTCTTCAGCCGCATTTCATGCATGGAGCGTTCACAAACCGCCTCTACTTAAACTTTTTATTACTAAAAAGTTTTCAAATTCTTTATTAAGTAGGTATATAAAAGCTAAATACTGCAGGCGTCACATTCAGCAAATTAGGGAAAAAAGTAAAAACTCTATTGGCGAATCTATTGTAGTTTCTTGATAATTGAGTCGCCGTAGGTACCTACCTACCTATCGTGGTCAAGTGAAAGAGGTCATATAATTCTTTGGAGTTTGCATAGTTATAGCACAGTAGTTATAGTTTAAAGTACGTCCTGTTTCATCCTCATTTAGACCTAATGATATCTCCATTAATGGTCAAGAATAAAATCATACAGAATACTGTCAACATTTGGTGAACTGGTTAAAAACAACACCCTGAGCCAAGTAAGGAGATTAAGCATCTCATGAATTAATAATACCTACCAGAGTCATTTCCCTGAATTTGTATTCAACTTATTCAGAAAACCATTTATTTTTAATTGAATCTACCCATTGCACTTTTGCAGTAAGTTCCTATACTTAGTTTAAGTAGCAACCACGGAGTTTGGGCAGTATTCTGACCTATTTGGCCCGTCGTGACTTACGCTATTTAACACAGGCGCCATAACAAGAAAAATTCTACTGTGTCTCGTTTACTGTCCTTCTGCCTTAAGTGGCAACAGCTGTTCTTTCACGTATACGTCATATTAAATCTACAAAACCAACCAAAGTCAACATTCTCGTCAGAACCTTAGCAGTCGGTGTCAAATATATTATCTATGGTGTCAAAATGTTTGCCAATTCGGCTGAGGAAAGCCCGAGGCACCTTTTTCTTCAAAGTACATAATATATAAGTAGTTACCTACCTATTGGTTAGGTACTAGTGTATATTGCGAACGATGTCGATGTTTATTCAACTGCACGTCCAACGAATGGGAGAGAATATTTTTAGGTTCACTTTACTTAGTACCGTTTCCATATTAAGGCACTAAAATAGGTCTGAAGTCTGAGTTGAAGAGGTCTTGCCAATACTTAGCTATCCCATGCAAAACATAATAAATGTGAAATATACCAATAAGTACAATCGCGTATCTGTGGACTTCGTAAAAAGAGAACTGAGATCTGTATAGTAAATCTTTAAATTTAAATTCATTGTCAAAGATACATTTATTATACAATATTGAGTCATTAGTCATTACAGATAAGCATTACTTGCTTATTTTTATTTTTATCATTTTGAAGAAGCATATCGTCGCTCGTTGCGCCTGCCAAGTTCCATAAGTGATTTTTGTTAGGTTTTGGGAATACCAGTAGTGGCATTTTCCTACCCCTTCGGGGATACGGGCGTGAGACTATAAATAAATAAATAAAATAATACCAGAACATGTTTGGTAGAAGAAAGCATTTTGCCCTTTTTTAGGGTTGCTGCTCTCTTGCCTCGTAAAATTGAGAGAAACGAGTAATTGAGGCCTTGCATCATTGGCGTCTTAACGGACTTTTGACACTCGTGAAATCACGGTGAAACATAAATTGAGTTGGCAATGTAATCAAAAATAGATCGGAGGATCGGAAAATAGAGACGAACAATCCATCATATAATAACAGAAAGCAACTAACCTGGAAGTTAAACATCTCCGTCATGATGACGAACGGCAGCGGCTGCAGTCCTGACGCGTCAGCGAAGATGCAGAAGCACAGCGCGACGATGGGCACCCATCCCGGCATGAACACGCCGATGCTATGCAGGTAGAACCAGACGCCCAGCAGACACATGCTGAAGCCGGCCACCACGCTCGTCACGGCTAGGAGAGGCTGGAAATATACAGGATATTTTATTAGTTTGACTAAGTACACGGTTTGACTTATCCGTGTGGTGACGGATTAAAAATACAAAGTGAATCCATCTGATTTCATTCCGTAGCTATCGTAAAAGAAAATATACGAAGCAAATAGTATATTTGTGAAGAGACGGAAACCTCGACACCAAACCCGTATAGGGTTTGCGTCGCGCGTGTGCAACGTGATGCAGTAGACCAAAATCGTGCTCTTGACTCACAATGTTATTGTTACTCAAATGAGGATAGGTCCAGCCGACTGCGAAAGGATGTTTGTTGTTGACTACATAGATGTCGTGGTGGTTTCAGCTAGCGCTCAGCATCAGCACTCATGTGAATGATGCTTTTTGCTTCATGTAACTATTTTATTCTTTCTACGATTCATACATACATACATAGACTCACGCCTGTTTCCCCGAAGAGGTAGGCAGAGGCATATTCAATGCCCACTTTTCGCCAGTGTTTTGATCCCACGTAATAGGTGGCGAGCCTATTGCCGCTTATACGGGATATTTTGTTTGCCAAAGCCTCGTCCGTTGATCGGCAGGTGCACCACTTGCAGGTGAGGTTGGCTTGGGACCCTAAGTTCTTGGTGGGAACCCTATGCCCCTATGCACTCTACGATTCATGAATTGTTGTTTTGAGTGTTCGTGTTTTTTTTTCATCAAAGGCGCTAGGCGTTAACAGAATATTTATTTTTATTATGGGAGTTGTTTTCAAACAAACTATTCATATGGTCTTATTGAATGATGGCTACAACTGACAGTCAAGCACTTTTATTCTCGGAGCCCAGGGTCTTATATCTAGTGTGCCTAAAATTCTATGGTTTAGAGTACAATTAGGATAAATGGATATTAACTACCTACTTGAAAATACTGTCAACGATCTGTACGACAACTGAGACTTACAAAGTTACAACTGTACGAGCTCTTCGGGATATGGCTAGAATAATGACTACGTTATGATCAAGATCGGTCTGTGTGGAGAACCTTGGGGGAAGCCTATGTCCAGCAGTGGACGTCTTAAGGATGACACTAGGAATACTTTTAAAGATTTCTACTTATTAATTAATATCGAAGGCCGAAAACAAAAGTCCCTCATATTTGTCATCAGTGTGTAGAGCACCGTAAGCCCACCTGCTTAAAATAGCAGTTCAAATGTAATACCCGTCTTTAACTTTTTTGGGAACTCACTGGCTCTTATTAACGTTATAAAAATGTAGTTACAATATTTTCTGTTTGACGTTCGCTAAAACATGCTCGTTACCCAAATTGCAAGTCACAACTTGAACAGTCAATATTATTTGCAACTACAGACTGAAGACCATCGTTCGTAAAAATCTTTGATTTTTGAGCTGTAGTAAATCAAAAGGTAGAATTTAGCAGTAATTCTCTAAAATATTTTGGATTATCTATAAAGCTTTTTTTAGAAAGAATACTTAAAGACAGAAAATTTTAATTGCAGCAGATGAAACTGAGTACACAGTTTAAACTAAAACGAATAACTCAAGTCCTGTAAATTGGTTGCTACCTAGCCAGATGATACTCGAAAACAACTGGTCTTTCCTTAGGTCATATTTATTACAAGTTATACTACATGTAGTACCTGACTAACTACTTCGTCTATTGGTCTCCCTACTATATAGTACCTATATTTACTAGCGCTTTGAAGAATTACGAATAAATATGTATCTACTTTAAAGCAATATCTGTAAGTATATCTATTATCTTAATATATAAATTTCTTGTGTGCGTGTGTATGTCACTGAACTCCTCCTAAACGACTGGACCGATCCTGATGAAAATTTTTGTGTGTATACAAGGGGACTTGAGAATGGTTTAGATTCACAATTTACTCCACTGGAAAATGTATTTTTAGTTAATTTTTAATTTGTAAGTAGTTGTTGATTTTGGAATGTTTCACATTGGAACCGACGGACTGCGCTGCTATCGCAGTGTCAAATCTTATATTAATAATTTCGTCAAGGAGTACATCAAAACCTTACCTGAATAATAAAACATAAAAAAATAAAGATTTCGAGTCGACAACATATATCCGCAAAATTCGGATTGTCGAGTATTTTGTTAAATTCTAATGGTTCTGACAGACAAATCACAGTCACCATATTGTCTGTATTGGCCACTCTAGCGAAACGGCACAGATACCGGATAACATTTTGAGTACTACTAAGTCTTAGTACTAAGTAGTTTGTATGTGTAAATACTTTTTGCAGTTATATTTCTAAAAGAGAGGTTGAGTTGAGAGCCACCACGCTACAAGGGCTGATATTTAAAGAGTTAAAACGACAATAAAAGGAGATTTGTGTTACCCCGAACATAGATGATATATGTACTATAACTAGAGAACCCCGAATTTACGCGAGCGAAGCCGCGGGCATATGTAAAATTCTTGCGTTACTGATAGAGTAACGCAAGAAGAGGTAGTTAAAAAGGAATTTCTCGAAATACGCACGTGATCGGGCAAACAGTTAAATTAAAATTAAATGTGTGGGAAAAGTTGCCGGCATCCTCTAGTATATAACATAAAAAATCCACTGTTAATTGCAAATTATAAGTTCGTTGAATGAAACAACAAAAAATCTTTTGTATCTAGCTGTACACACACGCGTTTCAATAGCCGGCCCTTATTAATTATATGTCATCGTGTTGCGGAGTTTTCCATGCGGTTTTCATGGGGCTGTTTCCAAGTCTTCGTAAGTGTCGTATTGTTAAGCTACTTAATCTCATAGACTTCAGGGTATTATACTTCTAATGATTAGGTAGATGTGTGCTGCCGTGGTTCTGCGATTTGAGAATGCCTCGTCATTTTACGTGTTTTTAATTTATACGTGCAAGCATACACTTGTCTTGACAACAATTGACGTAAACGGAAATCTGTAACCATATTATCTATGTCTGTAACTAACATGCAATTTTGTTTACAAAAACCTATAAGAGTACTTAATAGTTTTAACGGATAGCTTAAAGACCTACACATAAATTTAAAAGTGTTTTTCATCGCATTGGAAAATTTTTCGTCATCAAGGATACGTTAAAAATTCGGATAATTATGGAGTATTAGCACATGAGTAGATAAACGGAACAGGGACACAGCTTCATACAACAGCGCGAATCGGTTGCACTACTACAAGCACGCGGCACATGTGTGCGTGACCACTGGCCGCTTGTCGTGTACGCGGCGAGACTGGAAAAAACCAGTTTACGTAGGCACAGGCAGTTGACAATCTCAGGGTTATTACGACGCACGTTGTTTGTTTTGTACGTTGCAAGCTTTAATATTTTAATGTAAAAACGTGGTATTTTATTATTAATAATGGTTGTTTATTGTACTGTGTGTATGAATAATACTAGATGAAATAATTCAATCATTATAAAGATTTTAACGCTGGTAACGTACAATTGGGTTTTTTAAGTATACCTCCTGATAATTTTATCGCATTTGTTGAATTGCTCGAGAAAAAGTTTCGCGAATATTTTGATCTTGAAATAAATATTGTCAATGATGGCAACGAAATACTTAACATGTTTGCATGTTGTCCACCAGGTTCTCCTAGCCCGATCCCCCAGGGGATCCTCATGAACTCATTAGTTGTGAAATTGTGTAAAAGCAGTTAACGTTTACAAAACCAATGACTATCAGAAAGTGATCAGCCATCGATAGGGCTTACAAAAAACAGGTGCATACGATTTTCGACCTTATTGACGTAACTCAGAATTTATAATTTTATTAACGTATCAATGTCAGAAAGCATGAAAATACCAAAAAAAAGTCTGTCATGAAATTGTCAATAAGGTCGAAAATCGCATGCACCTGTTTTTTGTAAGCCCTATCGATGGTTGATCACTTTATAGTCATTTGTTTTGTAGACGTTCATTTGTTTTACATTATTTCTCTTGAAACTTATTTTAGGTACCTATCCCCGTGAAAAACTAGTGGCACATAATAGCTAAAGGAGATTGCTATGTTTAGGTATTCGCAAAATAGATCATATTACCAGAAAAATATTCAACACTATTAGTGGTATCGTTGGGAATATCAAATAAATCATGTCGTCACGTCGAGACGTTGGTAACAAATGTATACTTATTTTTATTCCGTGCTTTTAAAAGTTTCAGGTGCATGCCTTTTTTGGTTCCACTCGCTATTTTATTTACAACTATACTTCTGCCGTATAGCGAATCCGTCGAGTCCAAGAATCTGCCCAATCCACGAATCTGTCGAGTTGGGAATCTGCCGAATCACGAATCTGTCCAATCCAGAATCTGTCGTATACCGAACAAGCGATTTGTCTTAACCTATTGTGACAACCCTACCAAAATAGGTAACAAATTTACAAGCTCTTATGAAGCTGTCTCTCTGTTCGGTTTATTTACTCATGTGGTAGTACCGTCGTGGCAGCAAAGCGGCACAAGCGGCATGCAACCCCACGACCTCAATGATCGCCAGCGCGAAGTACGCGTCGAGACGTGACTTGCATTGCTCAACAGACATACAAATGAAGGAATTTTGAACCGCACTTCTACTTGTGACGAGAAATGGATCCTGTTCGACAATCGTAAGCGCTCAGCAAGTTGGTTGGACCCAACGATGACGACCCAAAACAATGCCCTAAACGAAAACTTACCCCTAGAAAAGTGATGGTCACTGTTTAATGGTCTAACGCCGGGGTAATTCATCACAGCTTCTTATCAAACGGGACGAGCATTACTGCAGATGTGTACTGTGAAGAACAGAACACAATGATGGAGAAGCTCGCACGTCTCCAACCAGCTTTGGTCAATCGTTCGGCTCCACTGCTCCTGCACGTCAACGCGCGACCTCATACTGCACAGCAGACGTACTCACCAGACCTTGCGCCTACAGACTTCTTTTTTTTCCAGACTTTTCTTGGCGGGAAAAAAATTCAATACCCGAGGGGCAGTACCAAATTCCTTTGAAGAATTTGTTGCCTCCCGCCCAGCTGATTTCTTCAAGAAGGGCATCAATAAGCTGCCAATGCGTTGACAAAGATGGATTGATTGCATGGGTGATTACTTTGATAGAAGTAAAAAATATAGGAAAAAAAATACGCTTAATTTATTACATGAAAAGCGGCAATTTCATAGGAAAAGACCTAATATATTAGAGAAACTTTTAAAGTGGTATTCAAGATAAAATAGCCGAAAAGCGACTGCGATTGCTACGACATTAGAAGACTAGTGAATCACATGAACAGGTAAGTTTTTGACTCACATGCTCTCCTCACATAGCGATTTTGAGGGACAATAAAATCCCAAAGCCTACGTACTCAAAATAGGAATAGCTGAAAATAATGGTTTGGAGAGTCGACCCTAATGAAAATGGAAATAAGGTCCGAAAAATATAAGCTTCCCATCCCGATTGATGCGTCCACGTTATAGTCTAATCATTAGGACTAAATATTTCGTTTCCACGTAGCGACTCCTTCCAAAGGGATAGCGATATTCCATAGATAAGACTAGTACCAGTATACTCTAGGGTACTGACTTCACATCACTGTCAAAGATTTTTAAGTTTTAAACATTCATAGTTAACAAATAATGTATGTTCCTTGCCTGCAAAACTAAAATTTGTATGAACCTGCCGCAAATTAAAATGGAGACAGGATTAAATGCCGTCATGATGCTATATTGCTCTCGCAACATTATTAGCAATATTAAAATCAGTGGCGGCGCTAGACCTCATGTGGACGTCGGCGACATCAAGTTCGCGAGGCCCATTGACATACTACTCTGTCAAGAAAGTACCGGGAAAAGATCAATAATACAGAAACTGTTTGTTATTCATCCAAATTTATTTTATCACCTTTATAGTATGCTCCTTCAGAAACGATACACGCTAACGAATAATCCAATCAAAAGAACATTTTTACACGCTGTTTCCGGAATTGAGCTCAGTTCTCGCCGCGAATTCTCCTTTATGTCTTCTACCGATTGAAAACGGGTGCCACGAAGAGGTAATTTGAGTTTAGGAAAAAGAAAGAAGTCGGCTGGAGCCATATCTGGTGAATATGGTGGTTGCTCGATGGTATTTGTTGAGTGTTTGGTCATAAATTCGTTCACAATTATGGACTTGTACGAAGGCGCATTATCGTGGTGCAAAATCCAAGAATTTTCTTGCCACAAATCTGGCCTTTTTCGTCGAATTTGATCTCTTAACCGCCGCATAATGCTCAAATAATATTCCTTCTTTACCGTTTGACCTTCCGGCGAGAACTCCGAGTGCACAACACCGCGATAGTCAAAGAAAACACTCAACATGACTTTGACTTTTGAACGAGTTTGGCGTGGTTTTTTCGGTTTCGGTTCAGTTCGAAGGCGCCACTCCGAAGCTTGTTGACTAGTTTGCTGTTGATGTCAAACTCGTAAACCCACGTCTCGTCACCAGTAACAATGCGTTTCATGAATGTTGGGTCGGAATGGACTCGTTCTAGCATGTACTCAGCGACTCTCATGCGATTGTGTTTTTTAAAATGCAGTTCTTTTGGGACTAGCCGAGCAGCAACATGTTTCATACCCAAATGATTAGTTAAATTGGTACGGATCGACTCGTGAGATATACAGAAAGTTCGAGCCGAATTATGAAATAATGTATGAATAAATAAACGAAAATTCAAACATTTTCACCCAGCACAGATATCATGTCGATGAAGTTTCATTTCTTAGTGTTGCAAGACAGACGATTCTGAATAGAGTACCCTCTCTGTAAACTACTCACTTATGTCACGCACATGTTTGAAAATAATTAAGTCATTATCATCTGCTTAGCACTTTCCCGAAATGTTCGGGATCGGCTACCTAAGCCAGGATGGTTGGTGAATTGAAATTAGTTATGTAACTTGTAAAACTCTTATGCGAGGCCCCCTCAGGCGCGAGGCCGTCGGCGGTCGCCGACGTCGCCGACGCCTAGCGCCGCCACTGATTAAAATTCACGTAAATTGTTTATTTGGCAGCAATTACTGTATTATTTGTCAATAATATATAAAAATTCATAAATCGGTCTGTGTGGTGAACCTTGGGGGAGGCCTATGTCCAGCTGTGGACGTCTCTAGGCTGGCATGATGATGATGATGATGATAAAAATTGCTTATTTTCTTAACTTCCTTATTATATTTTGTACGAAATAAATTAATCCGTAATGAAGTCACGGCTAATATTTGAGCCTATAATCTCGAAAGGTACGTAATTATCTCCATTTTCTCCAAGGATAAACATATGTGGGAATATACAGAGTGTAAAAAGACCCTTAACGAAAAATGAAATCCCATGTTGTACCAATCACTGTGAACATTTTTTACTTCGGCACCATACCTGGAAAATTACTGGTTCAGGAGATATTGAGGCTCAAAGTTAGTATGGTATTTTTCTAATTCGGTACAAAATCCCATGGATAAGTAGGTATTTCGCGTAGGTATTTAAGCGCGCGCGAGCAATGGCACGCGCGCGCTTTTTAAAAAAAAATCGTTTCCCAGGTATTAATTTTTGTTAGTATGACTTGGCATGATGTCCACAACGAGTAGACTTCGGCTTGGTGATGGAGTCTTGTGACACCCTGTATGTAGTTACATGTCCACGTGTATCATATACGCCATAAAATACCATCGATATGATCTTAATGAGCCAATTGATCGTTTTAATGGCCACATCTGATCAAGTATTCAACCACAACGAATGTAAAATTAAATAGGTAAATATTGGTACTACAACCTAGGTATTTTACAATTTTTTTTCTTCCTATTATGGGGCACCCCCTCTGGCCTACTGTGTGATGGTGAGTTTTGGGCTGGCGAAAGGGGTCGTTCGGGACCTACTCCATGAAACCACTACGGTGATGTGTATCGCGGCGGAAATAAGCATACCTACGCAATCAGCAATAATCAGCATAGTGTTAGTGACGTTTCTAAAATATTTCAGCTTTCCTTCTGTATTTTACCCACATAAATAATCTGAAGTATAGGTAAATGTCATATAACGGAAAAATTTAAATCATAGAGAAAGAGAACACAATCTATTAATATCTCACCTTTCTTCCAACACGGTCCACGAGTTGACACGCCAAAAACGACCCTACGATCTGGACAGCAGCTAGCAGAATCGACTGCTTGTTCGGTGACAGTGCGAGGCTGGTCTTTGGGTCGCTACTGGCCTCTGCGAAGATATGGCTGGCGTAGACTAGGACAGCTATGCAGCCACAGAACTCGCGAGTCAAGTTCACTATCAGAGCCACCCAGAATGCTTTCACTGCGGTTTTGTCGGAAACTGTGGAAGGAGATGATTGAAATTAGTACTGGACCATTAAATGATATTATTATTATACAGCGTTTTGCAGTTCACTGTTGGCCATAGGTCTTTCCAAATTTCCGTAACAAATCACGGCACACACGGAATTAAATCAGGTAGTTTAATTTAATTAATTTAATTTTGTCGTATATAATAAACGCTCTCTGTTGTTCCATACCAACTAAACATTTAAGGTCGGCAAAATGTACCTACGGAAAAGCTTATATTATTATTTCTTTCGCAATTTCGTTGGCACAAAAGTTATCCACGAAGACGAGTGCAAAGAGGTTTGTACGTATTATATATGTATGATGATATATGTATTTACATGTTGTATGAAATATGAAATTTCTCTAGAATCTTCTTTATATGTAAATTCGTACAAAGATTTTGTACAAAATGTATTTAGATTATTTGTTAATTGTCGCTTGCTTATCGGTGAAGAAAAAAGCTGCATGTCTGAGAGTTCTCTATAATGTTCTCGAAAGACATGTGAAGTCTGCCAACCCGCACTTGGCCAGCGTGGTGGCCGCACTTGGCCACTTACCCTTCTCATAGTGAGAAGAGGCCCGTGCCCAGCAGTGGGACAGTATAAAGGGCTGATGATGATGTATTTAGAATGGCTTTTGTTGTGCCTTTAGATCTGCATCCACGTGAAAAAGATTCTTGATGCCAATTTACATGTGTCATCATCATGGTCCTAGCGTTATCCCTGTTGAATACAAGAATTTCTTCTTAGAGCCCGGAGTCCACTAACTGGTGTTACTAGATTAGACTGAATATTAACTTCTCTACAGAGCGACTGCCGTCTGGCCTCAAATCGCAACAAATCTATCGCAATCCAAAGGTATAGCGATATTCTATGGTTAAGGCTAGTGTGAGTTTATTCAGAGGTAGTGAATTTCCACAACAATGGCACAGTTTTTTTTTTATGGTAATAGGCTGCAAACGAGCAGACGGATTGCCTGATGGTAAGCAATTACCGCAGCCCATGGACACAAGCAACATCACAGGAGTCACAAGTGCGTTGCCGCCCTTTGGGGTTGGGAAAAGGGATAGGATGAGGAATGGGATGAGGGAGAAGGAATAGGGGATAGGGCCTCCGGCACTCTCACTCACCGAACGAAACGCAACAGTTTAGGTACGGTTACTTTACGTCGATTTTCTGTGAGAGGGTAGTACTTCCCCGGTCGAGCCGGCCCATTCATGCTGAAATCAGCAAGGCTCTACTAAAACAGGTCTTCATGACATTGGTGCGCGCCGTGGATGTGAGCCCGATACCCTCTGCATAGCAGTTTATTAGCACCTCCACACAGTTATATTATCCGACTAATATTCAATAATTGCTGGTTGCACACAAAGAAAATAATTCAGATAGATATTGGTCATAACCTGACTGGTCTCTGGTCAGCTTGTATATAAAAGCGGCGTACAACCTGTTGAAACTTTGTACACAGAAAATATAGAGTACAAAATGAATTTCTCTCTGACTATTCAATGTAATTAACATTGGGGACACTAATGTCTGCTTCATTAAGCGAGAGCTCATTGAGCGGTCATTCATCAGGGACATGTGATCACTTAATTAGAAAGGGCCTCTATCCTGGTGGCAGTATAATTAAGAAATATATCTTAGAGAATATTGAAGACAACGTGCTCCGACACTCGATAAGCCCCGAGGAAATTAAACTGCCTTTAAATCCAAAACGAATTTAGTCAAAACTATAACAGAGCAGTGGACAACTATAACAGAGCAGTGGACGGGTAACTCAAGATCGGTCTGTTTTGGGGAGGCTTTCGTCCTGCAGTGGACGTCTCTAGGCTGAATAACATACTTAGAAAAATAGTTGGTAAGAGCTCAAAAAATCTCGAGAATGTTTAAAGACATAAAGACATATTTATTTCTGCGTTTTGGTTGTTTACAACACTTATACAAGTCAAAACCCTATTTAGATGATGCCAGCTTTTCTTACCTAAATGACTTCTTGAGAAGAAATGCCGAAACAAACTCAGAGTCATAAAGAAAGCTCCCTTGAGGCAAAAGTAGAAGCGTGTGACATTCGTCAACAAAGTTACAGTTCACCATTCGCCACGTGAGGTCACGATCTAATGAACAACAAATCAGAGCGCTCCTATAAACAAAGTACCAACACGCGACCATCACAAAACAATTAAAAGGTACTAGGAACTAATAAATGCGCAGGAGGTCGACAAAACGGTTGAGAGTCACGTTCCAATTGACACTTTTAACTTTTGACACATGCAAACCGTCGCAGGCAAATTAGATGAATGGCAGAATTGAGAATGATGATCACTGGTCACACATCAAGGACATATACGTACGTCATCAATTGATCTGCTTAATAATATGTTGTTGTTTTTGTTTGGCCTATAATGTGGGGATTCATCCAAGTTGTTTAGATGAAATGTCGAGAATTTGCGAGGCTGTTTAGAAACAGAGATACGGATATTTGTGTATGTCTTCTTTCGTTCGTTATTTTAAACAACTTTTAATAAATAAGATGTTAGTGGAATATGGGCAGTGTTTGCTTTTCGCTAAAATGATTGTATAGGTGATATTATAGTAGCTAAAGTACGGCCGCAAGAGGCTAAAAGTATGGGTAAATTTAGTAATTGAGTAGTTGAACGTTTCGCATAATAACTTGTTGTATTGTTTGTATTTACTGGATAGTTCGATGTTGATTTTGCGTTTATGATGCCATCCATGACCCTGATTTTTGCGGTAATTTCATAAAATGGCATTTTCGTCACGCGTTTAGCTTTTATTCTATTTGACTAATCTCTTGATCCAGCGGTTCATGATCGTAATTGCTAAGCCGGACGTCGTGGGTTCGATTCCCAATCGGAACAAATCTTTGTAAGGTAAACACAATTATTTGGTCTGTGTCTGGTTGTAATTTATCTATCCTTACTTAATATGTAGGTAATGTGTATTAAAATACAAGATATCGTCCGCGTGCATTATACACCTTAACCTTTTCCAGGAATCACACTATTATCTGATGAAAACCGTACAACAATCCGTTCGCTAGTTTTGGAGTTAATCGCATTTATAATGACAGACATGACGCGGCGGGAACTTAATTTTATAATATAGATAGGTATGTGCAAATGAACTTCAGCATGTTTATCAATTAGTTATCTAGTTCCTAAAGTAATATAAGCTCTCCTTAGTTTGGGATGAAGTGATTATGTGAGAGTCATCCCAGTATCTTGAGATATTATTGTAAATTAATTTTAAGTTATAAAGACATTCTAAGTTTACATAGTTACCTAAGGATTGTAATTTAATAATAATGATTAAATTGAGAGAATCGTTCTGCAGTGTCTTAAAATTTAATTACATTAAAGGACCATGGGCGGAATCGTCCCCACCCATCAACAAAAATGAAATGTAGCTCAATCGACACACCTTGGCAAGATGATATTTTTTTACTATGGCGACATTGCCCATTGTAAATAAAGTTTAAACAAATACTTTGTTGACGCATTATTGACGATTAATTGTAAAATACCTACTCATTTATCTATTATGGTACATTCTACCACATCCACACAACACCATCTAGTCCCAAACTAAGCAGAAGCTTGTAATATGGGCACTAGATAATGGATAAACATACATATATACTTCTTTTTTTGTAAATACATACATATTATATTAGAAACACCCAGACCAAGACAAACATCCATGTTCATGCACACAAATGTTTGACTTGAGCGGAAATCGAACCCGCGACCTTCAGCGTAGCAGTCGCTTACACTCCCGCGGCGCCAACCGGTCGTCAATATAGTATATAAAAATAGACCAGTAATATTAACACTCTATTACTATTGTTATTTGCCTACTATGAGCATTGCAAGAATGAATATTAGAAGACAATGACTTTAAATGATTAATATTTAGTCTGTACTGTCCCACTGCTGGGCAAAGGCCTCCCCCAGATCTTTCCACGCTCTCTTGTCACCTGCAATCTCAAGCCAACTCTTGTGGTAGGCGTCTAGGTCATCTCGCCACTGTTTTCGGAGCCAACTCCGGCGACGACGACCATTTTCAGGCACCCACAGTGTCAAGATTTTCGCCCAAAAATCCTCATATATACGGCTGACATGGCCCGCCCACTTCCATTTAAGGTTAGCAGCAGCCTTTTTCGCACTTCTTCTACTTTAGTTTTTATTTTCGTATTATTCGTTCATATTCATTTAAATGTAAGTATATGATTAAAAATACATTATTTTTATTTTGTATCGTTACTAAATCATGTTTTGTGCTGTAATATAACCATACCTAATGTTAAAATAACTTGCAAGAGTAAAATGAAAAAATAGGTTAATTAATAATAATCAATTGTTTTGTTATGGATATACCCCATGGATTTAAGTAAAAAGAAGGATTTTAATCAAATAGTGGATACTTAAGGTACATATTGGCATCAGTTCCAGGTGTGTTGGTATATGGGGACGGAGCCCATACATTTTTGCCCATAGTCCTTTATAACTTGAGTGTCTTACTTGAAGATTACCTACCGTCCCACGCCTTATTAATTATAGAACTCCGTCACGTCTGGTGTAATGGATTAATTTAATTTATCGCCTCTACACTGTCAGTGCGTCGCGTGTCGTGGGTTAGGTTCCCACCAATGCACTTGTATATGCAGCGATAACCGAGTGGAGAGACCGACAGACTACTGCGAGGATCTTGGGTTCGAATCCACAACGCGCACCAATGACTTTTCAAAGCTATGTGCGTATTAAATAGCTAACGATCGCTTACAAATAAGGTGAAGAAAAATATTGTGAGGAAACCTGCATGTCTGAGAGTTCCTCATAATGCCAATCAGCACTGGGCCAGCGTGGTGGATTAAGGCCTTACCCTTCTCATAATGAGAAGAGGCCCGTGCCCAGCAGTGAGATAGTTTATATAAACGGCTGACGATGAATGTATTTGTATTCAATTGCTGACCATCTTAATACTAACATCGGACGATCCCGAATGCATCCCTATTACAAGGTGCTTACCAAATTTAAGCTAAAAATGGTAAATCGTCCTCAACTAAAAAAAATGTAAGGCTTTTTTTGTTTTGTTTGTTTTCATAGACAACTCCCTCACTATCCTGTTTCGCGGGGGACTATACAAACATACAACCACCGGACACAATGAACACCCAGATTCGAAACAATAATAATGTCCAAAGACACCGACAATTAGTCTAGCTATTTAGCAGATGTCTTATAAAAACATACCGTTTGTATTCCATTCACACCTGATATGAAACTATGAAGTAAAATAAAGTGATTTCACTCACACAACAACTTTGGAGAGAACTTCGGTTCGCAGGTGGTCTGCTCAATGATCAGCTTGTCCACCTCCTCAGATATGGACTTGTCATCGACAGGCACGGAGCGAAGCCACGCCAACACCTTTGCGGTATCCTGTAACAGAGATATACGTTAGAAAGAAAGAAAGAAAGAAAGAAAAATATTTTATTTGTATCTCCAAAACAATACAGTTAAGAATATAACAATATCATACAGACAGTCGATTCGTGGAGACCAAATAAGGAACCTGAGTCAGCTCTTGTTTTGACGTAGAAAATTTTCATATCGAGTAATAAATTTCGAACCAATTGTGATGAAACTGACTGTCCTAAGTTGAAAGGCCCTTCATATATATTACGAAATGTTGTTTAATAATTTAGCGTCTGTTTTGAAGCCTACTTAGACAGCCTAGACTAGATTTGTGATCTACAAATCACGACAAACTCGACTTGAAACTTGACATTTCATCAAGTACATCTGTCCCACTGCTGGGCAAGGCTCTATTCTCGATTTAAGAAGAGTAAAGCCTTAAGCCGTATACAGACTTTGCGAGGCATGCGCTACGAACGGCGCACAGCGCATGCCTCGCAAGATGTGTACCTTTATATTCGTGGCGAGGCATGTGCTACACATGCCTCGCCACGAATATAAAGGTACACACCTTGCGAGGCATGCGCTGTGCGCCGTGCGCAGCGCATGCCTCGCAATGTCTGTATCCACCTTTAGGCCTACGCTAAAATATGCAAACATAAATCCTCAATTTCCTTCGTCAACTTATTGACAGATTTCGAAAACAAAATAATGTATGTCACAGTTGTCCTTTTGCGCCCTAAATAATAGGTATCAATATCATAAGACTTGTCGACTATCAATTAGGATAATTGATCTTTCTTTACAAGACTTATTCGACAGTTTACAATCAATGCGAAGGTGGCGTAGCGGGAGGGTAACCGACTGCTACGCCACGGACCGCGGGTTGGATTAATGCTCAAGTCAAACATTTGTGTGTGAATATGGATGTTTGTCTTGGTCTGGGTGTTTCTACAAAAGAAAAGTATTTATGTTTGTTTATCTATTATCTAGTACCCATACTACAAAGTTTGCTTAGATGGGCACTAGATGGTGTTGTATATGTATGTGGTAGAATATTTTTATTTTTTAATATTTAATCAGTAAAGATATTGCTCAGAAAAAAAATTGACGTAGCAGTTACCTCATTCCTGCCACACTTGATCAGGTAGGACGGCGTCTCGGGCAGTCGTAGCAGAATGCAGAAGTGTATGAGCGGGACGGCTAGCAGTATCCACAGCACCGTATCGAATGGCAGCGTGTCGCCTAAGATGAACACTATCAGGTTACCCACCGTCTGAGGACAAGAGAGCACGTATTAAGAAATAATATATTTTTAAGATCGCTCAGTTTCATTTACATAACATAACTTCAAGTCTTTATCCCCGAAAGGGTAGGCAGAGGTGTATTACACACCTACACTTCGCCAGTATGGAGTATTTGTATGGAGCTTATGGGAAATATTTTGTTTTAAATGCCACTAGGAATAAATCCTGTGTCGCGGGGTCTTTACAAACATTTAACCATCGGACACAAAGACCACCCAGACTCGAAACAACAACTAGTGGAGCGAGACAAGGTGTTGTCTCGTGTGGGAATCGAACCCAACAGATCTAACAACGCTGGACACAGTGTCAAGCGGCCTCTTAAACCACTGCGCCAAACGCCAAGCGTCCAACATGGATCTGCATGCAATCTGCATGAATATATCAAAATAATATTAGGACCGGCCAAAAAGGTAGATTCTCCAATTTGTGAAGTTTGTGGTACATTCCGTACATTAGATGATGTCCAGCACATTCTCATTGAATACGCTAAGTTTTGTCAACGGAGAGACTCATTGATGCAAAGGTTCGACATTAACAAGCAAGATGTAGGGGTGATATTTAATATACTCAGTGAGCCATCTAGTGAAGCAGCCAAAAATTTTGCTGATATCATCTTGCAGCAATGAGACTTTCTTTTTAATTTAAAAATTGTAAAATTTTATTACCTATATTGTGTAGTTTGTAGGGTTAGGGTATGATGGGGCTTACATATCCTATTGGTTAAAAGCCTCTAAATAAATAAAGAAAGAAAAAAAATTTGGAACGGCCGTTAGCAATTCAGCGTCTGAAGTACTAAATATAATGTTCCGACGCCAAAAACCTTAAGGTCCCTTACACGTACTATTAGGCATCTACTTAAGGCCCAAATGAGAAAACTCGCCTTATATATCAATGTTAGAGTTTATAAGGTGAATTATATTTTAGAAGCTTAAACGCAGTTATTTAAATAATTTTGTCAAAGTCTTAGTGTCTAAACACATTATGCCGAAATTCTGCGACAGAGTTTTGGGGTGACAACCCCTGTAATGCAATTCCAATAATTAAAACAGAAGACCAAAATAACATAAGTACTTCAGATATGTAGCAAACTGAAGTGACAGTGAGCTGACAATATCTGTCGTAGAACAAAATCAGGCGAGAAGTTCGGTCGCGAAATTTCGGCTTATTATATTTAGACACTTCGGCTTAGTATATTGAGATATTTAATAATAGACTTGTGTTTTCCTAAATAATAAAAAAGTTCCGAGAGAGATTTGAAGCCATAAAGAGGAATGAAACCAGTGTTTTATAAATAGATAATTTATATTAGTAAAACATGGGTACATTCTCAGTCTTATCTATCTGTATATATAAAATCCTTGCGTTACTGACTGACTGCCAGACAAGCTACAGCCAAAACTATTAGGCGCATGAAGCTGAAATTTGACATGTATGTTCCTTGGGGACCCTAGGGGAAGAAGAATAAGAAAATAAGGTATTTCCCGAAATTCCCACAGTGAAATAAAAAAATGCGCGGATGTAGCTACGTGCATCCTCGAGTATTTTATAAATGCGAAAATAAACAATATGTTATGCTTATACGAATGAACTAAAGAACAAATTTAATGATATTTGGAACAGAGTAAACTCGACCCCAGGAAGGAACTTTACCGTTTAGCAAGCGATAATTGTCAATTTAATTCGCACTTAACTTCGAAAAGTGATTGGTGAGAACCGTGGATTTGAACCCAAAACCCACTATATTGCAGTCTGTTGGTATCTCCACGAGGCTATCGTTGCTCGTACCACAATCATTAGGTATTATAGTGGTTCAAGATAATAAACAGGTCAAGAAACTCTGAGCATCCTTGACATACCCAATATTATTTTATTTTATAGATACATCTATAGGTACAATATAATAAAAATAGAGTGTCTGTTTGTAATATTAAAATAACCGCTTTTTACTAAATGCAAATGGATGTATACACGGTACATTACCTAAATTAGTTTTTTTTCAATTTTTGTCTGTCTGACTGTCTGTCTGTCTGTCTGTTTGTTCTCGCTAATCTCTGGAACGGCTGGACCGATTTTGACGGGACTTTCACTGGCGGATAGCTGATGTACCAAGAAGTAACTTAGGCTATAAATTAACCGGGTACGCGAAGTAGTTCCCTCAGGACGCGGGTGAAACCGTGGGAAACAGCTACTTGTCGCATAAGATATTTTTCCCTAGCAATGACGTAATAAATTATCATAATGGATGTAAAAATTATATGGACATCTACAAGCGCCAGTTTGTGACCTAAATAAAAAAATAATTTAATACTTATATGTTCTTGAAGACGGCTTTGCAGGACATCGGCCTCTTCGTGACAACGGCTGGTTTTACCCATACCGAAACGCCGAGGCAAATATAAAGTAATAAGCTACAATAAAATTATGAAAGGAAATTTTATATTATGAAAAAAATTCGGGCATGTGCTAGTCTGACCCGCGCCCCGAGGGTTCCGTACGCATTGCATCGTGTATCAAGACGAATTTTGCCCGTTTTTTATGTCGAGTGTCATTATAGAATATTGCTAAAATAAGTATAAGACAAGTTTTTCTACTGTTAACATCAATGACCTCCTTAACTTTAGCAGTAATCGCGAAAATATTTAAGTACATTCCTATCTACAAAACCGTTCTTGGAGTTATTCTTGTCTTCATACTGTAAGACCTTGCTTCTTGCAAATTACAGCACTCCAAGTCCACAAAAAGCACCCCTTAGATTTTTATTTACAAAATTCATAAGAATTGGTAAGTAATTATGTATAAATGGCCATATTTTTTATTGCACTGTGAAAGAGGATAGTTTACTTTTTATGTATGGGGACACCCTTAAATTTACCACTTATTTTATTCTTTGTAATTTTTCCTTTATTCGTGCTGTAAGACACTGCTCTTGGCCAAATTTCGTGATTCTAGTTCAACGGAAACTACCATATTATAGGTTCTCGACCCAAAACCCATAGGGTACTTACGGTTGACCTAGAATTGTCAATTTTGGTTAAAACCAAGCTCTTACAGCACAAGTAAAGGAAAAATTCCGAAAATTAAAAAAGTTGAAAATTAAGGTTAATTTTGGTACTTACAAGTTTTCGCAAAAATCTAATTTTGACCATATCCTTTTATCGGGTTTATACACCTAATAGGAACCATAGACCTCAGTATCTGGTATAAATTTCAATTTGCTAGGTCCACCCGTTCCTGAGAAAATCGGTGGTGACACACGGACAGACAGATAGACAGACAGACAGACGCACAAGAAAGTGATCTTATAAGGGTTCCTTTTTTTACCTTGCGAGGTACGGAACCCTAAAAAGACCACAAAATATCCGCATTTCCCGTACATTTTATTCCATTTTTGGAATAGATGTCATCACTACATAGTATAAAAACAAGTCTGTCTTCTGTTTGTCTGTCCCTATATATGCTTAAACCTTAAAAACTACGCAACGGATCTTAATGCGGTTTTTTTAATAGATAGAATGATTCAGGAGGAAAGTTTATATGTATTATTGACGCGCGCCAAGCCTCTGGCGACGTTTAGTAAATATTCTAAATTGAATATTTAATTTCAGTTATGGCCCGCATTTTGTTCCCTATTTCCCTCGAATCTTTTTTGAAAAAGAATCTTCTAATTTTATTGTAAATTACCCTTTATAGGTGTGTTAGGTAGATCTCAATATCTATATGTGTAATTTTGTCGTTATTAGATTTACTGAAGCATGTATCGTAAAGAAGTCGTTCTTGGAACGCTTAAGGAAAAGCAAGTACGTTTTTATTTTATTGGGGAATAACTGAATACGTGTTGTGATTGTTTATTTATGCATGAATTTCTCGTGAACTAATTACTGCGAGGATTATCGTGACTTACTGTGATTGATGTAGATAATCGTAACCATAGAGGTGGATAGGTACATAGATGAACTTCCCTATTAGGGAAGTTTCCTGCAAGTGAAATAAATTATACAAGTATTTTTATCTAGTGAAACATGTCAAAATAATAGTAGTTTCATTCATCAATTAATGTTAAAACTTTATTTAACATTTTTTATAGTCAATTGATTGATAATAAGTATTCTACTTGACAGCAAAACACTATGACGTCACTAAGTCATATCTTAATATATAAAATCCTTGCGTTACTGACTGACTGACAGACACGCTACAGCCGAAACTATTGGGCGCAGGAAGCTGAAATTTGGCATGTATGTTCCTTGGGGACCGTAGGGGTGCACTAAGAAGGGATTTCCCGAAATTCCCACGGGATCGGCCAAAACGGGTAAAGTAAAAAAAATGCAGGCGTAGCTGCTGGCGTCCTCTAGTTTCATACAAAACCCTTGGCAAAGGTCGTTTTTGACATTTCATTAAAAGTGCTTGATTTGACTAGTTGGAAACAACCCTATTATAACCAAAAGTGATAGGTACCTACTTTACATGTTGACTATGTCCTCTTTCTACATTGCCGATAACTATACAACTAAAAGAGACAGTATGTAGTTGTCGATTGCGTTACGTCATTTCTTTTTAGAGCAAGGTGCTATGAATGGTATAAAGTTTATATGAAGTAATTCTTTTTCGTACCGTTCCACTATGGTTCGTCTAGAACAAGCTAGCTAGACAAAATTATTTTATTTGATTTTTATGTCTAGATGCGGTTAATAAGCAAAGATATAAGGTTTTTGGTACTTTTTTCAAGGCAGTTTGTCATTTGAGCTGGTATCATGAAAAAAAAAACATTTATCGGGCATATGTGTATAATATATTTTTTGAACATTTTATAAAGTGATTTATCCCTCGACGTCGCTATAAAATCTAATAACAGATGCATAAAATATCTAAGAACTAAATCTATTACTCATTATCATCACTATCATCAGATGAATCATCCATTGAATAGTCATGATCGTGAGGGGCAGAACTATGAAAAGTAGAAATCATATTAACATTTTGTTCCTTACAGCTAGGTGGGACAATTAAATCTAATACTTCAGTTGGAAGCGTACCTATTTTCTTCCGAGGAACTTCTCGTAAACCGTTTATTACAGGGTCAGATGTTATCAATAACATATTAAGTAAATCTCTATTCGTAGCCTCCCGTGATCGCTTTCGTGTGTTGTGCTCACGAAATCTTCTGCAGTCCTTATTCCGAGCTTCCTGTGCTTCCTCGGAAAGCTGGCCTATAGGTAGAAGGGACGATCTAATTACTTCGCCACTGTGCAAAAGTATTTTGTGGACAGTAGCGGGCATGTAATACCATGAATAGAGATTTACATAAAGTTGTCTAGTTTCTTGAGCTAAGTTAACGAATTTTTCAATATTTATATCATATCCCGATGATAAAGTGCGAAGTAGTATGCCAAATTTTTGTATTAGTGAAACATCTAACCCTGTAATATCGGCACTAGCCTCGGGATTTCCAAAAAATCTTCGCGCGGTGTTCCCGTCATTAGTGTTACCGAACCCTGGTTTTGGTTTGTCTACAATCAAGCCCATTTCGCTTTTAAATCGTTTTTTAATGTCATCTGAACGTTGTTTCACACTAGCTTTGTCTTCGGCTGTTCTTAACTGCCATTTTTTTATATTTAGTCGATAGCTAATGTGAAGCCATCGATATATATGTACTAAAGTACTAGATGTAGCATTCAGAACATTTACTTTGTTCAAATGCTTTGCATGAACATACCGGCAAAGCAATCTAGTGTCACTTTGACTTGCCGGCGGTGTGGGTCTGCATCGTTTATTAATTGTGTAACGACGATATATCGGTTAATTCAAATCAGAACTGGAATCTGTAGTAGCGCTAGTTAATATTATTTATTATTTAAGTAATAAAAAAGTTAATTTTATCATATTACCACATAACAATGTATTTATTTATTTTTATGTGACGTAATTTACCACCATAGACTAACTACTATGCAGACATCGATTGCAAGTGATTGTAGGTAAAATATAGATATGTCTAAGAACAGACTTGATGAAGGCATTGGTTTTAAAAGTGTTGTAGTTTGATTAATGTTCTAAGACCAATTTGATTATGTATAACACTAATTTGTGTTTTCTTTTTAGTACATGGCTCGTAATTACTATATTAATGAATATTCCAAATAAAATATTTGTGACACACATATTTGTGTACCTAGGTACTTTAAAAACAGTAGGTACACTTATACTTCATCATAGTACATATCACAAATTTGCGGTTATAAAAAATACGTAAAAAATATACTGAATCAATATACCTAAGGCCATTCAAAATAAGGTCAATTTTTATTATCTGACGAAGAGACAAGTTAATGGTGTTTGATGGTAATGGATTAGGTATTAAAATATATTTTTGAGCATTTCTTATGCTAGGGTAGATTGAATTGCAATTTATTTAAAGCTATAAAAATAAATTCCTGGGGCACGACTTGAACCCGCGACCGCGACGAACCGTGTCAATGCTGTATCGACTAAGCTATTCGGGCCACTTCATCATAAAATGATTATTCGTAATGGTTGGTTCACGTATATATAATGTCCCATGACCCATTTGCCAAATGTGTGTGTGTGTATAGAACTATGTGGTCAGAAAGGACATTATAACAGATTGTCAAAACAATGCTGCCTTATAATTATCTATAATAAGAAATTTCTGAGTTGGTCTCATGCCAAGATAAATTTAAACTTTTAAAAATTAAGTATAATTGTTTGTGCCTGATACATGTCTTGAACTTACGCCAACGAATACATTTTCTATTTTATTATAAAATTAACTAAATATGATTATACTTTTTATTATTTTACTGAAATAAAACCACGGCAATTAATTACTTTTATATATAGGCACATTTTCATAAATAGGCACAAAACTTATCTATTTTCCGATCTTCTATGCAAATAATCTATACAAATGTCAATAACGACCCAGTAGCATTAAAGTACTACTGGCTGCTCATAGGTAAGATACCCGGTGAGCCGTAGCTGATTGGCTATAATATGATAAATAAGCGCTGTATTCCATTGGCGCTACGTGCAGATGCGTGTTGCGCATGTGCGATTAAACGTCAAACCTAAGACAGCTTGGACAATGTTTTTATATGGAATGTTACGTCTATCTTTAGAATATATGTCAATGTGTGAAGCAAGCATTCAAAGCACCTTATCCAAGCGTGCAACGTAGACAAACCAAAACCAAGATTATCTTTGTCCGCAGCAAACTCTTTTGATAGATCATTCATCATTGTTGGAGTTGCCCCACAAATAAAACATTTTTGTGAGGAAGAAGTTTCGGTCAGAGCATTGCAAACTTTTCCGTCAATCATTGTTAAAAGCATAACATGTGTGACAGATACTTCGGTCTCCATCACCTTGCAGGTTGTCGGCAATAAAGCGTTTATCTCTTCTAAAACCTTATTGGTTTCCGAAATCGTAAAATCTTTCGTTTCCTTAGAAAAGATAAACTTTATTGGCCGACAATACATTGTAGAACAGGGCCGAGGATTCTGCCACACAATATTACCACTTTCATCTTTCAATTGAAGAGGAACGAAAGAAAATACAAATAAAAACTCGTCACTATCGTCACAATTAGTGAATTTTTGTTTGTACATACTATGACCGGAACTTCCATCACAACCCCATTTACTGATTAATGTGAATGACGTGCAAGGTAACAGACTATGAACAACTTCTTGTTGTGCTGAAACTAAACGTTCGGTAGTCTTATCAAGAATTGCCTGAACTTTGATTTCAGCATGCGTTTCATTGACTGTAATTTGTTCACCTGACGGGTAGCAGGCTATTTTAGCCTTTTTAACACTGTACATTGACGGAAACACCTTATGTCCAGCTTTAATACTCCACTTCCGAGTCTGCTTATAGCTATGGCTACTTGATTTACTATCAACGTAGTACGCTAAAGCTTCCTCACTTGTTAAACTCCTGGGGGCACTTTCTTCACTCGTGGTCTTGGTTATTGAAGGATCACTAGTCACATCTTTAATTTGACGTGCTACACTTCTCTGACCCGAGATTCGAGCTGACACTTCAGCGGCGTAAATTAATTCACTAGCACTTCTGGACTGTAATAGATCGTCTACACGTCGTCTCTTCGTTTTGAGACTAGAATGTTCAAAATCTTTAGTAGGTCTTCCGGGTCCCGGTTCTCCAGATGTAGTTGGCAGAGATAAATAAACGGACACATCGAAAGATATGTCAAGACCCTCCAGCCACGTCGAATACTTTTGTAGGAATCGCTCTCGATTTCTTCCACAGCTGCTCCACTTTTCAGCAAATTTCGTTGAATATCTTGAGATTAGTACTTTAATATCTCGCAGAGACTGCTCCGTAACACCATCAAAATTATATCTCAAAGATATAAACCGAAAGAGCTCCTCATTCCGCGTTTCCTTCGGGTGTTTCAGCCATTCTTCGAAAAAATCCATTCTTGAGACGGTAAAAACTGTTGAAAGAAAAAAATAAATAAAAATTAGTTGTGCAAATATATCGCAATGAATTTTTTTACGTATAACTACTAGACACTTATGAGAATCGTATATGATAGGTTCTACGGTGGGGACAAGTGGGGACATGTTATTATTTGACCGATGAATTTGAAAAAATGAGTAAAAAAGTGGGTGAAAATTCATACATTTCATTTTATAAGACTAAAGAATGAAGTTCCCATGTTGAAAATGAAATAAAATATAACTACTTACCCTTACGTATACAATCCATCACAAAAACACTTTCACAAATTTCTTTTAGTGACATAAACAATGCTATCAAATATGATGTAAAAATGCAAATGAATGCCCTTTAAATAGTCAACATCTTATAAACATACCTTAATGACGCTCTTAATGAGGGTAGTATTGATAATTAATAGGTGTAATCCTCAATGTATAGGGGTAATGAGTTCGTAATAGTAATTAACTTCCAGGAATTTAAGAGTTGTTTTTGTCTAGCTAGCTTGTTCTAGACGAACCATATTCATAGCGTGACTTGATCAGCCATTTGTAAAAAATCGGCTGACTGAAATGGCAAAAAAGTGCAAAGCAATGTATGCTCAGTACATTATTTGGATGGGTGCTTGAATTCAAGTTTGTGGTATTTACATCAAAGCGCTACCGTGCTTCGGAGATATACAGAAATGAATGAAGTTTTTTAAAGTGACTAGGTACTTATACCGGGTGCCACAAGTAGACTTCGGCTTGGTGATGGGTCACCATGCCGAAGTCTACTTGTTTTGGACACCATGCCAAGTAATACTAAGCAAAAAAATACCAGGGAACGAGATTTTTAGTTTCCATATTTTTTTAGCCCCAATTAAAAGTGCACGTGTGCAATGCTCGAAAAATATTAATCTATGGGTGCATAGGATATCTACCACAATATCTACAGAACAAATTAGCGGGCTACATGCATAATTTTTTACCTAATAAAATATGGTGACTTTGGGCCTCAATATCTCCTGAACCAGTAATTTCCCAGGTATGGTGCCGAAGTAAAAAATATTCGTAATATTTGGTACAATATGGAATTTCATTTTTGTTAAGGCTCTGTTTACACCCTGTAGGTATGTAACTTATCGCGAGTCACAAAGGATAACGGGTAACACTATATGGAGGGGTCCATATTGGCTCACCTAATGTTCTTTACCCGAAATTGTTCTTCCTAATGATTTGTAATCCGAATGATCACTCTTCCTAAAAATTTTCATCCTAAAGTTTTCCTTCATACTATTTGTAGTGCAACAGGCGATGTTCTTAACACTCATGTTTCCGAAAATTTTATTTAATAATATAATTAATGTAAATATATTTAAACTCCTACTGTTTTTTATCATAACGCTTTTATCTCTAAACATCTCTCATTTACATTCCATTGCAGTCGCTGAAAAGAAAATAATTTAAAAGAATTTGAAGCGATTTCCTTTTATTTGACTTTGTTTGAATCTACCAAGGAGTATACAAATACGAATCTACCGATAATGTTGCCACGAAACAATGATAAAAGATCATATAGGGAAAAATAAAGCAACTGAATTGTAAGAGTTAAAATACGCGTAATCTTATGAATGATTAAATCATTATAGTTATATTATTTTCTATAACTGCCTCCGTAGTCCAGTGGATAGCGTATGCGACTGCTGATCGGAGGTCCCGGGTTTGATTCCCGGGTCGGGCAAAAGTGTTACTGGGTTTTTACGAATTCTCAGTAGCAGCACGGAGTCTGGTGATGTGCCCGGTAACGGCAATAGGCTCGCCCCCTATTACGTAGGACCTACAAATTCATGGCGAAATGTGGGTGTAATATTACACATCTGTCTACCCCTTCGGGGACACAGGCGTGTGTCTATAAATAAAATAACAATATTTTCTATATAATCAAACCTCTTAATAATAAATTTAAAATAAGTTCAAAATATAGTTCAAAATCCACTCACTAACAGGGTTATTTTAATCCAGCTCTGGTATCACCAAGCTAATGTCAAAATAGTTGACATGTTGACTTATCGTGTTAACCATACTCATAGAGTAAAAAATACTACGGAGGTCTTATCTTTCGACGTACGCGCCTTTTCGGTTATCGTTTACTTCTAGACGAGAGGCCGGAGACAGATAGATATCTATTTATAACAAACAAATGAACTGAAATACTAAAATATGGTAATAATAGATACTTAGGACAATAAAATGCATGTAAACTAAATAGATTATATTATAACTAATTACATTATATCAATACATTGTGAAATATTGTCAAAAAATATGTCATAAGTCATCTATTTCCAACCTTAATAACTTTTGAGTTTTGACCACTGCTGCTTAGCTACATGCGCCTTCCTTATTGCATAACTAGAAGATCTGTTCTTTAAAATGATATATGTTTCATCACTGTACTTGCTGGGGCACAGGCCCATATGATTTTTATTCATCTCCTTTTCCAAGCCCTCGCGCCGCGCGACGCAGCGCCCCCAAGGCTACACTCCAACCGAAATTAATAAAACACGACTCATTTACGGTTATGTTTATGGCCTGGGAGTTTATACCACAGTTTTAACCGTACCTTAACCAATAACTATAGGACCGATTCGGTTCTGGCACTTCGCCGGCCGCTGCCGCGGCACGCTCGCTTCGCTCGCTCGGCTCGTGCGTTGTGATCACAGTTCTAACCTAACCTAAACCAATAATTATGAATAGGACCGATTCGTTTCTGGAACTTGACTATTGTACTATTGTGTATTTTTACCATGGTACTATTATTCTTATATGTTATACATCATCATCATCAGCCTTTAACTATCCACCGCTAGACTAGGCCTCTCCTTTGAAAGGAGGAATTGGCCTACTATACCACGCTGGCCAAACGGGTTGGTTTAGGGTTTGTATCAAGTTTTCCTTCTCTCAGTGCTGTTCTCTGCATATGCTCACTCTGTCGGCTCTTACGACACCCATGGGATGATATAGGGTGGTGACATTCCGTATTCTTACACATAGGTTGATAGTAGATTTATATAATAGGAAATTAATAGATCAAGTGACTTCGTTATGCGTGATAGGGACCATCAGGAGTTATAAGGGGCCATCAGTCACGACTATTCATATAGATAACCCATACCGTGACCTATTGGAACAGTTTTCAGAAATTACCAGACCCACATCTCTTAAGGACAGCCCGAAACATGCAGTGCACCACCACATAGAGACGACGGGCCCACCCGTGCACGCGCGAGCGAGACCCCTGCCACCAGACAAGTACACAAAGTTAAGAAATGAATTTCGTTTGATGCAAGAAATGGGTATATGTAGGCCGTCCAGTAGTCAATGGGCCAGCCCCTGCATGTAGTACCCAAAAAAGATGGACAGATTCGACCGTGCGGTGACTATCGCCGTTTGAATGCCATAACAAAACCCGACCGGTATCCAGTGCCCAGATTGCATGATTTCACTTTCGGTTTAGAAGGAAAGAAAGTGTTTACAAATTTAGATATCCAACGTGCATATCATTGTATCGAGATAGCGCCAAGTGACGTAGATAAAACCGCCATTATTACACCTTTCGGTCTTTTTGAATTTACTCGCATGACCTTCGGATTACGGAACGCCGCTCAGACCTTCCAGAGATTCATGGATAACACAGTGTTGAAAGGAATAGAAAACATTTCAATATTAGACTAATACGCAGGAGAAACGGTATTTACATAGCTCATTGTTCTGTTACATTGATGACATCATAATCGCATCAGAAAATGACGTCATAAACAGAGAACACGTAAGACAAGTTTTTAAACGGTTCAGTGAAATCGGGATAACAATAAACACCTCTAAATGTCAATTTGCTGCAAATGAAATAGAATTTTTAGGGTATAAAGTTTCACAAGAAGGTATTAGCCTGTTGTCAGACAGAGTAAAAGCTATTTGTGACTATCCTAAACCGGAAACTGTGGAAAGTTTGAGAAGGTTCTTAGGCATGGTGAATTTTTATAGGGCACATCTACCGAACGCAGCCGAATGGCATGCTCATCTGAATAATTTTTTGCATAACGCAAAGAAAAAGGACAAGACTAAAATCGATTGGGATAAAGAATCGGAGTTAGCATTCGAGCAGAGTAAGGTTAGCCTACAAAGCGCCGTAACACTCGCTCATCCGAAACCTAATGTTCCGTTATCTTTGATGACAGACGCGTCCAATACATGTATAGGTGCAGTTTTACAGCAACGGATTGACGGTGTGTGGCAACCCTTAGGTTATTTTTCCAAAAGGCTGTCACCCACTCAGCAGAATTACAGCACATACGATCGCGAATTGCTTGCTTTATATTCATCTATTATGCATTTCAGAAACATGATTGAAGGACGAGAGTTAATAGTATTCACCGACCACAAGTCCCTTATTCATGCGTTAACAAAGGTTAATTCAGAGAAAGAAACGCCTAGACGTATCCGGCAGTTACTACTTATTCATAAGCGAGTACACTAATTATATTCAACACGTAAGCGGTAGCGAAAACTCAGTAGCGGACGCCTTAGGGCGGTTTCAGATTAGCGTATTTTTCTGCGCGTATACGGTCGTTTTAGCATACGCGCTTACACGCGCGCTACAATACGCGCTTCAAAAAACCAGACTCACGTAAACGGGCGTGTTCGCTCGAAACGGTAGTGACGTCTTGTCAGTGTCATCATGGATTTTGACGGCTCGTGGCTATACGAGCTTAGAAGCGCGTCAACGCTCGTACGAGTTGCGCGTGTGCCAAAAGGCGCGCCTATACGCACCTACATACGCTTCCAAAAACGAGCTTATACGCGCGTATAAAACGCTAATCTGAAACCGCACTTATCGTGTTGAGACTATGGTGTGTCCGACTGCGATAGATTACGAAGAACTCGCCTCGCAGCAGGAAGGCGACGATCAGATTACCGAATTTCTTACCGATAACAGTCTTTCACAGGTTAAATTAAAAAAGTTTAAGTTGCCTAACATTAGAAATAGTATATACTGTGACACATCGACAGGTAACATAAGGCCGTATATACCAAGGAATTTCAGAAAAATATTTTTACTTTGGTACATAGTATTAGTCATCCCGGCATTAGAACAACGTTGAAAATGGGAACTTCGCGATATTTTTGGCCCGGTATGAATAAAGATATAAGAACATGGAGAAAAGCTGTATTCAATGTCAAAAAACTAAAGTCAATCGCCATGTGTTTTCAGGTTTGGGGACGTTCGCACCAAGTGAGAGATTCGAGCACATACACGTAGATATCGTCGGACCGTGGCAAACTACGCAGAGAGGTAACAAATACTGTATATCTACGAGTATAATAACCCCTACTTATGATGGCCCTTATGGCGTTATAAGTACCTAGATCAAATAAGGTATATAAGGTAGAGTTACCAATAGAAACATAGACATATCAATAGATAGGTTAAAGCCAGCGTAAATCTTAACAGAACCAGAAAACATAGACAGTAACGTATATCATAGAGATATATCGCTAATATTACAAACGACAAACAGACTGACACGGACTTAAGCAATAGCGATAAGCTAGTAACTCGTACCACACGCAGCGGTAGAAATGTTAAGTTACCAGTTCGCTTTAGATTGTGAAATGCGTACATAGCAAATTATCTAGGTCATAAGAATTCTTCATTATTAGTATTTAGTATAAATGTGTTAGTATTTAAGATATATCTGTACGAAGTACATGGCTATTTTTGTCAATATGGGCAGTTACCAGGCTAAAAACGACCAAGTTGTCATCGCGCAGACAGGCTCAGACAATACAGCTAGAGCCGAACTAGAAAAAAAGCTAAAAGTGTACGGCATACTTACGTTAATAGTTGTTGTAATAGTTTTCAGTGTTTGTCTATACATAATAACAAAAAGTGCGGTAGACACGTAAGAGGATGAATTGTGAATGACTTGGTATCCAGGGTCGAGCAAGGGCGTGCGCCTGTGACCAATCAAGTCACTGCGCAGCCACCAACGGTAGCCTCATCCTCTATATATTGATCTTTGTAATAAAATGTGTGTTTGAACTTCAGTGGCTAATTATGGAACAATATTTCGAGTAAATACATTCAGCGTCAAAAGTATCGGTATACCTGTTTTTGCATTATATACTATAAAGCTTCACGTTCATAGCAATCATAAATGGAAACAGTGTAACAGTACAGTAGCCTAAGTTAGTTTATAAGTTTATAAATGATGTCATCGCGACCTACTGCCTATGATACGATGTCAGCACATTCTTTATAAGCACACAGGTACTGTAGTAGCCAAGAGTAAATAAATAATAGGATGACAATAACTAGTGTATAATATTTGTATGTTTTTTGATATATTTTTTGTGTTTTAATAAAGTCTCATTTTAGTTTAAAAAAAGGGGGGGGGGATATTGTAGGCACCAAGTGCTGACACAACATTTAGCAAAAGGTACGGCGTCACTCCGCGCCGCCGATAGACAGTCGCTTACGAACTGGGCAGTAGGGAACACGCGCTATAATTATTGTATAATAGGTTAACATTGTGAACCGTGAGAATATATCTAACTGTGAGTTCAAGTAAAAGTGACTTTCAATTATTCTCCCAAGAAACCCTACACACAGCTGAACACATACTAGACACATTTGAGTATACCTAAAATCCGTTACCACACGGACAATGTTATACATGTTATGTGAAAATAAAGTTACGCAAAATTAATGTATATAATACTGATTATTGTGAATAAAAAGAAATCTAAACAAAAAAGATATGATTTTGAATAATAGTGTAAAAAATTGTAATGTTGAGAAAATATAGGAAAACAAATAATAGATGTTTATTGCTACTGACATTATGTAGTTGAATGCTTCGGCATTATGAACATTAGAGACAGAGTAGTTAGGAATTGTGATTGTTAGGATGAAGCTAAGCGGGATCCCGGGAGGGGACGCTCCACGTGGGCTTGGGTGAGGCTCCGTAGGATGCGTCCCAAGGTGCGGATGCGGGGGACAGTTCTGTCTCGCAGTCGGGTGCGGTCGCAGGAGGAGAGGCGTGTTGCGTTGCCACGCGCCCTATCTCTCGCGACCAAATGGGGGCGCACCATCGTTGCGTCGCAGTGGGGCCGCAGAGGAAGAGGAGATGCGGTGTTGCGTTGCCGTCCTCCCTATCTCCTGCGGCCGCTGGGTGTTTTGGCGGTGGAGCCCAACACCTTCATCCGCCGCCAAGGGGGTTTCGTTCGGGGCTCGCCTGACCATCAGAATTCTGGCGGGCCAATACCCGTCGGAGGGTAGCGAAGAATGCTTCGGTGAAACCCTACCCTCCGACACATGGGTACATGAGGAGAAAAAAAAAATGTTACGAAGAACACATTTTCGGATTTCCAATTATCGGAGTTGAAAATTTGATCAAATGTTGATGATTAATCATCAATCATCAACATTTGATACTGCCGAAGGTGTACAACAGATTGACCGCGTCGCTTCCTGCAAGTTGCCATCCCAAGATGAAGAGCCAGAACTTCATGATTTGGTAAAAAAATGCCAGATTCATAAACATACACCCACATGTACGAAAAAACAACACAACAGTAAGGTGCCAATTTAATTTTCCACGTCAGGAACGCAGTGAGACCCGAATAGTTGCACATTCTACGGACGATTTTATTCGAAGTGGAGGAAAAATATGTCTGCTCAAACGCCGGATGGAAGATGTGTGGGTCATCAACTACAATCCCGATTTGTTAAAAGTCTGGACGGGAAATATGGACATCCAACCTTGTGGGTCGAATGAGGCGATAGCTTTCTATATCGCCAAATATTTTTCGAAAGGAGAGCCAACTAATTTAGACTCGGGAATAGCTCAAGCCATTCAACAGATACAGCGAGAACAGCTAGACATTTCTCGGCGACTATTCAGACTTTGTATGAAAATTCTCCATGAAAGGCAAGTGTCAGCCCCAGAATGCGCTTTTCGCCTGTGTGACCTGCCGTTTCGTGACAGCTCTCGTAGTTGTGTGTTTTTAAATACACGGAAACCGGAGCAGCGATATCAAGTATTGCGTTTTGACGATCATGGGCAAGCCACAGGATACTGCAACAACCTCTTCGATCGGTACGAAAAGCGACCCGCGGACCACCCGACATTTGACTTCTCTAACATGAGCCTGACTGAGTTTGCAATGCTCTTTGACACTTAATACCAGAAGAACCAAAGCGAAGAAAGCATTGATCAAGATAATGAGGACACATCAACTCGAACACGTCGGCAATAGATTACGTTAACAGACAACAGCAAAATGATCGTAAGTAGCCTGCTGCTGTTCGAGTACCATACTTCATAGCGTCCACTGATCCGGAGAACTTTTATTACAGTTTGCTGGTTCAGTATATGCCTTATCGCTCAGAAGCAGAACTGTTACAAGGGTTTAATAGTGCAAGAGAGGCTTTCTTAGCTCGGGAAGAGTAGTTGAAGGCAATTAGCGGTCACATGGAGCGGCACAGAGAGCGCGACCGGCAGCTGGAAATTGCATTCAATCAAGTGCACGCATTTTAGATCCTCGAAGAGTCCCCCAGTATTGGATAATATAGAACACAATGAAGACTATCCTGAACAGACTATGACCAATGATCAATTCGACTCAGCACGACAGGCTATGAATATGGACCAAGGACAACTATTCAATACTATCACGTCAAACATACAGTCGCAACAACAGGGCGATCAACAAAGGTTTAAACTTTTTGTAACTGGTGGCGCTGGAACAGAAAAGACGTTCTTGTTTAATTTGTTGAAAAATCAAGTGAACAGATGTTACGGGAAGCAGGTTACGAAGATTGGCGCTCTCACTGGAGTTGCAGCACGACTAGTAGGTGGCTCTACCCTGCATAGCTTGCTCAAATTACCAGTTCAAAGAGACGGCGTCTTAGTGAACATGCCTCAACTCTCCGGCAACTACTTGAGAATTATGCGTCAACAGTGGCAAAATGTAGAGTTCTTTTTCGTGGATGGTCTATGGTTCCGTATGAGATGTTGTGATGTGCATGATAGACGCTCGTTTTCGCCAGCTAAAGAATTACGATGAACCCTTTAGCGGCATAAACGTTATGCTCTTTGGCGACCTCTTGCAGCTTCCGCCAGTGCGTGGTAAACAGGTGTTTCAACAGCCGGACCACATGAGACCAGCAACTCATTTATGGTGGCTTTTTACATTAGTCGAACTCAGACAAAACATGCGCCAGCGAGGAGACACGACATTCACCGCCATCTTGAACGCCTTGAGGGTCGGAGAGCTAAACAGCGAGCATCTCGCAGTATTGCTGACTAAGGTCTCATCAAATGCTACCGGCAAGTTTGCGCTTGAAAAAGCACTGCGTATTTATCCAACAAACAACCAAGTAGAGAAGCACAACAATGAAGTTCTTAAATTTCACGAACAAAAAGGAACTCAAATGTACGACATAAAGGCTCAAGACCAACTTATTGACGCGACCCGAAACCTTGGAAATACTACAATAGAGTCCATTATTCCTAGCGATATAAATAAAACGGGTGGACTACCGAGTAAAATAAAATAATTCAGGGGGCTAAAATCATGTTGCGATCCAATATAGACGTGGAGAAGGGGCTAGTAAACGGCAGCATCGGATTCATCTCGGACATTGTCTGGCCGCACTTTAGACGTGACCTAATGTATGATACCGACATACCGTCCAACAAAGTTAATTTTGGAAACGACGGTGAGCACCTAATTCAGCCTATAGGCATCCAGTTCCCGGCCATATGTTAACGGTATATTGTTTAACTTGTTGAAATATCAAGTGAATAGATGTTACGGGAAGCAGGTTACACAGATTGGCGCTCTAACTGGAGTTGCAGCACGAGTAGTAAGTGCCTCTACATTAAACAGTCTGCTCAAAGTACCAGCGATTTAGCGAACTCAGACAAAACATGCGCCATCAGCGAGGAAGACGACATTCACCGACATTTTTAACGCCTTTTCTTTCAGCAAATTAAGTACATAAGGGTAATACGTCAACAGTGGCAAAATGTAGAGTTCTTGATCGTGGACGAGATATTATTGGTTCCCTTTGGTAACCCTTTGGCGGCATAAATGGCTCTTGTGCGACCTCATGCAGCTTCCGCCAGGAAGTTAGTATTAGCTAACATGAAAGTCTGTCCTGTTCCAGCGCCCCACGCTTTTACAATCAAATATTATAATTAAAACACATAGTTTAGCCCAGAAATAGAGACAACTTGAACGATCCATAATTTATTTTTTGTTTTTACGTGCATTTATAAAAGCGTGTTTTCTAGTGTTTTTTAAACTATTAATTTATTTATATTATCGTCATAAACTATTCCCTGCAGGACTGCGGCCATTATATATGTATGTATTAGTTATTCATCAGCGGAATATTTTAATGATTTATCAATAATAAAAGATAAATAATGTATACGTTGTAAAATCTTTGATAATACTGAAAATGAACTTTCATTAAAAAAGAAACTGACAAAGGAAGCATCGCGTAAAAGTAACAGGAAAACACACAGTACTGTCTTTATATGTTAAGAATGAACTTTCTCATAAAAAATAAAATGATAGAATTCCGCAAGGAAGCATCACGTAATGGGAACAACACAGTATAGTCTTTTTATACTGAGAATGAACTTTCTCATTAATTTTTCTCATAAGAAAATCGTCAGGATTCCGCTAGAATGCTTTACTTACCTATAATTATTAAACACAAGTAACATAGTACGAGACTTATAGAAAAAAGAAATTTTATTAGTTGTGTCTGTACTACGTAGTGTATCTACTAACCTGTGAGAATATAACGAAGGTGCCAGTCATGCCCCTGATGCTGTCTTCGCTGATCTCCTTCACGTAGAGAGGGCAGACCACGAAAGCTCCTCCTGATCCGAAACCGATGAGTGCCCGGGCGCCGATCAGTGCGATCGGATGAGTACACATTAGCTTCACTGCCCAACCAAGCTGCGTGAAGAAAAACATAATAAAATCAGTTTTACTAATCCATCGAGCGGATATCTTCAGGTAAATTGCAGAACCATATATTATATTTAACTAGAGGACGCCAGCAGCTACGCCTGCATTTTTTTTTAATTTACCCGTTTTGGTCGATCCCGTGAGAATTTCGGGAAATCCCTTCTTAGTGCACCCCTACGGTCCCCAAGGAACATACATGCCAAATTTTAGCTTCCTGCGTCTAATAGTTTCGGCTGAAGCGTGTCTGTCAGTCAGTAAGTAACGCAAGGATTTTATATATTAAGATTTTCACAGCAAGATACTCTTGGCAACATGGCCAGTCTTCAGCAATAGGTATGCTAGGATACCTATAATTCCGCCGTCTTCAGCAATAGGTATGCTAGGATACCTATAATTCCGCCTATACCTGATTGATAGTTCTACTACTACAAATCTTAGATGTGAGTGGCTGTGAGGATGGATTTTTGTTTCTTAATCATGCACGCAAGACCAACTGAACAGATCATAAAGAAACTCTGCTATAATATATTACTACAAACATCTATATCTTTTATTATAAAATGAAATCCTGGCCCCAGGTTGCCTCTGTCTATCTGTATGAGCGCGATAAACTCAAAAGCTACTTATCTGAATTCGTAATTTTATTTTTCTTTGTCTGTAAATTTGTCATAAATTCAGTGTTATTTTTTGTAGATATGTTAATATTTGCATGCTATCTAAATATAGCAAAATCCTTTTAATATTTTTACCACCTGTTCTGTACCACATTTTCTGCAAATAAGTGATTATGATTATGAATACGGTTTTCACTAATAGTGTGATCCCGGAGGAAAGTTTATGTAGGTACCTACCTAATTTACGGCGGGTGTAGGCGCAGGCAATTTATAGTAGGTACATCATAATAACATTTAAGGCTTTGCGATATCCGACATCCACGGGTGGAAGCTAGTATTTTATAATTATGTCCGTGATACTTACAGCTATAGGCATTGAAGCACAAAGCAGCGCGCTTTTCCTGCCAAACTTGTCCGCCGCCACGCCAAATAGGAACACAGCGATTGGCGCAAAGATGAACATGATGGATGCCATCCAGGACACTTCTTCTTCTGTCACAGGGGAATTGGATGGGGAAGAGTCTCCCATGAGAGTCTCTTTGTTGGGGGAAATCCAGCCCATGGCGGTGCCGTAGGACAAAACCGGCATGCATACTGTAAGTAAAAAAATAGATTATTTTATTTTAAAGCGTTAGTAAAGTAAAAGTAAAAAAATTGTGAAAATAAGGACATCATTGTGGCTTTTTATTGATTTGAGGCGGATAGGTTCCTACCTCAAAACAACCCTGATATTAAATGATAATGGGATCTTGTTCGTTTTGGAAATAATAGCTAACATGTGAATGCCGTAACCTCTCTGTCTGGTTCGATACATCATTATCATCAGAACTGTATATAAACTGCCGGAAGAGCCAATGCTTACTAACTAAAATTTGAAACGGTCCCAAAATTTGATCTCTCCATAGATTTAGCTACTAAACCACGATGTATACATATTTGACTGCACGGTTGGCGTAGTGGTTTAAGCGGTCGCCTCGCCGTTTAACACTGCGCCGAGTGTTGTGGGTTCGATTCCCACACGAGACAGCACTTTGTGTGATTCATAATTTGTTGTTTCGAGTCTGGGTGTTCATTGTGTCCGTTGGTTGTATGTTTGTAAAGTCCCCCGCGGCACAAGATTTATTCCAAGTGCGGGAGTTGGCTTTAAAAGGAAAAAAAATACATAGATCAAAGTCAAAGTCAAAATCCTTTATTCATTTAAATCACAAAGTGACACTTATGAACGTCAAGTTTAAAAATAATTACTTAAAGCCTCTACATTTACATTTACTAGTAGATCCATGAGAAAGAACAGGCAATAAAACTCACGGTCACTCTTTTTCATCGCCAGGTTTTGCATAATACATAACAATTTCAATTTTGTAAGCTGCTGCAACTGTTACACCTTCTATGTCACTTGTTTTTATTTACTCTAAGTAGTTTTTTTGATTGCTCAAGCATAATCTAGTTAAATTTGGTTGTTCATGATTAACTATTGGGACCGGCCGTAAGAGAAGGGTTAGACCATAGTCCACTACGCTGGCCGAGTGCGCGTTGGCAGACTTCACATGTCTTCGAGAACATTACGGAGAACTCTCAGACATGCAGGTGTCCACACGATGTTTTGCCTTCATTGTAAGCGGTAGATAAATAAGATGGTCATATTGCAGAAACTTATTTTTCCTTTTAAATGTACACCTTACTTATACAAAGAATTCTTACATCAAAGCGCATATGAAACATTCACATTATCGAAAATTACGACTATTCGGTGATCCTATTTTTCTCTGTGGAGACCGAATCCAAACCAATTCTGACATCAATGGAATGAATTTATTGTGCTGTGGTTTCTGCCATGGAGAGATAACTGCAGGTATATTAATTAATAAAATAATGTTATGAGTAATTTACGGTATTTCATAATAATTAGTTAAATAATACGGCATTATAGATATAGTTTAAAGTTAAGTTCTTACTTCAATTGATAAAGCTTCCCTAAACTTCGTTGGGTCAAATTAATTATCTTATACTAATATATAAAGCTGAAGAGTTTATTTGTTTGGTTGAACGCGCTAATCCCAGGAATTACTGGACCGATTTCAAATTCTTTCAGTGTTAGGTAGCCCATTTATCGCGGAAGGCTAGGCTATATAACATCACGCTATGAGCCACGGGAGCGGAGCAGTAGCCTTAAATAACGCGCATGTAACCGCGGGCTCATCTAGTGTCAAATAAAGATGGTGTTCAGGATTAATGTGGTACAGCCGGTCCAAATATTTAATCTATCCATGAATTTGCTACTCGAGATCATCATCATTGCAGCCTAGAGACGTCCACTGCTGGACATCCGCCAAGGTTTGCCATATAGGTAGAGATACATATTAAATTTGTAAAATATGTGATTTTTTTTTGTTTATAATAATAGGCGGCAAACGAGCAGATCGCCTGATGGCGAATTACCGCCGCCCATGGATACAAGCAACACCACAGGAGTCAAGTGCGTTGCCGCCCCCTGGGGTTGGAAAAAGGGATAGGATAAGGAGTGGGATGAGGGAGAAGGAATAGGGGACAGGCACTCTCACTCACCGAACGAACCGTGGCGTCCTCTAGTCGTCTAATAAGTCGTCAAACTCGTAATCTAAAGATAGCACCGTCGGCTCTAAGATCGGAGACTTATCTGGCAGTTGCACTTTCCCCATAAGGTGTTGCCTACCTTTATCGCAGGTATTTATAGCCTGCAATGAGGTGTACCTGAGGTCAATGACCATTCAATCGTCCTATTGCTTATAGGGGTACGCCGAAGCGAAGTCAGTCTTTCTTTGAATAGCTAGTGACGGTTGCAATCGGCAGATTTCAATTTTAATTTTTGTCATCTGTTTAGAATATCCTATATAAATTTATACAAAAATTCGTATACATAAAGGTAAACAAAATGTTGTGTTTCGTGAATTTCGGCAGAATTAGACCTACCGGAAGAAATTCGTGAACCTAAATCAAATAAAAAAAATATACATATAAAGACTACTTAGGAAATGTTAAAATTGCTGTAGGTAAGTATTTGCTTTATTCAGAATTTTAATTTCACGCGATGTAGATATTTCCTTTATAATTAATTAAAATAAGTCAATCATCCAGGAAGCACCTTGTTTTGCTCTTATTGAGAAGATCTTAACAGGCTTTTAAAGGAAGTATTGGCCAACTAATTAGATACCGTCCCAGCAAAAATAACTTTCTTTATTGATTGGACTATAGCCTTGGTTGTACAAAAGAAAAGCACAAAGTAAAAGTACATTTACAATGCAATCCTTCATTAACAATTTTAAGAGTATGGACCATCCGTAATATTACAAATATTACAATTAGATATTATATACATGATATATATATTATTATTATCATAACGTCCAGGTCCAGTGGATAGCGTTTGCTGATCGGAGGTCCCGGGTTCGATTCCCGGGTCGGGCAAAAGTGTTACTGGGTTTTTCTGGATTCTCAGTAGCAGCACTGAGTCTGGTGATGTGCCGGGTAACGGCAATAGGCTCGCCCCCTATTACGTGGGACCTAAAAATTCATGGCGAAATGTGGGTGTAATGCTATTAATGTTACACCTCTGCCTACCCCTTCGGGACACAGTCGAGAGTATATAAAAAGAAAAAAAATTATATCTTATTTATAAAAGCCATATTTACAGAGTAAATATAGATATTGGTAAACAAATTCAAAAAACATAATGCAGATGCAATTCTAATTATAAAATATACACAACATTCACATAAAAAAGTTAGGGCATTTAAATATTAATGAAATTAATTAATATCTTCAGAACACATCGCCGTTTCATCCCGTGACAACCCTGGAGATAAAATCAAATAAAAATATCTTACATATTACTGGCTGCTTACAATAATAAATAGTGTAAATGACTGTAATTAGTTGCATAAGGATTTCTCTCAACGAACCTTATAGATATGCAGTCCTACGACAAACTTCTCGGTGTGAAGAGGAATCTATACTTTTTTCTACACTAATATTATAAAGAGGAAAACTTTGTATTTTTGTTTGTAATGGATAAACTCAAAAACTACTGGACCAATTTTAAAAATTCTTTCACCATTAGAAAGCTACATTATCTGCGAGTAACATAGGCTATATTTTATTTTGGGTTTTTCGGGTACGTGAAGTAGTTTCCTCAGGACGCGAGTGAAAACGCGGGAAACGGCTAGTAATTTTATAAAGCTGAAGAGTTTTTTTGTTTGGTTGAACGCGCTAGTCTCTCGAGCCAATAAGGTTCAATTTGATTTTTTATTTGTGTTGAATAGCCCATTTATTGAGGAAGGCTGTGTGACGGGTGCGGCACAGTAACCCTAAAATAAACGCAGGTGAAACCACTGGCTCGAACATAAAGTAACAGTACCCCATTTTATTCCGTAGGTGTCGTAAAAGGCGACTAAGGAGAAAATACACGGAGAAAATAGTATCCTTGCGAAGAGACGGAAAATACGACATTAAAACTTGTACCATCCCCTCTGACTAGCGTGGTATGCTAGGTCAAATACTGCTGTTGATTCACATTGGAATTGTAACACAAACTAACTGACTACGACGGTGTATAACATAATGAATATGAAACATTCACAAAGAATATCCAAAATAACTATTATTCGTTGATACATTTTTACATACATACATACATATATGCTCACGCCTTTTTCCCGTCGGGGTAGGCAGAGACAACAGAACGCCACTTGCTTAGTTCTATCCTTGCAAACCTCACGCGCTTCCTCTACATTCATTACTCTTTTTATACATGCTCGCCGGTTACGGGTGCTTCATACATTTTTCTTTTTGTCATTTTTCACTAATGATAATGGTGTTGTATGTAAGAAGGTACATCCTTCTTACATACAAAATAATAATATGTAATTGATGCTTAATTTGTTAATGCTTTTTTCGCAGATGTATGAAACCTATCAATGCAATTTTTTATGCTTAGGGGTGGAATCTAGAAGTCGCTGAGTCTACCAAATTCAAAAATAAATTGTTGTTGATTGATCGATCGTCACGAAAACAAATGATTTACTTATACATTACATTACGGTTGGCGCAGCAGGAGTGTAAGCGAATGCTACGCCGATGGTCGCGGGTTCGATTCCCGCTCAAGTCAAACATTTGTGTGCATGAACATGGATGTTTGTCTTGGTCTGGGTGTTTCTATGTATAATATGTATGTATTTACAAAAAAAAAGTATATATGTATGTTTATCCATTATCTAGTACCCATAGTACAAGCTCTGCTTAGGTTGGGACTAGATGGTGATGTGTGTATGTGGTAGAATATTATTATTATTATTAGTTTGGCAGGAGTTATGTAGCGCAACATGCCAGTTAGTTGAAAATTACTTTACATGTCATATTTTTGGGTAATAAGTAGATAAGGTTACATTAGCCGTCAGAAAAAGAAGTTTTTTTTTACATATAGGTTCTGGTAGTAAGGCGTAGTGAAAAGACAGGAATATTATTGTTGCGTTTCACAATTTGTCGTTTGTTGTATAACTAGGAGGCCGGAATAACGATATTTTTTTTTGTTTTGGTGTCGGTTTGGAAAACCCTCATGGAGTCCCTCCCCCCTGGGGGAAGGGCGAAGGGCACTGTCAGACTCTTACTGACTAAAAACCAACCCGTGTTCCTCACGTACCCGTGTGTCGGAGGGTCGGGTAACGCCGAAGCATTCGTCGCTACCCCCCGACGGGTATTGGCCCGTCAAATGGTCAGGCGGGCCGCGAACAAAACCCCCTTGGCGGAGGATGAAGGTGTTATAAAACACCCAGCGGCCGCAGAGGATAGGGAGGACCGCAACCTGGCAACACCGCATATCTCCTCTTCCTGAGCGGCCCCACCGCAACGCATCACATGGTGCGCCCCCATTCGGTCGCGGGAGATAGGGCGCGCGGCAACGCAACACCGACACGCCTCTCCTCCCTCGACCGCGCCCGACTGCGAGGGACAGACAGAACTGACCCCCGCACCCGCACCTTTGGACGCATCCTGCCCAGGCCCCTCCAAGCCTACGCGAAGTGTCCACTCCCGGGATCTCTCTTAGCTTCACCGTGGGTGTCTAAGCCACGGTTACTGAGCCCCCTATCACGACAAGGTGGAGATCCCACGGAGGGAAGGCCCGAATAATTTTATCTTAATGTTAATTCCTTTATTATTATAATATATGCCTAATATATCATAATTTATTGTTCGTACTAATTAAGTGAATTAAACATTTGCATGCCTGTACAATAGGTGAAATATGTATAGCTCTTTTAATACACTGTAACAACTTATGCACCATATTTCAAGCAGATAAATAAATGATTGATTAATTTAATAAATTCATCCTCCCGCTCGCGCTATCGCTCGCGCCATCGCTCTCGCCGTCGCTTTCGCCCCGCTCCCCGCTTCCATCGTAGACCCAGCTCAACTATACTTAAGTACTTTTTTACGACAACTGCCTGTCATTACCACAATATTATGCTAAAAATAAAGATTAATCCTTAAATGGCGGATATGCCACATTATAAAAGTTATTTATAGTAAGAATAGGTGGATAGTGACACATTATAATATTTTCATATTTCTTCGTAAACGTAATAAGTAAGATACTTTTTGTCCGTCTAGATGGAAATATGGTTAGGTTTAGGTGCGTAGGAATTTTCCTTCTAGTAATTTATTTTAGGCTCGATCGTGGATAACGAGTTCTCACTACTCTTGATTCTAGTTTGAGGTTGACGAAGATATGAGTGGTTCTCAGGCAGGTTTTCGTTATCTACACAAAAATTTATGACATTTTAAAGCGGTAGCACTACGCATTCTAAGTAATTGACCTCGAGGGTCCATAACATAGAATCTATTGCTAACCGCATCCACTTCCGCTTCCAAACCAATAGACGACTAGTTGGCGAAGCGGGAAGTGTAAGCGACTGCTACGCCGAAGGCCGCGGGTTCGATTCCCGCTCAAGTCAAAACATTTGTGTGCATGAACATGGATGTTGGTCTTGGTCTGGGTGTTTCTATGTATAATATGTATGTATGTTTATCCATTATCTAGTACCCATAGTACAAGCTCTGCTTAGTTTGGGACTAGATGGTGTTGTGTGAATGTAGTTAGAATATTATAAATATTACAATATTACATACCTACATACATAGACTCACGCCTGTTTCCCCGAAGGGGTAGGCAGAGGCATATTAAAGAGCCTCGTCCGTTGATCGGCAGGTGCACCACTTGCAGGTGAGGTTGGCTTGGGACCCTAAGTTCTTGGTGGGAACCCTATGCACCCTTGAGCTGCGCTCCTAAACTAGTATTGCCTTATACTGTGCTAGTACTATAAACATAAATGAAAAACTCTGTATCTGTTTGATGCTGAGATAAACCAAAATAGATACTCAAGAAAGATGTTAATATACCTACAGTTAATTAATGACTTATAATTATTTTAATCTATACTGTATCACGGCAAATACCTGCCTACGCTCCTTCCATCTTATAATATTTTCAGCATCATGGGACATATCCTTATTAATTATAATTAATTAAGATAATTTTAAACATTTGTCATTAGCTGTATTTGTCTTGTTTCACGTCCCAACCGGCTTAGAGCACTTGTACACGCTAAGAGAAATCGCCGGGCCTACGCGAGAACTTATGTCGTCTCTACATACGATACATATTTACAAACATAGACTCACGCCTGTTTCCCCGAAGGGGTAAGCAGAGGCATATTAAACGCCCACTTTTCGCCAGTGTTTTGATCCCACGTAATAGGTGGCGAGCCTATTGCCGCTTATCGGGATATTTTGTTTGCCAGAGCCTCGTCCGTTGATCGGCAGGTGCACCACTTGCAGGTGAGGTAGGCGCGGGACCCTCAGTTCTTGGTAGTTGACCCTATGCACATACGATACATCGGCGCTTAATAAGAAAAATATTTTGTTTGAGCTAGATACGATCTCAAATTATTACTACTAAAATTATGGTCTACATGATGATTCGGTCTTATCTGAAGCAGACTCGGTGAATTTTCTTAGCGTGTACAAGCGCCCTTACAGACCTATTTGTAACTAAAATTATTTTTATTTATAGACTCCGCCTGTATCCCCGAAGGGGTAGGCAGAGGTGTAATATTCCGCCATGTTTTTTTTTTTAGGTCCCACGTAATAGGGGGCGAGCATATTGCCGTACCGGGCACATTACCAGACTCCGTTCTGCTACTGAGAAATTCCTAACGGAAAAACCCAATAACACTTTGCCCGACCCGGGAATCGAACCCGAGACCTCCCAATCCCACGCGCACATACTAAAATTAGTTAGGTAAAGCAATTAACATTGGTTAAATAAAATTGTTAGAATTAGCTGACTGCACGGTCGGCGTAGTGATCGGTCGCCTCGCCGCTTGATACTGCGCGCTGTGTTGTGGGTTCGATCCCCACACGAGACAACCTGTTTCGAGTCTGGGTGTTCATTGTGTCCATTATTTGTATGTTTGTAAAGTCCCCGGCGACATAAAATTTAGTCCTACCAAGCGGGAGTAGTATTTTTAGGAATTAACAATAAATCATATTTTTTGCAAGATATGAATCATCGGCCAATGCATTTAAATTATTGATACAATGGTATTCGTTCAATCGGCTCATCATGCATGCATACAAATATATAAAAAAGTCGTACATGTGACAGTCACTGTCCATACAATAAAAATACAGCATAATCAGCCTGTTAATTAAATAATGATGTTTTTCTTTGTTTTAATGATAATTGAGTTAGTATGGAAGAAAAGGATTTAATTGGTGCACTTATTATTGTACCTGTAACAATAATTGATTTGTGTCTTAGCTCACGTTTTCGCCCTAACGGCCCTGACACGACCTTGCCGCTCTGAGCGGCGGCTTAGCGCGGGGCGGCGAGCGGTAAGATCAAATGTATGAAAACGTTCGAAGCACGCCACGAGCCGTCGCGCACAGCGATAACGCGCGCGTTTTTTTGGCGCGAATGGCTGCGCGGCGAGCGGCGCGGCGGGCGGTGCGCAGTGTTGCCGTTCTACAAAATTAACGGACCTGTCACGACCTTGCCGCTCTGAGCGGCGGCTTAGCGCGGGGCGGCGAGCGGTAAGATCAAATGTATGAAAACGTTCGAAGCACGCCACAAGCCGCCGCGCACAGCGATAACGCGCGCGTTTTTTTTGGCGCGAATGGCTGCGCGGCGAGCGGCGCGGCGGGCGGTGCGGCGAGCGACGGGAACAAATGTACTGCGGCCGAGTCCGACGCCACGACTCCGAGCGGCACAGACAGCGTTACGCGAGGGACGAACTAGGCGGTTAAACTATTTGTTAAATATTTTGTGGCGGTAATGAATACGGAGACATTTAAAGTCGAAATTTTAAAACGGTCGCGTGTATGGATAGCAGCACATCCGCTGTATAAATACAAAAATGTTAATAAAACGTTGCGAGATGTAATGAAACAATGTTTTACAGAATATAATGGTAGGTTTTAATATAAATCGCAAACATTAAAACATTGTGTAATGTACATATGTACCTGTTTAGGTACAGACACAGCTACTATGACAGTTAAATAATAATAATAATAATAAAATTTTAATTCAGAATTACTTCCATATTTTGTTAGTTACAGTGTTCTTAACCTAGTGTTAGTAAAAACATTTATGAATTAAAACAACGACAACGTGTCAGGCGCTTGCTTTTGCGTGTAGGCCTATCCAATGCCTCATCAGTACTGAGTCCCAGCGGCTGGCACACGCGGTCAGGATGGTGCTGGGGCCGCCGCGCAACCGCGCCATTAAAGACGCACTTCGCTTGCGTATGACAGCGTGAAAGCCGTCCACGCGCGCCTCCGCGAACATACCACTCGCGCTGCAGTACCGCGGCAGCCCCATCATCACCCTGAACGCGTTATTATATTGCACACGCAGGGCGTCGTATGTCCTCCGCGTGTATTTGGCCCACAAACTGCAGGTGTAGAAGGTCTGGCAGAAAGCTCTAAATAGTGTGACCTTCACTTGTTCAGTACACCGTGCGAATCTGCGAGCCAACATGTTACAGCGAACAGACAACGTCCTGCGTTCCCTCTCCATATCCATATCGTCTTTAAGGTCCTCGGTGACCCAGTGGCCCAGATACTTGAAATGAGTGACTTGGTTTAATGGTGTACCATAGAGTGAAACGGGAGGTACAACTGTGACCTCTTTTTTAGGTGCTTTAAATACCATAAGCTCACTCTTTTTCACATTGTATTTGAGCCCCTGGGCTGCCGCATAATCTTCACATATACGGAGTAGCTTGCGCAGCGCACCGATTGAAGGGCTGAGCAGGACCATGTCATCCGCATAGCTTATATTATTAACGCAAATTCCTTCTATGTGACATCCGATGCCGGTGCTGCTCAGCTCTCCAATCAGGCGATCCATATATAAATTAAATAATTTCGGTGAGGTCAGCCCCCCCTGCCTCACTCCACACTCCAATACGTAATCGTCCGACTTACTGCCCGCCCACCTAACAGCATTTTTCTGATTTTTGTACCAGTACTCAAATATAGATACAATTTCAGGGGGCAAACTAGTGTCTTGGTACATTTTAGTCCACAACAGGTCGTACGACACTAAGTCAAATGCCCTGGACAGGTCCAAGAAACATGCGTATACTGGGGTTTTACGAGCGGTGTAGTATTGCACAGTCTGTTTAAGGCACAAAATCGCACTTTCAGTAGATAGACCATTTCGAAAACCGAACTGGCCATCATGCAGTTTTATATGTTTTGTTAAATGGCCGTCAAGCAAACTGTCCAATACCTTCGCTATAACCGTGGCTAGGGAGATAGGCCTGTAGTTAGACCTGTCCGAGACATTTCCAGTCTTATTTTTTACAATAGGGACAACAATGGTATACATGAAATCATCAGGCCGGTAGGAGTGGTTAATACAGAGATTAAACAATAGGGCCAAAACTCTAGGCAAGTGTACCCCAGCAAACCGCAGGTGCTCAATGCTGAGGCCATCATGACCTGGAGATTTTCCTCTTTTCATAGATTTAATAACTACATCAACATTCTTTGCACTAAACCTTACATTGATATCTCCAGGTATAGCCCCAGCATCAGGCACCGACCTCATCTCAGGCTGTGCAAGATTGCCAACCGGCTCAACTCTGAAATGTTGCCTAAATAATTCTGCAATGGCATCTGGCTCGTGTTCACTCTCGACGCTTACGGGCCGGCTAGGCTTTATATTCAATTTATTAGTTGATTTCCAAAATTTTGAAAAATTATTATTGGAATGGTGTCGTGCAATTATATCCATCTTAATTTGTTGTTGGTTATTTTGACACCATTTCAATTTTTCCTTGAACAGACGTCTAGACTCAGTCATTTCATTGTATAGCTGACCAGAGTTAGGTCTCCCATACCATAGCCAGTTATGATAACACTGCCGAGCCTTACCGTGAGCCTCCCTCACATGTTTATTCCAACCTATAATATGCTTGCCCCTACTGCGATTTGAATTCGCACTAGAGGAAGATTTCGCGCCTTCTGTCAATATGCATACTATATTTCTATACATATTGCTAATTAAGGATTTATGCTTATCAGAGTTGCACTTTTTATCAGCACAAGTAGCAAATTCCGATGGAAAATCAATAAGCCGCAGATTTGCGTGACAATAGTTACGGTACATTTCAATTTGACTAGGTTGCCTTTCACCCCATATTACATTATTTTTAAATTCGTTTGTTATTACAATTTTAGGTTTTATTAAATTCAAATTACATGTTAATTGCATTGGATAGTGATCCGACCAGTAGGTATCATACAATATGGTCACAGTATCGATGGTTGCGCGCGCGGCGCTCGTGACTACGCAGTGATCGAGCCACCGCCGACATCCGTGTGCGTCGCTAACAAAAGTGTGCGAGTCGTTAGGTAACAATTCGAGATCAACACATGTCCATGATTAAAGGTGGTGGTTAAAGGTGGTTTACCTACCTACTTAACGTAATCTACGTTGTGGTACCTATGCAACGCCTCGATAATTGCGAATATGCATTATTCCTTTGATATAAAATACTTGTAAGAAATGAAGATCCACTGTCGACAATTTTGTAGGTATACCGTATTTAGTATTAGTTACACAAAGATATTTTGACTATCGCCATATTTATGGTAACTCCGTCGGCCCAAATACGTCCACATTTGCCGCTGCGTTTACCGCTACTGTGGGGTCGTGGCGTGCACGACGCTCTGCCGCGCCGCCTGTCGCGACGCTCGCCGCTTAGACCGATCTCGTGAACAGGCCCGCGTTGTCCCGGTTGCATCAAAGACTTTCACGTATATTCGTACGTGTATTCTAACCATATTTGTTTGACGGAATTTTAGCTTTTGCCGTAAAGCGACTGCGGCCTGCCTTCCGAATTGTATTAAGCATAGCCATGTTCATGGCTAAAACTAGTGTCAGTATATCGTAGCATCATCGTACAGCATTTTGTAGAGACCAGTGTCCTGACGTGAACTGCACTCTGTCCCTTTCAATTTGCGTCCCAATAACATCGAGAGTCAATTCGATAATTTGGCTACTATACTTTGACTGCTGTCCGTGTGGTGACGGATTAAGAATACGGATTGTCACCACCCCATATCATCCCCGGGTGTCGTAAGAGCCGACAGAGGGAGCAGATTATGCAGAGAACAGCACTGTAAGAGAAGGAAAACTTGATACAAACCCTATACCAACCCGTTTGGCCAGCGTGGTATAGTAGGCCAATTCCTCCTTTCAAAGGAGAGGCCTAGTCCAGCAGTGGACTGTTAAAGGCTGATAATGATGACTTTGACTGCACGGTTGGCGTATTCGCCGCTTGACGCTGCGCGTGTGTTGTGGGTTCGATTCCCACACGAGACAACACTTTATGTGATTCATAAATTGTTGTTTCGAGTCTGGGCGTTCTTTGTGTCCGTTAGTTGTACTCGTATGTTTGTAAAGTCCCCCGCGACACAGGATTTAGTCTTAGTGCGGGAGTTGTCATTAAGAAAAAAAGAAAACAAAATACCAAGTTGGCGTAGACGAGTTGATATCCAGCTTGATATCAAATTTTCCGTTTTTCCAAAGATACTGTTAGCTTCGAGTATTTTCGTTAGTTGCCTCTTACAAAAGCCGTGGAATGAAATGACGTAGTCACACTTTGCATTCATAATCCGTCAATGTGTCAGCAAGAAAGAAAAGGTACCTAATTGACGGTTTAATTGGCGCACTTACACGTTTACTTTTGAATTACTGGGTGGTAAATACAAGGTTCCTATTGTAAGAGAGCGTCGTTGTCTAGTTGTGGTACCTATAACTTATAATTAGTTCATAAGCGTTACTTACATGATCTAATAATTAGAAAATATAGTAGTCCCCGACCTAGATGTTTGTAAAGTTGTAGCTAAAAACCATCTTGATCTCGTAATCTTACAAACAAAAATCCAGTTCAAAGTCGATTATTTCGTCTAAAAGCTTCGACTCCAAAGATACTTAGAACATAAATTTATACACTGTCCTTGAGTCGGGTGCTAAAAATTGAATATAAGTCATTTTGCACACTAAGTACATTTAAAAAACCGAGAGTCACTGACTAAGGAAGATGTTTTGAAACAACTCGATGTCGAATCCTGAAATTTGACAGGTAAGTAAGGTAGTTTATAAATGCCTTTCCCTACGGCAGCGGCAGTTTAGTTAGGTGGATTCCGCGATACAACCGAGTTGGGTAGTTGTAGCGAAAATAATGCGCGTAAGCATCATATAGTATTATAACATAATTGTTGCACAGATTGATGGTGTATAGGCAGCTGCCACAATGTCAAGGCAAAAACTTTTACTCGCCCTGGGCACGGTAATATAATCTAACAGTATTGTAACTCGGCCGTCTTCGTGAGTTATATACCTACCAGACGCGCCGCATGCGAGCTGCGGTACGATAGCGGCTGCGGGTACTGTAGGCACAGTCCGCCCAGTCTAATGGGTACTCTGCTCGAGGCGCGTAGGTATAACTCGAGTTTCGTGCGTTTGTATGGAGTTACAATACTGTTAGATATTATTACCGTGCCCTGGGAATCGAGCCTTATTTACATTTACAAGACAAAGAAAAATGTCATGCCACCCATGAATGTGTAAGGTATTAGGTAAGATGAATAATAAAACTAAGATGGAATGATAATATTATAAAGTAGTATAACCCAGGTGTATGTCACTTTGATGCATTGGAATGTTTAATTTATGATATTATGGAGTCGCGAGTTTAAATGAGTACTTAGTTTCTATAGAAAACAATAAAAAAATATACTACTCTTTTTCAATTGATGCGTTGGAAAATACTTGTGCAAATGTACTTAGAAGAAGAAGAATGTACTTAGTGAAATATAAACTTCGATAAAGCATAATTTGGCCCGCGGCTTCACCCGCATGGAGGTAGGCTATAATTATCATATATGTAAGTAATTGGAATGTATAAAATATATATTATTGCAAAGTTGCATCAAAATCTATATAGAAGCTTGAGAAAACAAACTAACACGCTTTCACATTTTTTTATCATTAGTATGGATATTCGATTGGCTTATTCTGTATTTGACGGACATAGTTGCGGGAAAATAAAGAGGGAATAAGTACAGCAGCGACAGCCGAGTGGAGAGAATCTACGCCAATGCTTATCGGTGAAGGAAAACATCGTGAAGATACCTGCATATCTGAGAGTTCTCCATAATGTTCTCGAAAGTCATGCGAAGTCTGCCAACTCGCACTTGGCCGGCGTGGTGGACTATGGTTTTACCTTTTTCATAGTGAGAAGAGGCCCGTGCCTAGCAGTGGGACAGTATAAAGGGCTGATAATGACAAGTACTGTATTCATTATCTTTCTCTCGATCGCCCCGATTCTATATAACTTTTTTATTTACTTACTTAATCTTAATATATATAATCCATGCGTTACTGACTGACTGACAGACACGCTACAGCCGAAACTATTGGGCGCAGGAAGCTGAAATTTGGCATGTATGTTCCTTGGGGACCGTAGGGGTGCACTAAGAAGGGGTTTCCCGAAATTCCCACGGGATCGGCCAAAACGGGTAATTGTAAAAAAATTGCAAGCGTAGCTAGTAGTTAATATTTTTCTAATGTTGTAGTCGTGTTGACATTGTGTTATTTTTTTTATTTGATTCTATGTAGCATAACAAATAAAAAGCTGAAATCTATGGTAGTTAATTTTTTTTCTGGGAAGGAATCGTAGCAATTGTCACCCCCTCGATGACAACTAAGAAAAAGACTTCCCATTTGTCCCCTCTAGTCTGCTTTCAAAGAGAACAGTCGCCACAAATTGTCACCCCGGTGACAACTGGGAAGACAATTCCCAGCTGTCACCCCGGGGGACAGGGCTAGAGGGGACTACTGGGAATAATTCTTTTATATAACGTAGGATGATTTGTATTCCCTCAGAAATGAGTCTCGCCTAAACAGAGTATTTCTATCCCCTACATCAACCAGTATTAAAGATATTTTAGGCAGAAACCTAATTTTCGTTATAAATAGCTTCATAATAATCCACCACCCGCCGTTTAAAATATAAATAGAACTTATTAAATATCCCACGTGGAATTTGAAAATGAAGTCAAAATAAACAGGTAAATTGTTCGTTATAAATAAACTACCTCTATAATCATTGTGTTGAAAGAAAAACATGTGACATGCCGGTGCGACAAAAGTATTGAAATACTTTCTGTTATTCTCGGCTATGCAAAATGGTATAATTTGGTATTTTTACCGGACTACGGCGAATCCAAAAGAAAGGGTAATGCGTATTATCAGCATTTCGCAGTCCACTGCTGGACTTAGACTTCGCCCAATTAGCCTCACAGTGAGTCGATTAGAGGATTTTACCTATTATATCACGCGCTGGCTAGATGAGTTGTTATAGAGTTTGATATCGCGTTTGTCTTCTTTTTGCTAAGTACTATTTGCTCTGTGTATTTTCCTTAATCGCATCTTACGACACCTAAGGAATGAAATGGGGTAGGTAGTGACATTTTATATTATTATACCGTCACCCCGCGGGTAGAAGGCAGGGCACTAAACTGTTGATTTTCGTTTGTCCCGTGACTCGAAGAACATGATAGGGATCCCACTGCTGGGCAAAGGGAGAGACCCTAAGAGGGAGGCCCTCTATGTTTCACCTTCGCGATTTCGCGATCACATGCGAATGAAGCATTAACATGTTTGTGGGAATTGTGAAATAAAATAATAAAAGTTCAAAGCCCTGCAAACTTCTGTGCCTTCCAGTGCAATTCTATTAAAATAAGTTTCATGTCATTTTAGATACAAATTAATTATTCAGAAAATATTTTTATTTGAAATCATCATCATCAGCCTTTAACAGTCCACTGCTGGACTAGGCCTCTCCTTTGAAAGGAGGCATTGGCCTACTATACCACGCTGGCCAAACGGGTTGGTATAGGGTTTGTATCAAGTTTTCCTTCTCTTACAGTGCTGTTCTATGCATAATATGGTCCCTCAGTTGGCTCTTACGACACTCATGGGATGATATGGGGTGGTGACAATACGTTCTTAATCCGTCACCACACGGACGACATTGAAATCACAGACACTTAAATTTTATTTAGATGTAGAGATAATGTAATTTAAGTGTACGCTCAGTCTTCTTTTACTGAAATAATTTGTTTCTAAATCCTAATTTAGAAATAAATTATTTCACTACTTTCGTGAATTTTAGGTTTAGAATTTAAAGTAAGTATAACACTATTGTATTAAAACTTTGTACTTTTACAGAACCAATGAAATGAACATAAAACTATGAATGTCTACTTAATAGATTATTTATTTTTGAAATTACTTTATCAATTAATAAAATAGACTCATTATATTTTCTATTGATAAAAAATGGAACAAAATATAGACTGCCCCACGGTCCAGTGGATACCGTATGCGTTTGCTGATTGGGAGGTTCTGGTTTAGATTCCTAGGTCTGGCAAAAGTGTTACTGAGTTTACAGCCGGGGATACAAGCATGACGATATGAAATAAAAACTGTTTTTACCAAACTCTTGTGTTACTGACTGACAGACAGTGCACAGTTTAAACTATAGGGCGCAGGCAACTATTTGGCACGTATGTTTCTTGTTGACCATAGGAGAACCAAGCTGTAGAATAAGAAGAGTTTTCCGAAATTTTATCGGTATAAACGTTTAAAATTAAAATAAAATATGCTGGCGTAGCCGCGGGCATCCTCTAGTTATATAATATGTTAGTCTGAATAATAATCAATCTTTATTTGCTGATATGGGTTTAACAAAACATGACATACAAATTACAAGTTCACCATATTTTGCCTGGTGGCATGCAAAAACATTTAATAATTTACGTAGGTACATATTAAACAGTAAAATGCAGAAACAATCAGTCAAATTAATAGAAGTTACGCAAGGAATAAATTATCTGTCATGTATTCCTTAAAAGAATAATAGGTCTTATCTGTCAGTATACAATAAAGTTTATTTTTGAAACTATTTACATTATTTTCAATACGCAACTATGTGATGGTAATTTATTATATAGTTTTGGCCCCATACAAAACATACTTTTATGTAGGAGTGCAGTACTAAATAACTTGGATAGATTTAAAATTAAAATAAAACATCAAAACAGTTACTAAAGTTAAAACAGCCTACACATAATTGACTGGTAATGGTAAAATAACTCCTATTTGCCCCACCTGTAACCCAAGCCGTAACGTCGGGGGCAAAAAAAGGTTTAAATAATAAAAAAATACCATTACTTTCAATAACCTACACAATATAGGCCAGCTACGTAACATTTGTAAGTCACAATGCCTGCGGAAGGCTGTTATGATGAATATCGGACCACGGGCTCCAAGTTGAGGGCGTTGTTGACTTAACAGTTTTATAGAAGCAACAGAGAAAAATAATGAAAGCCACAACAGAAAATAAAAATACTTACAAAAATACTACGGACAAAATACGCGCATTTTATTTTCGATAATAATTGAATATGCACATAACTTTGAAAAGTCAGTGGTGCGCGCCGTGAATTTGTTAGTCCCCACTGGAATATTGCTCCTCATCCAACATCATCATCCTGCTAGCGTTATCGGTAACCCGGGGTCTGCTGCCTTGATTTGACTGAATGTTAGCTTTCCCACAGAGCGACTGTAACCCAAAGGGATAACTATTCTATGGTTTAGAGTTTAGACTATTATACGCGTCATTTGGATTCGAACCTGATACCCTCTGCAGGCAGTATGTTGGTATCTCCACTAGGCTATCGCTGCCTTTTCTCCTTATGTAATATACAATGTACTTAATTTGACGACCGGTTGGCGCAGCGGGAGTGTAAGCGACTACCACGCCGAAGGTCGCGGGTTCGATTCGAAGTCAAATATTTGTATGCGTGAACATGGATGTTTGTTTTGGTCTGGGTGTTTCTATGTATAATATGTATGAATTTACAAAAAAAAAGAAAGTATATATATGTATGTTTATCCATTGTCTAGTACCCATAGTACAAGCTCTGCTTAGGTTGGGACTAGATGGTGTTGTGTGAATGTGGTAGAATATTATTATTATTATGTTTCTCTTTTACACGCTTATTCTTATAACATTTGGTGTTTAAAGAATAACCGGACCTTTGGAAGGCTTACACGGAGATATGGATCCAACTTGCAGAGGCTCGTAGAGAGCTTTAATCTAAAATGTGATGGGACACGTGCAGCGAGGCCTCCACAACTGCACTATTAAGTACAGCTATGGACTAGCCGCAACACATGTTGGACAATTGTCTTACTGTGGCATGTAATAGATTAGGCTATGAGGATGGGTGTTTGATGCACTGGTAATAAAACTATAGATAAAAATTGCTATAATGGGTGCACAGGGTTCCCACCAAGAACTTAGGGTCCCAAGCCAACCTCACCTGCAAGTGGTGCACCTGCCGATCAACGGACGAGGCTCTGGCAAACAAAATGTCCCAATAAGCGGCAATAGGCCGCCTATTACGTGGGATCAAAACACTGGCGAAAAGTGGGCGTTTAATATGCCTCTGCCTACCCCTTCGGGGAAACAGGCGTGAGTCTATGTATGTATGTAGATACAAATGGCACTAGCCTGATACTCTAATAGCATCCGCCTGCGATACAGGTTATTATTATTAATGTATTTTTATAAATAGCATCTTCCATATGTGAACGTCACATAATCAGATGTTGACACGTGTTCCCAAATAACTTGGCAACGTCTTGACTTAAGTCATCAGCGTATGAAAGTATTATTTAAGACAATTAATTGTACGTGTTGGAGATGAATAATAATAATAATATTCTACCACATACACACATCACCATCTAGTCCCAAACTAAGCAGAGCTTGTGTTATGGGTACTAGATAATTGATAAACATACATTACTTTTTTTGTAAATACATACATATTATACATAGAAACACCCAGACCAAGACAAACATCCATGTTCATGCACACAAATGTTTGACTTGAGCGGAAATCGAACCCGCGACGTTCGATGTAGCAGTCGCTTACACTCCCGCTGCGCCAACCGGTCGTCAATAATTTGCTATTTCTATGTGATGAGATATTACGCAAATACTGGCCAGTGGACTGATGGTTTAGGGTTCGATTCCCGTCTACGAAAAATCTTCGAGTAATGAGCATGATGGTTTGGTTTGTGTCTTGGTGTAATTTATATATTACTAGTCGACGCCAGCGGCTTCGCACGAACATACGCACATGTTTTGCCCGATCCCGTGGGAATTTCGGGAAATCCCGTCTTAGTGCACCCCTACGGTCCCCAAGGAACATACATGCTAAATTTCAGTTTCTTGCGGTGAGTATTTTCGGCTGTAGCTTGTCTGTCAGTCAGTCAGTAACGCAAGGATTTCATATATACAGATGTGTATAAGAGTATATAACAGCTTTTTAGTTCACTAATGGACATAGTGCTCAATTTCATAATTTGCGTTATTATAAATTATAATAGAGGGAGCCAATAGGAGGTTGACCTACTTTAACCACGCTGGCCAGACGAGGTATGTGTTATATTATGTATGTATCTTAGAATATATAAGTATGTTTATCAGTTATCTAGATACCATAGTACATACAAGCTCTGTGTAGATTGAAATCAGATGACCGTTTATGTGTCCTACGTTATAATTTTTATATCTATGCTTTGTTTATTAGTTTTGCTTGCTTCACCCAGAGATATTACATTTTTCGGATCCGGTGTAAACAGTGTCATAAATGTGCGCGTGGGATTGGGTGGTCTCGGGTTCGATTCCCGGGTCGGGCAAAGTGTTATTGGGTTTTTCCGTTAGGAAATTCTCAGTAGCAGCACGGAGTCTGGTAATGTGCCCGGTACGGCAATAGGCTCGCACCCTATTACGTGGGACCTAAAAATTCATGGCGAAATGTGGATGTAATATTACACCTCTGCCTACCCCTTCGGTGATACAGGAGTGACTCTAGGAGGAGGAGGAGTGGTAAGGACCTGCGTTTACATATGTAAACACAGGTCCTTACCACTTTTTATAATAAAATCCTCATTTATAAATAGAAATCGAGTTTCTGCGATGACTATTTAATAACTTTTTGTGATTTTATGATTATTAGCTTTGTTATAGCAATAGTTTGGGGTAAACGTGATACAAAAGCTACTTCATTATGTTTTTGTAAGCATTTATTACTATTAAGCCTTTATAATTAGTCCCTTGTTACTCATATGTTATTTATTATTACTCACAAGGAGTCTTCTATGGCGCCAATAATCAGCTTTGAGTTCACGGTTACCTCTTATACTGCTGATGTAACGCTATTATACAGCTTAATTTGTGGCCAAACTGGTCGTATATGAGCTGTATAGTTAGCTATACAGCCCATATACAGCTTACTAGTACAGCTTGTAGAGTAAATGTGAACCATTAGACAAACTCTATACAGACCAAAAATGCTACTTGGGTGGAGATAGGACTACATGGAAAAAACCACACCGACAAGAGCTCAGTTTTTAAATTTAAAGAATATCTTTAAAATGAATGTGCTATTTTATAATTACACGTTAAATAATTAAAACTTAGTATTTTTTTTTTATTGAGATTGGTGCTACCCATATTCCCACTACTGTGTCCCCTGTGTAGCCGGGTTCTGCAGCAGTGACCATTGATGACATCGAGTTCTGACACTTGTGAAGTCCCGGGGAAAGTTAGACTGTCTCGAAACCCAAAACTAAATTAATCAGAAGTATATTGGAGGAGTTGAAAAGTAAATAATGCACTTTCCTACGCACCTTAGTGGGAAACAGAAAACGAAGTATATATGGTGAAAAGAGATAAGTATGAAATACAAACAAATAAAGATACATTTATTTGCGCACATTTATTTAATCAAGGACATGAACATTGAGGGGGCCTAAATTATGACCTATACCTGTTTCCAGTAATAAGAATCTCATGCCCGGTCTTATAGTGATAAGCTAGGAAAGCTCGCAAAAGAACCAATCCTATGTTAACCAGACATCTGATAAACACATACCTACTATCTGTATACCTATATAACGCCCTTGCGTTACTGACTGACTGACAGACAAGCTACAGCCAAAAAACTATTAGGCGCAGAAAACTAAAATTTTATTTTTTTGTGAGCACTTAGCATGGGATCGCTCTGAGAATAGGTCGTTGATTACTGTTTATGCCCCTTGGTATAGGGTTTTGTAAATGATAAGGGCTTTCTATATATTTTTTTAAACTGTTAAATAAAAATATATAGAAAGTAATATAAAATAAATAAATCATATTTTTTATGATTTTCTAAAAAACAAACCTCTGTATTTACATAAATAATAGACTATATGAGATGAATGTTTATCCAACGTCTAGTTCCTACCTATGATACAGGCTCTTGTGTTCATGGTAGAATATTATATTATTAGTATATATTTGTATAAAAAAAAGGCAGCGATAGCCTAGTGGAGATACCAACAGACTGCCATGCAGAGGGTATTGGGTTCGAATCCACGGCGCGCACCAATGACTTTTCGGAGTTATGTGCGTATTGAATTGTTAATTATCGCTTGTCCCGTGCCTCGGAGAGCACGGTAAGCCGTCGGTCCCGGTTGTCATGAAGATCTTTGACAATCGTTACAGGGCGTCAGTACCTTCTAAAATAAACTGACAATAGTCTAAACCACGGAATATCAAATTACTGAAATAGGCAGTCGCTCCGTGGAAAAGCTAATATTCAGCCAAATCCGGTTAGACTAGTAAGCGGACCCCAGATTGAAACTGGGATAACGCTAAGAGGATGATGATGATTTGTATCAAAAATAGAATACCGTATTTTTAAATGATTTTTATAGCACATCGAAGGATTTTAATCAATTTAACTGCGTGGATGTCGCAGTGGTATACGCAGTCGCCTCGTTGTTCAGTTGTACGCGAAGTGTTGTGGGTTCGATCCCTACATGGGACTACAATTTATACAACGTACAAAAATTTGGTTTGAGATTCGAGCGTTTATTTAATGTTTTATTATTAGGCCTCCGTGGTCCAGTGGATAGCGTATGCGACTGCTGATCGGAGGTCCCGGGTTCGATTCCCGGGTCGGGCAAAAGTGTTACTGGGTTTTTCCGACAACTCAGTAGCAGCCCGGAGTATGGTGATGTGCCCGGTAACGGCAATAGGCTCTCCTCCTATTACGTGGGACCTAAAAATTCATGGCGAAATGTGGGTGTAACATTTACATCTCTGCCTACCCTTTCGAGGATACAGGCGTGACACTATAAAAAAATAAAAAAAATATTTATGGGATATTTTTAACAGCGTATCAAAAATGTTATGTAACACACTAAAGTGAGTTACGCAAAAAAACTTTATTGTTTCACTAAAATACTATTTGTACACCAAATATGATGATCTTTTTACAAAATATCATTTGATATGAAAAGTTTGGTCCGCTCGGGAAACTTATCCACTCAGAAAACTTATAGGTTATGTTAGGTACTCTTGTGACCCTGCTCCCAAAAATAGGAGTCCTGCGAAGCAGGGCTCCGTCAACTTAGCTTAGTGGTGCAATTAGTATTTTTGGTGGAAAATTAGTATTTTTGACTAACAGTTAAATACAACCCAATATTTATTATTAGGATTGTTCTCGGAATCAATTAGCTATGCAGATAACAAATAACGAATGATTGTAATTAATATTGCACTACTCTATTAATTACATTTTGTGAGTTTATAAATGAAATATTTTTGTTGTTGAATAAAATGATTTATTTTAATAAAATACTATATAATCTCACCATTATTTTTACATCTCTCATTTCTTTTTGCAGGTGAGGAAAAATTTTATTAATTCAACATAGGATAGCCAGCCCAGTTATCAAATTAAAATCGTGCTGCTACAATATTGTCCATTTATTTAATACTAGCTTTTGCCCGCGGTTGCGCTTGCATAAAATGCAGGGTAACACTAATCTCTTTTTATTCGAGGGTGTTGAGTTCCAAAAAACCCACTAACAATATTATTAACTTTATTACAAAGAGTGAGTATGCCAAGTTTCAGTTGACTCCGATGAATATTGAACGAATTCCCATACAAACTTCTACCCCTTATAACGACTTATTTTTGAAACTAATGGTAGTCTATATTTTTGCAACCAATGGTTTTCATCAAATTCGGTACAGCCGTTTTAGCGTGAAAACGGTACATACATAAATACACACTTATACAGGTTATAATATTAGTATGGATAATGGATTCTAGAAAAAAGAAATCTTTGAAATGATGAAAACCTTGCTTCGGATAAATCGTTCAGACAAAGTATTTTAAATTTTAAACCCCGACTTCGTTATGATAATTACAGCGTATAAGTCGTCTAAATTGCAGCTATAAAATAGGTGTCGTTGAAAGGATTTCTTTGTAATTAACGGTTATTTATTAGAAATGCGACAAAAAGTACTTCACGATTGGCGCTCATGTATGTCGATAAATCATAATTATTTATAATTAACTCACCTACAATAGACATTAGAATCTGATTGTGTTTACTCCCAACCTTCTCTTCTTTTGCTGAACTAACTTTATACACTTTATTCACCATTTTGAATAAATAATATTCACTGATAATCACTTTCCAAAAATTCAAAGCTAGTTTTTAAACTGAAAATTTTAAAGTGCCAACTTCGAATTGTCGTTATTCAAATTCAAAATTTTTCAGTTCTAATTTTGAATTGCCGTCTTTGAACTTCAAAATTTTATTGTTCCAATGTTGAATTGCTGTTTAATTTATTGAATAGTTGAATAGTATTGTTTTTAATTTTGCGATGTTGGAGATTGGTTTGTTTATTTTTTATAGAGCGTGTGTATCGCTCCGACGCGCGATGATCGCGACACTGCGTGTATGCACTGGACGCGTGCTATCACATCTCCTATTTTTATATTAGCGTCTTGTAAGAGTGATATCTTCAGTCGTTCATCATCTTTTCATACAATAGTACCTACATATAAGCATAGTCATTTCTTATGTCTGTCTATTTCTCTGTATGGTTTTGTCTTCGAAACTAAGCAACAGATATCGAAGAGATTCTTCTTACAATTTAGAGAATTTATTTTCTTATTTTAACGATGATATTAACGATCGTACAATATAATTTATTAAAGTTAGGCAATACTATACATTATTCCTTTATACTAGTTCATGTAGATCTTAATCGTAGCTAAGATATTTTAGGCATTAGTATACTCTCGATAACAAAGATATTTGACGTATTAATGCCTTAAATAGCTTAGCCATAGATGAACTAAGTATAATCTGAGAGCTTAGCTATCGCGAGTAGCATTCGCTTAATGAACTAGTAGGTATATTGTACAGTTGTACACACATCGCGAAAGTTATAAATTGTTTATCTGCTTATTTTTGTACACGATCTGGGTTCGACTTCTGGTTTTGTTCCCAGTTTTAAAATATATTTTTTTACCTGAATACGGCGAAGCCAAAAGGAAGATTAATGTTTTTGGCAGTCTATATATGTACCTATGTATGTTCCACCGTAGCGCCTAAACTACTGAACCGATTTTAATAAATGGGTATCAATAGATTTGTAACAGCGCAGCGGCACGAGTGACATAGGCTATTTAAATTTTATCAAAATTTTCTATAAAGGGTTTAATACCTCAGATTCCAAATTGAAAAAAAAAATGACATAACCATTACGTGTTTGGTATAAAAAAAAAGATATTGGTGAGTACATTATAAATATGTACATACATGTATTTTTAAAGCTCAAAGTCAAAATATAAGTTTGAAACGCGGTTGTACAGACGGCTCCTCGTCAAGCTATACACTTTGACCTTTGTACCGTTCTTATGGCGTAGGGAATAAGTATCAAAATCGTACTGCAACTGTATAGCTTGACTTGGCGCCGTGTGTACTTACAATAAGTTACAATTACGATTCAGACGCTTTGACTCTCCTTTTTTCATTCTATCTTCCTTTAAATGTGACAATGTAAATATTGCATGGTTAGTTTACATACCCAATCGGGATACAAAAAAGGAGTAAATAAAAAAATAAGTTTAAAACTATAACCCGATTACGTAAAACTAGTGGTACATGTAGGCAGTTACCTGCCATGTTTACATTAGGCATACACCAGGTGCAACCACAGCTCTAGCTTGAGCATTTCTGTACTCATACTTTTCTGGAATATCTGATGAGCTATTTCCTTATTTTGTCCTTTATATTCCCCCTTTTTACGTAGTCGGGTTATAGTTTTTAAACTTATTTGTATTATAAATAACTGACTCTAAACGTTGTTTTGCCACATATTATGCCTCTTTTCTTGTATTAATTGCTAATCGGTGCAGGAACACATCGTGAGGAAACCTGCATGTCTGAGAGTTTTCCATGATGTTCTCGAAAGACATGTGAAGTCTGCCAACCCGCACTTGGCCAGCGTGGTGGACTATGGCCTTAACCTTCTCATAAGTGAGAAGAGGCCCGTGCTCAGCAGTGGGACAGTATAAAGGGCTGATGATGTGTCACCCTTTTTTGGGGTGCCACCCACCCCAAACTCGACTTTAAGAACAATGTACAAACATATAAAAAAACATAGGCACTAGCTCAGCACTACGATTGACGTCTCATTCAAGTCAGTCAGGAGTTAGCCCGTAATTGTTAGGTATTGATTTAAAAAAAAAATTCGCCCACCAACTTCCGCCCCGGGTGCCACCCAAGCTAGCTACGCCACTGAGGATAAATCTTTACGTGATTTTTTTATTTATTTATAGACTCACGCCTGTAGCCCCGAAGGGGTAGGCAGAGGCGTAATACTACACCCACATTTTGCCATGAATTTTTAGGTCCCACGTAATAGGGGGCGAGCCTATTGCCGTTACCGGGCACATTACCAGACTCCGTGCTGCTACTGAGAATTCGGAAAAACCCAGTAACACTTTTGCCCGACCCGGGAATCAATCCCGGGGCCTCCGATCAGCAGTGACTTACGCCATCCACTGGACCACTTATTTGTTCTGTGTCCGAGTGAACTTACGTATAACTAGAGGATGCAGCTACGCCTGCACAATTTTATTTAATGCAACCGTTGGAATGTTGGGCATTCCCATCTTAGTGTATTCCAACTGAACCCAAGGAACACACCTATTCTTGAGAAAGGTTTAGGTATATAATTAACGTGTGATCGAGATGTCTTATTTTTAGGATACTAGTAAGGGATAGTACTTAAACAATTTTATGCGTGACTCGACATTCACTTGGCTGGTATTTTTATCCGTTCTCGCTTCAAAAGTAATTTTTGTGGTAACTTTAATCTGGCAAAATACGCAATTATATTTATGTCATGTTGTATATCGTAAATATATGTCATGTTAAGTTGAGACGTGAGGAGAGAGGATTTTCTTTGATACACAAAGCAAATATTATCTTTGCGAGACGGAAAACTCGACATGAAACATTGTAAGAATCCATCTGCGAGGTATAAAGGCAAAGGGCCTTATTACAAAACATGGTTTCAAAATAATACCAGGTTTAGACCTTAGTGGAGAATTTTTAAAAGGACTTTTTGAGGCAGATAGTTATTTATTTTTATTCGAAATTTGTTCCAAAGGATTTTAGTGACAATCTTTTTAGAAAAATGTGTTTATGTAAGCTAAGAGCTAAACCTCGATTTATATTTAGCCCATGTTTTGTAATAAGGCGGATAGAGTTTAATGTAGAGTTTGCCGAAACTTTTGACGACCCGATGGCGTAGAGCGCAGGTTCGATTCCCGCTCAAGTCAAACATTTGTGTGCATGAACATGGATATTTGTCTTGGTCTGGGTGTTTCTATGTATAATATGTATTTATTTACAAAAAAAAGTATATATGTATGTTTATCCATTGTCTAGTACCCATAGTACCCAAAGAGTTCAGGGGTACTCTTGCGATAAAGACGCTGTACAATTCCTATGTGCGAAGTGTTGTCGAATACGCATCACCGGTTTGGAACCCAATATACAAAGTCCACATTGCACGTATTGAACGAATACAGATAAAATTTAGGAGATATTTGAGATTCAAGGACCATCAATGTCCATACAGAGCCGACTATGCGCAGAGACTTAAATATTTTAACCTGGTCTCATTGGAACGGCGTAGAACATTGATCGACCTAAGTACTCTGTATAAAATTGCCAATGGGTTGACATCAACACCTGATCTAGTAAAAAAAATAAACTTAGACGTACCTCGTCAGTGGCACGTTCGGTCTAAAAAAATAAGTCCGACATGATCTAAGAACGTTCGTTGTTAGATCATGTCGGACAAATCTCGGCCAACATGCTCCCATCAACAGGATGATGTCCTCTTACAATAGAGTCTGCTCATGTAACTGTGATATTGACATTTATTTCAACAGTCTTAAGATATTTAAGGATAGAGTTGCACATATTGAAAACTTGTAGTTCTTATTTCTATTTGCTTTATGATATTTTTTGCTTTTGTTAACGGCATTCTGATTTTATTTGATTTTATTGGATCTATGTTCATAATTGTGACAAAGTGTATTTATTGACTTTTTCTTAATTTATTTTAATTTAGTTTGCATTTCAGTTTATTTTGATTTCATATTTGTTTAATTTTAACTTGCATTTAATTTGATTTTGATTCAACGAATATTTAATTTTAATTTGAATTTCATTTGATTTTGATTTAATGTTTATTTAATTTGATTTTGATTTAATGTTTATTTAATTTTAATTTGATTTAATGTTTATTTAATTTTAATTTGATTGAATTTAATTTAAATTATATTTATTTTTAATTTGATTTTATCCTGATATTGATTTAATTTTGTCTTGAATTAATTTTGATTTTATTTAGTCTCGATTCAATTTAAAATTAACTAGATTCCATATCACTGCAAGTACCAATTATATTTCTAAATTGTTTACCATAATTCACGATAAATGTACTATGAATGGTGTGCGCACCTTTAAGTGACATATTTACACAGCATTAGAGATGTATAACCAAGTAAAAATGTTATAATTAAGATTTTGTAATTATGTTATTGGTGTGCCTTAAATAAATAAATAAATAAATAGTATAAGCTTTGCTTAGGTTGGGTCTAGATGGTGTTGTGTGAATGTGGTATGTGGTAGAATATTACTTAAGCAAAACACTATTTGCTTAGTACTTTTCCTCATACGATACTCACGGGATGAAAATGATCACAGAGTAGTGACACATTGTATTTTAAATCCTTCATCACATGGAAATACTCGTATCATTGCAGTAGTTGCAATAATCAATTAAATCGTAGGTCAACAACACGGGACAACACCGCTTTGTTTGTTGTCAACAACGCGCGGGTAATACCAGTGAAATTGCAATATGTTGGTTTATTTGCTAACCTACTTTATTTCTGTTTCTTAATCATTGATATGGCTAAAACGGATAGTCATTTTACATGTATAAAAAGGCATTAAAATATTTGTGTGTTTCTATGTATCACCTGTTTGTATATAGAAAAAATAAAAGCATTTATGTATGTTTATCACGTACCCCAAGTGCATGCTTTGTTACGGATATAGAATTTATTGGTATACTAGTAGTTACGGACTAGATGCTGTTATGTGTGGTGCAATATTTAAAAAAAAAGCGAACCTTGCTTTTTTAAACCTTTCAGCTCATGTTGCTATCTTTCAAAGAATTATCATGCTAACATTTAGCTTAATTGCCTCCGTGGTCCAGTGGACAGCGTATGCGACTGCTGATCGGAGGTCCCGGGTTCGATTCCCGGGTCGGGCAAAAGTGTTACTAGGTTTTTCCGCAGCACGGAGTCTGGTGATATGCTCGGTAACGGCAATAGGCTCGCCCCCTATTACGTGGCACTTAAAAATTCATGGCGAAATGTGGGTGTAATATTACACCTCTGCCTACCCCTTCGAGGATACAGGCGTGAGTCTATAAAAAAAAATTAGCTTAACCAGGCATCAAACCCGGTCTGTCAAGTTCGAACCAAGGTATCGATGCACAACTTAACAAATTGCTACATTGTAATGCAAGGTGCTGCGGGAATTCCTGACTTATCAGCGAGTTATGATATAAAACATTACTACAGGTCAGAGTGTGTCGGTGGATAAAAATGTGGTACCGGGGACTCCTGGGAATCTACGAGCTAGTGAGACAACGAACAAGATAATGAGGAAAAAAGAGGAGGCTTGGGAAAGGAAAGGGATGAAAAGAATAGGAGAGCATGAGATAACTTCTTCGCTTTGTTGCCTACTCTATTGGGATAGGGAGAGAGATAGAGATAGGTCGCGAGGAATAAGTCGCACACTGTCGCTTACACGAATGGGATGGTATACCGCCCTTTGCCCGAATTTTATTTGCCCTCATATCATTTGCCATAATAGTCAACAGCCATAATATTATATGACGTAATATTCATTTGCCCTACTCCTATTTGCTATATTAGTCACGTGCTAGAAGCTTTTTTTCCCATAAAGTCACTTACCATAACATCATTTGTCATAATCATTGTAAGCCCTAATTATCACATGCCCTAATTATCACATGCCATAATTATCAGATGCCATAACATCATTTGCCATCGACATTGGGTGTGTAACGGTTGTTATATCAGAAGAAACTGGATGCAATCGAGACTTTAGGGCACCCCGACTCGGATAGGTTAGGTTAGAAGGGGATGGCGAGGTCGTTTGAGCGAGCGTAGCGAGCGAAAATTCCGAATAATTTTAAAATCCCGATGTTTAAAATCCCGAAAAATATATTAATTATTATTATCGACAGCTAGTGCCTAGGGTTAGGTGCGACGAACTAAATAAATAGGTTATGTTAGGTTCTCTTTAGACCGTTAACCCAAAAATAGGAGCCCTGCGAAGCAGGGCTCCGTCAACTTAGCTCACATTCTTCTCACTAATTTAATAAACTGAAGTTGACGGAGCCCTGCTTCGCTCTGCTTCAATTATCGGGATTTCGTCCATCGGTATTTTAAAATTCGGTATTTTAAAATTCGGGATATTGATGCGTACCCATTTAAATATTATGTCTAATAATCATTATAGCGTTTAAATATTATGTCGAATGATTATTATGGCAATTAAAAATATGAAAAACAATACGCATGGCACTCGTATTTTATGGTATCTAAGTTTCGGGCAATTAAAATATGTCATATGTCTTTTAGGGCAAACAAAACATTTGGGCAAATGAAATTCGGGAATATGATGATTATGGTATATAATCTTCGGGTAAACAATAGACAGAGAGAGAAAGAGATATATCGAGAGGAATAGGAGACCAGGAGAGTTCACTCTGTCGCTTACTCTATTGGGATAGAGTGAGATGAAAAATGGCTGAGAGAAATAGGTGAGCATAAGAGAGCTCCTTCAATCTGAGGCCTACACTTATAGGAGAGTGATAAGGAACAATTAAATGTTGAATAAATATAATTACGAGAATTGGCCTTCATTCAAGTTTAAGATACAAAGTAAAAATTAGAAATGTAGATAGATACAATAGACAGCAATATCTCAAGAAGTAATTTAAGTTCATAAATGTTATAAATTTTTAATAGCATACTATTATACAAATACCTTTAATAAAAAATATGTTTAAAATTATTTTATAAAATTTGTCAAACAAGTTTAAATAATGAAAACGTTTGTCAAAAAGAATATAAACTAGAGGATTAAACTTTCATTCTGAAAATGTTTCAAAGACTATTTTACGCCCACTCATCCAAAAATATTCAACTAAGTTCATATTTGAAGATTTGCAAGTAGGTAGACGTAAGCTCTTTAAGACCGAGGTCATTGACTTATAAGTGACTGGCAGTCGCCCGCGGCTTCACCTGTCCTAAACATGCAAATCTTTATTTTACCCACTTCGGGCATATTAATAAAACTTTCTTGAGTGAGTGGCAACGTCATGTCGAGTACCAGCTGACTGGCTTTGATAGTTTGGTCCGTGCGATGATATAGTATATCAGGCAAGACAACTAATTTTGAATATTTGATGAAAACATAGTAGTGGGTGTAGAAATACACCTCTGCCTACCTCTTCGGGGTTATAGGCGTGAGACTATGTATGTATGTATGTATGTATGTACATAGTAACTAAATACTTCGAAAAACCTACACATAGTTATTAACAGAGCTATGGTTACGAGATAACTGAAGAACCTAGTTATATATAGAGACGACCGGTTGGCGCCGCGGGAGTGTAAGCGACTGTTACGCCGAAGGTCGCGGGTACGATTCCCGCTCAAGTCAAACATTTGTGTGCATGAACATGGATGTTTGTCTTGGTCTGGGTGTTTCTATGTATTATATGTATTTATTTACAAAAAAAGTATAAGTATATGTATGTTTATCCATTATCTAGTAGCCGTAATACAAGCTTCTGCTTAGTTTGGGACTAGATAGTGTTGTGTGAATGTTGTAAAAAAAAAATATATACAGGCTGTCACAAGACCCATCACCAAGCCGAAGTCTACTCGTTGTGGACATCATGCCAAGTCATACTAACCAAAAATAATACCTGGGAAACGACCTTTTTTTTAGTTTTCACATTTTTTTAAACCGCAATTAAAAGCGCGCGCGTGCAATGCTCGAAATACCTACTTATCAATGGGGTCATAGGGCACCTAAAGAACATATTGGCGGGGTAAATGCATCGACTGTGTACCTAATTAGAAAAATTCCATACTAACTTTGAGCCTCAATATCCCCTGAACCAGTAATTTCCCAGGTATGGTGACGAAGTAAAAAATGTTCGTAGTGATTGGTGAGATTTCAGTTTTCGTTATGGGTCTTTTTACACCCTGTATATAATTATATCCAAGTACCTACATATATTATCAACATTGTCATCGTCCTAGTTAATCCCAGTGCATTTAAGACTTTCCGCTGGACCCCAAGGTCTGCTCTCTAGTATAAAAGATTTAACAGAACAGCTTTTCAACGTGGCGACTGCCATCTGACTTCGTTTAATTATACCTATTTGAGACCCTTGCCAGTTTCTAAATATACTTGAATCTATACTAATAGGTAGGGTTTGTTTGTCCTTCTTTCACAAAGCTATGGAGTACGACGACGATATTAATGTATGATTTTTGTGGAAGGGCGTCGCCAGGAGATTGTCTAGAGAGGGGCAAGTACGCCAGTCGATGGCCTATGGGGAGGGGCAAATTGATATGGAAAATGAGAAAAGTATTGAGAAAAGTACAAATTGTAGTAGAGATTTTTGCATCTCTAGGGGGGGGGTCAGCTGCCCCCTCCGCCCCCTCTTGGAGACGCCCATGTTTTTGTGTAAGTATGAAGATTGTTAGGTGGCTGGAGAGTGATAATGGCTAGTTGTTACCGCAATGAGCGATTCTCATTAGGAAGAGCCGTTGGCAAAGTCTAAAAAAGAAAATTACTAATTACCTGCGGTGAAGCTAAGAGGGATCCAGGAGGGGACGCTCCGCGTGGGCTTGGAGGGGCCTGCACAGGATGCGTCCAACGGTGCGGGTGCGGGGGACAGTTCTGTCTGTCCCTCGCATTCGGGCGCGGTCGCGGGAGGAGAGGCGTGTCGGTGTTGCGTTGCCGCGCGTCCTATCTCCCGCGACCAAATGGGGGCGCACCATCGTTGCGTCGCGGTGGGGCCGCAGAGGAAGAGGAGATGCGGTGTTGCGTTGCTGTCCTCCTTATCCTCTGCGGCCGCTGGGTGTTTTGGCGGTGGAGCCCAACACCTTCATCCGCCGCCAAGGGGGTTTCGTTCGGGGCCCGCCTGACCATCTGGCGGGCCAATACCCGTCAAAGAAAAAAAAAAAAAAGGGTCACTAACCACTAGACCAGGCGAGTCAGTGAATAATTCAGTTAACTGATAACTCATATCTTAAATTTCGTAACGCCAATACTTATTTGAACAGGAAAATGTCAGGGGATTCCTGCGTTGTCTGGGTTCTGTTTTCGCAAGAACGTGAGACGTTTAAGTAATCATCTTTTGTTTATTTATACAATTGTTTGTATGCGATGCTATTTGGGGAGATGTAAAGTCCCTAAAAGAATCGATATTGTATGGGCAGGTGTTTATTTTTATTCGCGGAAGTTAATGCAGATTTATTTTTGTGTACACGGAAAAGATGGGTACGTCAACCTATTTTGTAGTTAACTACACCGTAGGATCGAGAGGTCTAAATGTTATGGTGTATGTACAATGACAATACTCGACGCTAGTACACCATAAAGGCGAAAATCGCTTAGCAAGACATGGTCGCGTCCAGTTCCCTAGTCAAACGTAATATGAGGGAGTGGTTTTGTATTAGTGTGCGTGTGCCTTAACTTTATGAGCGAGCCAAGGGATTTTTTTTTAACTGATCGACCACGAACGTCTTTGATTGTACCTATGGATTATACTTACATTGCACTTGGCCCGCGTGGAAGACTATGTCATTACTCATGTCTTAGTTTGAGGAGACACCCGTACCCAGCATTACGGTTCAACTTTCTCAACTCAGTCATTTTAGCTGCTGCTGAATATATCTAAACACTTTGAAGGACGCTAAGCTATCCTTCAATGTATTAACGTAAAAATCTAACTGTAAGTACTTTGTCAATCCAATACTTAATATTTTGCAGGTAGTAGAGCCTAGCATATTTCGGCATAAATTGGCCGGCTCGACTGGGGAAGTCTCTCTCACAGAAAATCGACGTAAAGTAACAGTAGCAATATTGTTGCGTTTCGTTCGGTGAGTGAGAGTGACGGAGGCTCCAACCCTATTCCTTCTCCTCCACGCCACTCCTCCTCCGATCCCTTTTCACAACCCAATGGACGGCAACGCACTTGTGACTCCTGTGGTGTTGCTTGTGTCCATGGCCGGCGGAAGTCGCTTACCATCAGGCGATCTGTCTGCTCGTTTGTCGCTTAAGACATAAAAAGAAAAAAATACCTACATTTTATAACCGTCAAGAGGTTTCGCATGTGACTAAAGAGCCGATATATTCCTTATTTCGATGATTATACATGTGTAGCACCCGTTATCAGAATAAGTACATAGTTTCTAAGGTGATTGTCTGATGTGTTACAAGGACATTATGTAAATATGTATTTCTAATAATTGAATACAGTCTAACTTTGCGTAATAGGGGACTCCCTGTGCAAACCAGATCTCTTGACACGGTGTACCTAAATGAAAATACACACCTACACAGTAGTTAAACGTTAAAAAGGTAATGAAATAGCTCCAAATACCGGGAATTCTTGAATGAGTAGTTATTATTTCCTTCGCTAAAATGAAATAAATATGTCAGATATGTATGAAATGAAACTTCAGAAAAGTGACATCTGTGAGAATGAGAAGCTATATGAGAACAGAATCATTGCAGGGCTTTTTATACCGATAAATCAACACACCGCCCGACATATATAATTACTAGGCTATCGCTGCCTTAGACGATAACCATATTGATTTTTTTAAACTTTCTCATCCGCCATCTTTGATTTCTCAACCGCCATCTTTGATCACGAAATAGATGTTAGATTTGGATTCCCCATCCCTTTAAATATCGGCGACGATACCCATATCGACTTTAAAAAAGACCCGTCCGCCATCTTTGATTTCCTGTCCGCCATCTTTGATCACGAAATAGATGTTGTATTTGGATTCACCATCCCTTAAATCATCAGAGACGATACCCATATTGATTTTTTAAATTTTTCCCATCCGCCATTTTTGATATCCCATCCGCCATCTTGAATCACGAAATAGATGTCGTATTTGGATTCCCAATCCCTTTAAACATCGGAGACGATACCAATATTGATTTTTTAAAATTTTCCCATCCGCCATCTTTGATTGCCCATCCGCCATCTTTGATCACGAAATAGATGTTGTATTTCGATTCTCCACCCCTTAAAATATCGAAGGCGATACCCATATTGATATTTAAAATTTTCTCATCCGCCATCTTTGATTTCCCGTCCGCCATCTTGGATCACTAAATAAATTTCATATTATCAATCAGCGTCCCGAAAATCTCGAAAACGATACCTATATAGATTGTATCCTATTCGTTTAGCCTTTTTTTGCCTTTGACCCAACCCTCCCCTTCTCGTTTGACCATTTTATTATTTTTGTCTGGCCCCTAAAAGTTGTGGCGTAATTTTATATAGCCTATAGCCTTTCGGAATAATTGGGCTATCATAGGCAATAACAATTTTTTAAATCCGACTGCTAGTTCCTGAGATTAGCTGACATTATGTTTTAGCCTTTTTAGCCTTTTGCCCGACCCCAAAGGGTCGAAGCGTTATGTTATATAGCCTATAGCCTTCCGGAATAACTGGGCTATCATATACAAAAATAATTTTTCAGATCTGACCGGTAGTGCCTGAGATTAGCGCGTTCAAACAAACAAACAAACAAACTCTTCCGCTTTATTATATTACTAGTATAGATAATATTATATATATATTTTTTTATAGACTCACGCCTGTATCCCCGAAGGGGTAGGCAGAGGTGTAATATTACACCCACATTTCGCCATGAATTTTTAGGTCCCACGTAATAGGGGGCGAGCCTATTGCTGTATCGGGCACATTACCAGACTCCGTGCTGTTACTGAGAATTTCCTAACAGAAAAACCCAATAACACTTTGTCCGACCCGGGAATTGAACCCGAGACCTCCAAATCCCACGCGCACATTTATGCCGCGAGACCAACGAGGCAGCATAATAATAATATGTGGGTAATAAGAGGAATATTAACTGACGGTCATCTGAATCTAAACAAAGAAAGGCCTGTACTATGTCAATAACTATGTCAATCATACAACTGATACAGAAAAATGAATCACCGAAATGTTTGTACTTCTAACTTCCAAACGACTGTACCAAATTGTATAAAGCTTTCTTTTATGTGTTCGTTATTGTCAGGAGAAGGTTTGCATGAAAAAAATACTTAATAGCAATAAATATGGCGGCACGAAGTTCGCAGCTCAGCTCGTGATAGATAAACAACACTCGCATAAAGAATCGTGCTCATCATGGAAAGTTTTGTCCTGTGTGGCGCATCCCTAACGAACAATCGAACCAACGACCTCGGGCTTACGGCCATTTTCTATATTCGATCCATACATGAGTTTTGAGATTCGAGATTCGTGTTTGACATACTTTGTATGGAGCTTATGTCAAAAACGAATCTAAAATCTACAGATCTATCTATAGATCGAATATTGAATTACGTAGTTAGCGGTTTATGTGACTAACCGTGATATCTCTACGACGTTTTAGGTGATGCCTGTATAGACAAACAAACTGCTTATATGTACGTAAACATTAACACAACAAAACTTTTTAGAAACAATTCCCGGACTAGGAACCAATATAGTGCCGCGAGGACTTTCACAAAAAATCAATCAACGGTCACAAGGACCTAAACAACAATTTGTGCATCATACAAAGTGATGTGCGTGATGATGACTGTCTCCGTTGTCCAGTGGATAGCGTATGCGACTGCTGCTCGGAGGTCCCGGGTTCAATTCCCGGGTCGGGCAAAAGTGTTACTGGGTTTTTTCGAATTCTCAGTAGCAGCACGGAGTCTGGTGAAGTCCCCGGTAACGGCAATAGGCGCGCCCACTATTACGTAGGACCTAACAATTCATGGCGAAATGTGGGTGTAATATTACACCTCTGCCTACCCTTTCGGGGATACAGGCGTGAGTCTATAAATAAATAAATAAAAATAAACAAAGTGATGTTTCGTTTGGAGATCGAACTCTAAACTCGATAAGGCGTGCGCTAAAACCTCTATGCCAGACATGCACTTAAATTCATATATTTATTTGACATCGTCCTAGCATTATCTCGGCTGCATCTTACACCCACGCCTTGAGACCCGGATCCCCTATTGCATATTAGTATTATTAATTGGAATCTACATAATTATATTAAGTTAGATTTGTAGATTCTATATTGCATAATTTTGGCCTCTGTTTGAACGTGAAAATGCTATGTTATGTTTAATTAGGTAACAATTAATTTTCAATATAACTTTTCATAATAGCTAAATTAGGGCTGAATAACATTGTGTCTGGCTTTCATTGATTAAGTGATAATTTTATGTAAAGTTAATTGCTTTAAACTATAGTAATACAGAGCAGGCAGCGATAGTCTTATGTGCGTATTGAATTGTTTATTATTGCTTGGCCCGTGCCTCGAAGAGCACGTTTAGCCTTCGGTCCCGGCTGTCACGATGATCTTTGACAGTCGTTATAGGTAGTCAGTACCTCAGAATAAACTGACACTAGTCTAAACCTTGGAATTTAGCTATCCTTTTGTGTTGCGGAGGTCAGACAGGCAGTCGCTCTATGGAAAAGCTAATATTTTAAACCGGTTAGACTAGAAAGCAGACCCTGGGTTCTAACTGGGATAACGCTTGGAGGATTATGACTATAAAGTAGTAATAGCCTAGCGGAGAGTCATACTGCTTCGCAGAGGGTCTCTAGATCAACCCACAGTGCGCATCAAAGACCGCCAACCCGCACATGGCCAGCGTGGTGGGCTGTGGCTTTACCCTTCCCATAGTGATAAGAGACCCTTGCCCAGCAGTGGGTCACTCTAAATGTAGTTCTGGTACCGTTGGCCGGTGCAGCAAGTAAGTTCGCATGGAGGCCACCGCTTGGTAATCGTAGTGTTGAATGAACTAGATCCTTCTTGGATTCTTTGTTTAAGTTTTGTTCGCGATGTAATTTTGCAAGTTAACTGGTAGTTCTGGAAAAAGCACGTGCAATCGAACAAGCTTTTCAGCTTTGTTATTTTATAATTGTCAAAAACGAAGAATTTTAAAACTTAAATAAAAAGCCGTGTGCCTCAAACACGTTCGACTGAAATCAAGAATGATCTCTAATTTTGTTGCCATTTTCTTTCTCATAACTTTCACTATGGCATTGCGAATAATATCACAAAATGTAAATCTGAATTTTTTAAGTCATTAATCTGTAAAGTCGTTCGTAAGCGTTAGATTGTGAGGTAAATGAATAAACGAATTTACCTTTACTTTGAACTACAAAACACCTCGATGAAAATTAGGCAATTTCTAAGAATGGCGAGAATGAAAATCACGAACAGAATATACTTATAATATATTTAGTAAATAAAACACGAGACGTAGTTTTCGATGTTCCTCAAGGCAATAAGTACAAAGACTTCTTAAAGATGAAAGGTTGTTTTGATAACCCCCCAGTCAGTCAGTGAATCACTGTATTAATGAGTGCAATGGGATTTATTAATGTAGGTCTGATAAGCTAGACACGTGCCGGTCTAGATCATTGACGAGATACTGATAATACATACATAAGTACATACATATATACATACAGACTCACGCCTGTTTCCCCGAAGGGGTAGGTAGAGGCATACTAAACGCCCACTTTTCGCCAGTGTTTTGATCCCACGTAATAGGTAGCGAGCCTATTGCCGCTTATCGGGATATTTTGTTTGCCAGAGCCTCGTCCGTTGATCGGCAGGTGCACCACTTGCAGGTGAGGTTGGCTTGGGACCCGAAGTTCTTGGTGGGAACCCTATGCATACTGATAATAATGTCACAGTTAATGTTTAAACAAACTTTCTGTCATATCTGGGTAGACCAATAAGCGGACCGCGGGCTCCAAGGCGTGTTAGTCTTGGATGCAGCCGGGATAACGCTAGGATGATGACGATAAATTTTTAAACAAAACAAACCAACTTGAAGAGTTTAGTTAAGTTTGCTTTATTATATTAGAAAGGATTTAATATTTTTTATTTATTCATATATTGTCTACAACTATTAGGTACACTAAAACAGCTACTAATTACATAAAAATCAAACAAACATTTTCAGTAAATAAACATACTTTCGCATTATAATATATAATTTTATAGATACACTAGTCGACGCCAGCGGCTTCGCACGCACATATTTTCGAATTTCCCATTTTGCCCGATCCCGTGGGAATTTCGGGAAATCCCGTCTTAGTGCACCCCTATGGTGCCCAAGGAACATACTTACATGTTAAATTTCATCTTCTTACAACCAGTAATTTCGGCTGTAGGGTGTCTGTCAGTCAGTCAGTAACGCAAGGATTTTATATATTAAGATTTTCTGTAACATGGCGAAATAATTTTGAAAGAGACATTTTTACTTTCATAATTATTATTAGATGTTATAATACCTTTCCTTAACTACGCTTATGTTTATTAAATTTCGCGTTAGGAAGATAATTTGAACCTTTGGCACAGTAACCTTGAAACATACGGATATGGGTCAAATAGGCCCTTTGAAAATGATGAGATGGAATACCTCACTAAGGACCTTCATACCGGCTCTACTATATAGTATATAGGTACAAGTCGCAGCGGGGGACGAAATATACCATGTCGGTTTTAGTTATGGATTGATAAATTGAACGTAATTGATAACAAACAGTGCCTGCCTATCATAGTTGGTGTTAGCTATTCGCCACAAAATTATAGTGCTAGCTTCGAAACAAGTGATTTTATCTCTCTCTGACCTTTGTACTAGGTGAGCCGAAATGATGATTGTTATTTTATTAGAGTAATAACTGTCGTGAGTTCTCATAATTTTATTGTTTGTGTGCTGGTGCTTGGTCGGAATATTTCTTGTCGACTTTTTAATTTTTTTTTTCATAAAATAAACTTTTAACCCTTACTTTGCCTCTTTAATAAAGGCTGAAAAGACAAAAACTTATCCACAACTACTACTAACTTATCCACGGCTAAAAGTGCTATTTTCTGTTCAGCACCTTGGTTCGTTGTCATGACATTATTACTTTTATATTAGTGAAGACGTACATATAAAACCATTTTCAGTAAACCATCAGGCAAATTGTATTGTAGTGAAAAGAGTTCTGACTTTGTATATATTTCTTTTACTCGTACATTTGACCTGATCAAAACGCCAGGGAATATGCCCGACGGTTCGGTTAAATTCAACGTTGTAAGGAAAAGGATAAATGAAATATTTACTTTCTTTTTCAAAAGAAATTGTTGCTATGTGTGTACTGCCTACAACATTTTACAGAAATCCTTGACCTTTACAACTGTAAAAAAAAACACTCATGTTATTTGTTTAATTGTTTGATTTTCGTGTGAGTATGTGGCCAAATCTAGTGCCGGGGTTTTCAGATTATAAAAGTGTTTTTTTTTTAGGCGGCAAACGAGCAGACGGATTGCCTGATGGTAAGCAATTACCGCCGCCCATGGACACACTAGTGCGTTGCCGCCCCTTGGGGTTGGGAAAAGGGATATGATGAGGAGTGGGATGAGGAGTAGGAATAGGGGATAGGGCCTCCGGCACTCTCACTCACCGAACGAAACACAACGGTTTAGGTACTGTTACTTTACGTCGATTTTCTGTGAGAGGGTAGTACTTCCCCGGGCCGTACGAGTACGAGCCGGCCCATTCATGCTGAAATCAGCAAGGCTCTACGACCTATAATCAAGTGTATTACAAACAGGTTAGTTCAAGTTTAAAGGTTGTACCTTGCAATATGCTTCTAGATGGAAATAAAGATGATTCCAACTAGTACACAGTAGTAGCCTGAACTATCTCTTTGTACGAATTTGGTATGAAATAGGTACCAGTGTCATCATAATTTATTGCGGTCGAGAGTACTAATTATCAGTTGATTGACAATAAAAAATGTCAAATAGAGTTTTGAAATGTTTAATGAAACTGCATTATTTTGGTATGTTTTACGAGATAGAGCAACACATACAATTCATATTACTTGGAGGAATCATCCCCATTGCTCATTCCATGTTATATTCAATTGATATCGACTAGGTTAGGTCATTTCTGAAAAGAAATTGCTTATTCTTTGTAATATACAATACAATCGTACTAGGGTAGGTCATTGTCCGAATGTACGTACATACATTAACAGCTACTGTTTGATTTTTACCCTACTGCCAAGAAGGATTATGCTTTTCACACTCATATCTTGTGTGTATGTATGTGTGTAATATTTTTTCTTATAGCTTCCAAACCGCCAAACGGATTTAAATTAACTACCTGTAGGCCGCGGCCAGCCGCTAGTGTATTCACGCTGGTGGAGCCGAACTCTAGTTATCTCATTAAAAATATGGATGCAGTGACACCTTGAAATGTTGTAATTTTTATAAATATTAAGAATTTTGTTTAACACGACCAATGTAAGCTGGCCAAACCTCGTAAAAAAGTGGCGTTTAATTTAGATTATATTTTTTTTATAGATTCACACCTGTATATCCCCGAAGGGGTAGGCAGAGGTGTGATATTACACCCACATTTCGCAATATTTTTTTTAGGTGCCACGTAATAGGGGGCGAGCCTATTGCCGTTACCGGGCACCATCACCAGACTCCGTGTGCTACTGAGAATTCGGAAAACCCAGTAACACTTTTGCCCGACCTATCGCCTTTTGCCATTTCGCATACGCTATCCACTGGACCACGGAGGCAGTCATAATTTAGATGAAGACTTGTTAATATGTGATAATACGTAAGACTAATATTGTCGTGGTCATAGATAATCGTGGTTAAGATTCAAGTTTACTTTGAACTTGGTCACCGCTATCTAGTCTGGCTTGGTGACCTGATATGTGAGGATATTAATTATATTATTGGCTTTTCCACAGAGCGATGATTCATATTTACATTACATGTGCAGGTAGCTACCAGCTGTTGCCCACGCCCGCATATTCAATTTATTACATAAGATATATTAACTTTCATAAAAACTTGCGAGAGCCCTTAGACCCCTTTAATCTAGCCGAGTGCCGGAGGCCCAATCCCCTTTTCCTTCTCTCTTATCGCACTTCACATCCTATCCCTTTTCCCAACCCCAAGGGGCGGCAACTCACTTGTGACTCCTGTGGTGTTGCTTGTGTAATTGCTTACCATCAAGCGATCCGTCTGCTCGTTTGCCGCCTATTACTATAAAATAAAAAAAATAAAAAAATAGCCCTTTCGCAAAATCCGTTCTTAGCGATCGGTACATACAAAATACTTTTCTGTTAAATTTTATCTTCATACTTCTACGTCCAGCGGTTTTCGAGATGCCGGGATGAATAAGCTTTCGACCTTTTATAATGACAATGTATAGATTTAAACAGGCATTTAATTTTAATATTTTGGACTATCATCATGTGAACGGCACTTTAAGACTTTCGTACGCCCGGTTGTTCAAAGTCGCCTGAGAACTACAAGGAGCTACTATTCCGAGTTTGCACGTCAATAAATCGCATTCGGTCTATTTGTTGAAGGAAACATTTTTTTGGCGTCCACTACTGACTTCTTACAACCGTTAAAAGCGGTTTTAGAATAACATCAACAGATTTGAAAATGTTAGTGCGCAAGCTCAGAAGTCAAAGAAAAGGCAAGAAACCGAAGAGATTGGCAATTGTTCGACCAACAAAAGCTCTTAAATAGCAGAAGAGTACAATCATTCACAAAATTAAATGTTACGACTAATTAACTATGTTGATGACGTCACTGACGTCAGGTTCATGTACACATAAGACATGACCAATACTTAAATGCTTTTTTTATTATCTTGAGTTGATTTAGTCCGTTTGTCTAGAGTTTGGCTAGAAGGAACTGGGATTAATTGCAGCAGATTTGTGGAAGCGTGATTCTATTCATCAGCCCTTGTCAGCCACAACAAATCTCAGACATAAATGTACTGTGTTGCACAGTGAATAAAAGTATTAAGTAGGTACATGAAAATTTTACCTTATATCTCCTGGTGTCAGGCTTGAGCTAAATTAGATACATTCATACAAATATATTGGCCAAAATAAGTGAATGAAGTATCTTATACTTAGCTACTGCAAACGCGACGTTTTCAAGACACATTGGCACGTGGACGTCGATACCGGATTCACACTTTTCACAAATGTCAATCAATAGTTCACAAGATACTATTTTTATCACAATTAAACCGGTGCCAGTTATTGAGTAAGGAAGTGGCAATCAAAACGGGTTCCAAATACAATTATACAAGATCAAACGCGCTCATCAAAACGGAATCTCCGAGCGCTTTTTTCACTGACCGAGGGAAACGATGATAAACCAAAGTGAGTGAATGACAGTTCAGTGTGACCATAGTCAAATTTTACAATATACTAAACTAAACGTTACTAAATCGATATAATCGACTTGACTTATCATAAAAACTATTTCTATTTCAAACACCGTTTCATAGTATTTTCTTGGATTTATGCGAATGTTGCACATTGAAATTAAACTACAGTTTAAGGATTTTATCGTTATATTGGTTTCACTAGTTATTACCTAAACTACCGGTTTATCAAATCGCAGGTAGTGGTTGGGTCCTTGTTGCACATGTTCACCCACAGCAGACTTTGTTGAGCGTTTATGTTTTATGTCAGCTAAGTAGTCGGATTCCTATGCTTCTCTTGGTTTGTCCAATGTATGAGAGCCCACATTCACATTATTTTGTAGACATCAGCCTCTTGCAAGGGTACTTGACACAAGGGTACTTTGAGATAACTTATACATTCAAGAAATTATGACAAAAATCACCTCAGTCTGCCGTGAACATGAATCCTGTAAAGAATTCGATACGTCGGCTAGTAATAAAATTGTAGTTTCTAGATCCGTAAACTGTAGTTTAATATCAATCAGTCCGTTTCACTGAAACCACTTTCAAGGAAGGAAGGTATCCATTTATTTTGCTCCAAAAATGCTTTAAAGGATGGTAGGTGCTATTTTATTGTACAAATTGTAGAATCTCTTTCCATTTCTTCGAGGATTTCTATGAAAAACCTTCGAAGCTCGTAAGGGACGATGAATATTCAATGTGTTCCCTGAATAGCTCCAAAATATAAAGTACACTGTCGGAATAAAAAAGGGCTTGAACATGTTTAAAGGTTAGCGATGTGTATAAAATACACCTATCGCACCAACAGAATTAAATTTATATTGTTTATTTATTTGTAGGAAAAGCAGCGATAGCCTAGTGGTGATACCAACCGACTGCCATGCAGAGGGTATCGGGCTCGAATCCACGGCGCGCATCAATGACTTTTCGGAGTTATGTGCGTATTGAATTGTAAATTATCGCTTGCCTCGTGCCTCGGAGAGCACGTTAAGCCGTCGGTCCCTGTTGTCATGAAGATCTTTGACAGTTAGTACCTTCTAAATAAACTGACACTAGTCTAAACCATGGAATATCGCTACCCCTTCGGGTTGTGGAAGTCAGACATGCAGTTGCTCCGTGGAAAAGCTAATATTCAGCCAAATCCGGTTAGACTTGAGACGGTTGAAACAGGGATAACGCTCGGAGGATGATTTATTTGTTGGAATATTTGAATCATACCTACCTACTTATTTTTCCTTACAAGCTGAGCTTGGTTATAAATTTATTAACTAAGGACAACTTACACACACACTTATCTGATCCCAGTGTAGTTCTGTGTTTCGGCACACTACCTCTACCATTTCACCACGTCTATTATTTTTTTTATATTCTTTTTTTCTCCCTGATTCCAAATTATGCGAGCTTGTACTTGCAACGAAGCAAATAACATACAGCTTTACACATAATATATTGTGAATTACATACAGACGCATTTGTGCTCATCGCAAGAGTTGTCTTGGGTGGGAATATAACCCACGACCGCCAGCTTAGTCGAGGTCGCTAACATAAATTAGTACGCCCAGAAGAGATTTAGGATTTGGTGATGCTTGTTCCTAGTTCGAGGAATGATTAATATAAGTTTATTTAACCTACCATCAAAATACATTTTTAGGTAGTATAGCCTTGCACAAAGGCTTCCAGTTTACCCTCACAACATCTGTCCAAAGTCCTGTCAAAGTTGAACAAACCGTTTCAGAGAAGAGGGAACGAACTGCAATACCAACTGACAACAATTTTTATATTGATTTCATTTTTTTACATTTTGCTGTCATAAACAAACACTTTTCCATTTTTCTTCTTCTTGTCAGTGATTTCATCTTTTCCATTTAATTTGTACATGTATTTTATACATATGTGTAGAATAGTAACAGTTTATAGCAGAAGAAATGCACCTAAAGCATAGAGCATAGATATTTATTTACCTAAAGTCCGTGCCACGAGAACATAGACTTTTTGTAAACAAAGAATTTCTACTAAGTAACTTAGCGACAGTTCTGTCCAAAACAAATAGTGTCAGATCCAATGAGAGCAACGGTACCAATGAATACAGATTAACATAAGAAGCGTATTTCTTAAGGATGTCGTGTGCCGATTAAAGTTGGCGTATTGACGGTTGTCAGTGTAGTACTACACTGACAACCTACACTGACAACAGTCAATACGCCAACTTTAATCGGCACACGACATCCTTAAGAAATACGCTTCTTATGTTAATCTGTATTCATTGGTACCGTCAATACGCCAACTTTAATCGGCACACGACATCCTTAAGAAATACGCTTCTTATGTAAATCTCTATTCATTGACGGTACATAGATACGTGTCATTGCAAAGTAATATGTTAATTTGATCTCGTTTTCATCGATATATGCGCTGTCAACAGTGTTTCGTGGTAGTGGAACATGTCAGACGCATGGAACGTCAACATTTTGCGTTAGTTACATTCTTGGGCTTAGCGGGCAATTATCAGAGGATAGCCGTGTGGTTGACGGCATAGAATACAAGTGTCACCACCCTCTATCTTCCCGTGGGTGTCGTAAGAGGCGACTAAGGGATAACACGATGCAAATACCATCTTTGCGTAGAGACGGAAAACTCGACATCAAACCCTATACGACTGCCTCGTTGGTCTCGCGGCATAAATGTGCGCGTGGGATCGGGAGGTCCCGGGTTCGATTCCTGGGTCGGGCAGTGTTATTGGGTTTTTCTGTCACGAAATTCTCAGTAGCAGCACGGAGTCTGGAAATGTGCCCGGTACGGCAATAGGCTCGCCCCTTATTACGTGGGACTAAAGTATATCTGGCGAAAAGTGGGCGTAGGAATACACCTCTGCCTACCCCTTCGGGGATAAAAGGCGTGACGATATGTATGTATGTATGTAAAAAAATATTTTTTTGGATGTCAAGAAGAGGAAGTTTAAATGCGAGTGTATGGCGACACAGCGCTCGTCCTGCCCGCATCTCGGAAAAGCGGGTGCAGCATTGCAGATGCCAAACTATTTGTCGCACAAAACAATTCATTATACCTAATAAAAATAAATAGTTTCTTCAGACAAAGGTAATCCCAAATGTTATTTTACCGTAAGTTTTTAATGGATTTTGTTTAAGTTCATTCTGACGGTTTCATTCATACACAACGTAAAATCTCCATGCCTAGAAATTTAATGGCAATGTACCTACTAGCTAGTGGTCTGTAATATTATTCATTTATGGGGATTTTTTAAATATTTTAGAATAGCTTAGCTATTTTTGTTGCATATGATTAAAAAAATAAAGTCAATAATTAGAATACCATTTTTGTTTTCATTATTGACATTCATGGTTCTCTATTATTGTCTTGCATTTACAGAATTACTTACGTGTAAAAAACTACAAAAAATCGGAAAATTCATGAAAATACTGCCGGGCAATTCGACCACTCAAACACAAAATCAAATATGTTTATTTTTGTAAAAATAGAATATTTTTGGTCACGACTGGCAGTCATAGATAATAAAATATAAATTCGAATACATACTAGCATAATTGAGCATTAAAAAAAAAACAACTGTTCAAAAAGTATAAAAGTTCACTAAAGTATAAAATTTCTAAGACTGTTTAAAACAAAGGTTGTGAAGCCCTGAATGTGTGTTTACAAAAAGTCTATCTTCTCGTGGCATCAACTATAGTACTATATCATTAGGATTGTGTAATGTAACATAGGTATCTACAGCGGGAAAGCCCGCTTATCAGAAGCAGATATCAGTGGTCTTGCTTCATTAATTAACTATCCTTATCAAAACATAATAATATATTGCAAACGTACTACCTTTTTGTTTATAAAACGCTAGCAATGACTCAACATGTTAGACCTTTTTACTTCACTAAGAATGGAGAATAATTTTCTACGCCATTTCAAACAGTGTATTCAAATAGCATTCCATCAGCGATATCGCTATGCGCTAACAGCAAAAATGTACGGAACTGGCTGGAACGCATTTGTTATGTCACAATATGGTCGACAGAATCAATGAATACAGATTTACACAGAAGCGCAGTTCTTAAGGATTTCGTGTGCCTATTCCAAGTGGAGACTGTCTCCAGTTTAGTTTGTAGTTGGTGCCGTTAACGGCGCTGGCGCCGTTCTCCGTCTGTCTTGCTCTCGTAGTTAAGATACACAGGAGGAACGTTCGGCTCTCTTGCTCTCGTAGAGACAGCTGTCACAGCGCGACTATCACGCCGCCAAGCGGCAATTTGGGTCACAGAAAGTTTTTCTTCAGAGCGCCCTTAAGAAATGCGCCTCTATGTAAATATCTGAGCTCTTTGATATATGTAGGTACTTGCGGAACTGGCTGGAACGCATTTGTTATGCCACAATATGGTCGACAGAATCAATGAATACAGATTTACATAGAAGCGCAGTTCTTAAGGATTTCGTGTGCCGATTCCAAGTGGAGACTGTCTCCAGTTTAGTTCGTAGTTGCCGTTGGCGGCGCTGGCGTCGTTCTCCGTCTCTCTTGCTCTCGTAGTTAAGATACACAGGAGGAACGTTCGGCTCTCTTGCTCTCGTAGAGACAGCTGTCACAGCGCTACTGCCACGCCACCAAGCGGCAATTTGGGTCACAGAAAGTTTGTCTTCAGAGCGCCCTTAAGAAATGCGCCTCTATGTAAATATCTGAGCTCTTTGATATATGTACGGAACTGGCTGGAACGTATTTGATATGTCACAATATGGTCGACAGGTCGACAGAATGAATAGCTTATGTTACCATGGCAACCAAACAATAGCCATATTCGAAATCAGAAGCGAATGCCACTTGTCTAGACTCTCTGTTCCAAAAAAAAAATAAGACGTTACGTACCAAATAAAATCATCATCATTCTCTTAGCTTTATCCCAGTTTCAATCTGGGGCCCGCTTACTAGTCTAACCGGATTTGGCTGAATATTAGCTTTTCCACAACCGCAACCCGAAGGGATAGCGATATTCCATGGTTTAGACTAGTGTCAGTTTATTTAGAAGGTTCTGACGCCCTGTAACGATTGTCAAAGATCTTCATGACAACCGGGACCGACGGCTTAACGTGCTTTCCGAGGCACGGGACAAGCTATAATTAACAATTTAATACGCACATAACACCGAAAAGTCATTGGTGCGTGCCGTGGAATCGAACCCGATACCCTCTGCATGGCAGTCTGTTGGTATCTCCACTAGGCTATCGCTGCCTAAATAAAATATAATAGAAAATGAATTATTATGAAACATATGTGATTCATGGGACAAGGAATGGGTTATTTTACCCCGTTCCCTTTTCAGTACTACCTGCATATAGACGTTTTTTTTCTAGAGGATGGGTACTTTCTTTTTATTTAAAAGTTCTTGCTCGATCCCGTGGGAATTAGGTACGGGAAAACCCTCCTTAGCGCGCCATTACGGTCTCCAAGCAACATACATGCCAAATTTCAGATTCCTGCGTCCGATAGCTTTGCCTGATACACGAATTGCCTGGTATTGGGCAGCTATTAGATAATTCCATTCAGAAAAATATTTTCGACTCAGAATGGAATCCGATACCTCATGGTCCACAGTCTTTTACACTACAGCCACACACACTAATACCATAGCGGCTAGCAGTGCCGCGCCGAGCCAATCCAGCGCCTGTGTGCGAAATCAATGAAGCGCCTTTATTCGTACTTTTTCAAATGTAATTTTAATAGTCGTTGGAATTTCACCTGTTCGCGCGGTTTCTTTCCCTTGCGCCTGTGTGCGCCGCATACATCGCACATAGGGGTGGCTCAGCCCTGGCGGAATTTGGTGATCATACCGACTCTAATAGTCGGAAGACTCGGAAGTCAACTTGCAGCGCCTACAAAAATAATGATAGCAATATCTATTTTAGGAATTAGCTCTATTAATGTACAATTTCCAACAACTCTGACGATATTTAGATCATAGTTGATGAAAAATAACAATTCAAGATGAATTCTTTTAAAAAATCGGATACTAAAATATTATTATTCAATAGCCTAGTAAGAATTGCAGTAGCATAACGGATAGCAGTGCCGCGCCGAACCAATCCAGCGCCTGTGTGCGAAATCATTAACACAACAGAACATAATAAGCATTATTTAGCATCAACACAATTTACTAAATGTGTACCACAGGTATATAATGAATGTCATTGATACAACTTGATCCACAGTATATTATTCTATCCTATATTACAATCTTTAATATCTCACAAACGATCAAACTACCCACAATATCAATAAGATTACACCATCTTACATTGTTTCCTAGATGATTAAACAAAAGAACAAGCAACAGAATATTAAAACACAGTGGCAGTTAAATAGTCAGAACCATATCGTACCTGAGCAGTCGTCGAAGGAGAATAGGGCGAGCTAGCCGAACCTGTCGACTTATTTAGCCAGCGTACACCTTATTTACACGTTTGACAGTTTAACTGTCAAACGTCATGTCAGTGACAGTAATTTCAGGCCAAAGCCTAAATATCATTATATATCTCTCATGTGCGACAAACAATGAAATTATACCTATTCATCACAAATCATACCTCGTTACAGGATATTTTCCAAGTGCGGCCGCTTTATTTATACCATTTTATTTATACGCTTTTATGTATACGACTATAATAGTTTCGCCGGTGTATTTAGAGAAAAATAAAGAAGAGTCTCAAAAAACTGTCTACGAAATATCGTTCTACGCAAAAGATAAGTAAAATTGAATGATCGACATTGAAAGAAAACTCCATTATTTTTAGAATCAAACACACGGTATAGTTACACCTAGTTGTGTACATCAGAATTGCGGGTGTACCTCAAAGAATAGTGGTTTTATATACACGGAAGCAATGTACAAGCAATGTAAGGAATGTGCGTAAAATTTAAGGCAATGTACTTTTATAAAACTAGAGTTATTTCAAAAAGTTAGTGAGCCGCCAGGCTGATATAAGAATGGCGGGTGTACTTTTATTCTGAGCATATTACTTACTATCTAGGTATGAACATATGAACGTAGCAAAGTATCAGCAATGTTCTTGAACGTACCAAAAGCAGAACCAGATGCGGCAAAAGGTTTCCGAGTTATTTTGAAAATAAAAAAGTAAATTCAAACGCCTAGTCATTTCATAGTGGCAATCACGACAGAAAGTTCACGCTAATGTTGCCAGCTTAATTCCACTTTCTCCTAACATAAATTAATCCTACCGAATACATAATGCCCTTTACAAATGCAGGTAGTTTGCCCTATCCATTCTAGAGTTTTGCGATTAGTATGCATTATTTGGTTCATATACGGGGCTAATGATGGTCATCAATAAAGTAAAGCTGGAGCATGGTCACAACAGGCTTATTTTAATAATTTCACTTTCGTTTATCTTGTGAGTGCATGTGCCAACTCTGGTTTCCGAGTCAATTTAATTATAATTAAAGCACATGGTATACATCAAAATCGCTTAATAGTTTTACAAAAGTACATTGCCTTAAATTTTACGCACATTCCTTACATTGCTTGTACATTGCTTCCGTGTATATAAAACCACTATTCTTTGAGGTACACCCGCCATTCTGATGTACACGTCTAGGTTTGGGCTTAGATTGGATTTGTCAGAGGACGCAATTTTATTTTTAAGATCTAGTAAATTCAAGTTTATGAACTAGCCATCCATGCAACGCAGTCGCTATCTTCGAAAAATAGGTGAATGGCTTTTATCTGGCAAACTATTGGGCGTGCATAAAATTAGTGAAAATATATTTGGTTGAAATTATTCTATACATATTTTCGAATAAGAAAATATTATTTAAAAGCTTTCACTAACAAAGTTGGTATTAAAAAACCTATTCTTCGTCTTTTTATAAAGAACATACATTTTGAGAAAGGCTTTGAAGCATTTTGGGCTTCTGCCCAGCCTTTCTCAAATTTATAATCATATTGTAAAATCATATTTATATTTTCAATCAATAATCTTATTTTCGATACGTAAAGCTTCAAATAATTATCTTATTTGATAGGCAACTAAATAGCTCACCCTTTAAAATAATATTAGGGGTTAAAGTATGAAATTGCCGATTTGTACTGAAAATCAAAATTGATTATTTTTTAAATTTTTAACATATTTAGTTAATCAAAATAGTTACCATTATTATCTATACATTGCTGCCATCTAATAGGAAGGTCATTTATGCCTTTGCGATAGAACTCTGAGGATCTAGACTGCACAAACTGTATGAAAGCATTTTGTACTGCCTCCTGGGAAGAAAACTTCTTGTCACGTAGATAATTGTCCAAATCACGAAAAAAATGGTAGTACGTTGGAGCAAGGTCTGGCGAATACGGAGGAATGGTTTCTAACTGCAGTTCCTGAAGGGTCAAAACGGTTTCTCGTGCTGTGTGAGGTCTCCCGTTGTCATGGAGCAATAATGGTGAAGATCGATTCATGAGTCGGGGCTGTTTTACTGCTAGTTTTGCCAACATTGTTCGGAGTTCGGTACAGTAGACATCTGCCGTTATTGCTTGACCACATCGGAGAAAACTATAGTGAATATCACCATGCTGAAACCACCAAACAGTTACTATTACCTTTTTATTGGTAAGCTTTGCTTTAGGTCAAACGCTACAACAGTGTGTTGTAGCGTTTGACCTGGGGTCAGAAATTGCATTTTTCATTTACGGTTATCATAAACAATCCACTTTTCATCACATGTCACAATTCGATCCAATATTCCTTCATTTCTGTACTGATTCAACAAGGCAACACAAGTTTCAACACGCGTTTCTTTCTGCAAATCAGTCAAATCATGAGGCACCCATTTTTCGTATTTTTTTATTTTATTGATTTGACGCAAATGAGTCAATATTGTGGGTAAGGTAACGATAAACCATGACGCTAATTCCTGGGTAGTTTCCCAGGATCGGCTTCCACCATCTCTCTTAATTCATCGTTATTCACCTGTGTGGACGGTCTTCCTCGTGGCTCGTTCTTGAAGTCGAAGTTTCCATCGCGAAAGCGTTTAAGCCAAAATCGCACGGTGCGTTCATTAGCAGACCCCTCTCCAAACGCAACATTGATATTGCGGGCTGTTTCTGCCGCGTTACTTCCGCGTCGGAACTCGTATTCAAAAATCACTCGAATTTTCGCAGTATCTATCTTTCTTGTCTAAGTCGAATAACAAAAACAATTGTCGATATTCAAATGTTTCACATTTTTAAAAGAAGAACATCATAACTAGAAACCATGTGAAATAAGTTTCATTCAAAAACCTGAAATCATGAAGATTCTATGTCAATTCAAAGTACCTATTACAATAAAACGGCAATTTCATACTTTAACCCCTATTACCTTTACCTATGCCCCCCGTGGGATCTCCACCTTGTCGTGGTGGAGGGGCTCAGTAACCGTGGTTAGGTCACCCACGGTGAAGCTAAGCGAGATCCCGGGAGTGGACGCTCCGCGTGGGCTAGACGGAGGCCTGCGCCGGATGCGTTGTCACGTTTTATTTTACTTTTAGAATAAATAAAACGAACAAAATCTCAAAGGCAGGGAACATTTAATAATTATTTATAAAATTAAGTAGAGGGTACGTGGGTTAAGGCCGGTACAAAGGATAGTCACGTAGGTGGCTCCAGAATACCGCACTCTCCTGCTTGGTGATAGGCTCCGGCGAAGCTCAGCGGAACACGACGTAGCGCAGCGTAGCACAGCAAGGCGTGGTCGAGCAACCGAGAAGATTTGACGAAGCAATCACGAGGTGCAGATCTTCAGCCGCTTAGAGCTTCCCAGTGTGGGAATGAATAAAACACTTTGAAAGAATAACTTATTATCGAGGGTAACCTGACGTAATTCAGAGTAGTACGTGAGGTGTCGGATAGTGTTTGGGAGCGTCTGCCACGACCGTGCTGCGACTCACTGTCCTCAGGAGGCGCCGACCAATAGGAAAAGTGAAAGGCAACAAACAGTTAAAATGTTTATATAAAACAGCTCGCGGGTGCGTGGCGTAGTTAGTTTATTGTTATAAGTAGGTAAGTTTAAATATGTAGTTATATAGTTTTAGGTATGTAATATATGATTGTCTAGTTTTAAGTAATTAGTTTTTAGTAGGTATGTAAAAATGATCGTTACAGCGTCCAATGGTGCGGGTGCGAGGGGCAGTTCTTTTGTCCCTCGCAGTCGGGCGTGGTCGCGGGAGGAGAGGCGTGTCGGTGTTGCGTTGCCGCGCGCCCTATCTCACGCGACCAAATAGGGGCGCACCATTGTTGCGTCGCGGTGGGGCCGCAGAGGAAGAGGAGATGCGGTGTTGCGTTGCCGACCTCCCTGTCCTCTGCGGCCGCTGGGTGTTTTGGCGGCGCGCGGCGGAGCCCAACACCTTCATCCGCCGCCAAGGGGGTTTTGTTCGGGGCCCGCCTGACCATCTGGCGGGCCAATACCCGTCGGGAGTAGCGAGGAATGGTTCGGCGATACCCGACCCTACGACACACGGGTACATGAGGCACACGGTCAGTCCCTTCACCCTTCCCCCAGGGCGGAGGGTCTCCATGACGATTTTCCAACCCGACACCAAAATAAAAAAGGTCGTTGCCTTTGAAGTTGCCGTTTTTCATGAAATAAATTAAGCGTATTATTTTCTATATTTTCTATATTTTACCCATGCAATCAATGCATCTTTGCTAACGTATTGGTAGCTTATTGATGCCCCTCTTGCAGAAATCAGCTGGACGGGAGGCAACAAATTCTTCAAAGGCATTTTGTACTGGCTCTCAGGTATTGATTTTGTTGCGCGCCAAGAAGTTATCCAAATTCTGGAAAAAGTAGAAGTCTGTAGGCACAAGGTCTGGTGAGTACGGCGGATGACGAAGAACTTCCAACCCCAGCTCTTGTAGCTTGGAGACCGTCTGCTTTGCAGTATGAGGTCGCGCGATGTCGTGCAGGAGCAGTGGAGCCGAACGATTGACCAACGCTGAGTTCGTAATAAATAAAAAAAATAAATTGCCTAATAATAGATGTTGTTGTGTTGTGAACTGCAAAAAAAACAGCAGAAATAGTCGGTGTAAGTTCTATATATTTCCTACATCGGTCTGGAAATTAAATCAAAGAAATAAATGAATAGATGCTGTAAAAAGGAATAAGTAAGTGAAAAAACCTTTAATTATGATCTTTTTTATTGGCACTATATTTTATGTGATATTTATTATTGTCTTTATTATTTTAGTGTTGATGGGTTGCCATGGTATCCCAAATCTGACGACATAATTTGTAGTGAACGTTTTATGGGAAACAAATAATCAGACGAGGAAGAAAGTCCGAGTTATGCTCCCACGATATTCCCTGAAATATATTGAAAGATCCTAGTTAGATCCACAGGTCCTAGCTAGATATACACGCTAACACGCTTGACAAAACGAAGAACCACGAAAGTCTCACATATCACATCAAGTTAAACAATAATTGAAGAAGGAAATGAATTAAATCAAACTCAACCACTTGTGGTCGATCAAGGATCTCAAGTCAATATGTTTTCTGAATCGAAATTAAGAGATACTAACTTTATTTGTATTAGATTCATTTACAGTGATCACTGTGATGCTGAAATCTAAGTGGATATAACAACAAGTAAGATAAAAGCTGTTGCACTGACAAAAATCGTATGAGGATCAATCTACCGAAACAAAAAGCCAAGAATTTGTTGGTTTTTCATCAAAAAAATTTATCAAGAATTCCTAGATCTTGCTGGTGTGTCATTTAGCAATTTTGAGTTTTTATTAACAAGATTAACTATGAAAAATGTACAGTTTCCATTAAAACAAACTTATGAAAAAAATTAAAACTGGCTTGACATTTTTAGCATTGAGTGTATTATTTGGTGTACGCAGAACCACAATCCCACGAACATTTCATTTGATCTTACAAAATCTAGATTTTGCAACTACTAGTTTAATATTTTGGCCGAATAGCGCCACCGTACAAGCAACACTGCCCAAGTGTTTCAGTGCAGATTACATCAATACAAGAGTTATTATTGACTGTACTGAATTCCGAATTGAAATACCGACAGCGTGGATGATCGTTGATAGTAAAAATACCACTTGTCGTCTTTTTATTTATCTTTAATTTACTATATTTACTAGAAAGCAATAAAATACTGATATGTCATTATTTGGCATAATCCCAGATAGTTGCGCATGCTAGGTGGCGCTACTGTCGTGCACATAGCGAATATATCCACGGTAGTAGAGCCTTGCTGATTTCAGCATGAATGGGCCGGCTCGACCGGGGAAGTTCTACCCTCTCACCGAACATCGACGTAAAGTAACAGTACCTAAACTGTTGCGTTGCGTTCGGTGAGTGAGAGCGCTGGAGGCCCTATCACCTATTCCTTCTCCCTCATCGCATCCTATCCCTTTTCTCAACCCCAAGGGGCGGCAACGCACTTGTGACTCCTGTGGTGTTGCTTGTGTCCATGGGCGGCCGTAATTGCTTACCATCAGGCGATCCGTCTGCTCGTTTGCCGCCTATTACTATAAAAAATAAACATTTTCACCACAGCAGCTCAAACATGCCGCTTTTGCTGCGAGACAACAGTGAACAAAACGCGATTTTGATTCGAGCGTGAGGCAAAGTAGTTTTTTAATTTTTCAATCTTCAGTGTCACGAATTGACATTGTTCAGCCACATATTTGAAACATTCGAATTTTACTGTGCTCTGTCTCTTTCACATGCATATAAAAAGTGAGTGAAAAAACAAACCCCTTCGAATTCGAAATTCGATTTTGGAATTGGACCTCAAAGAATACACCTACGGCAACGCAAAAAAAAAAGAATAAAGAAATTACTTTTTTTATATGTTATTGTTTACATGTTTAATTTATTATTGGATTTTAATAAAAATAAGTCTAATTAATAGTATAAAATTAGTATTTAACCAATACATTTTTATTTAGAATTACAACTATGATACATTTGAAAAATAAACGTAAGGGACGCGGTATTAAAACGCGATTTAAAAAAGTAGCGGGAATAAAAATTTCGCTGATGCTGATACAGTAGGTGTAGCGTAACGTGTTAAAGGAGATGTACCATTTGGCCATACATTATGGGCCTGGCACGGCCAAACACAACACCATGTGTGTTTTGAAGATAAATGACTACTCTATTAACCTGTATAATTTCCTTTTAAATAACTTTTGGTGGAAATAAGATACGAGATATTTGAAATGGAAATTATTCCGCAACTAAATATACCTCAAAATTGAATTTTAACATAAATATAATACCTAGATGTAAATAAAAGTATGTATTTGCGTCTTAAAGAACAAAAACTACATAAAGAGTGGCCAATAATAATGAATAATCACCTGTGTACTAGGGAACCTCGTACTATGTATACTCGTCCAAAAAAGCTAACCGCAATCACAAACACCGCTGCATATTCTTAGCATGGGTAGAAGGTACTGATCATTATTATTGAATTTATATTCAATTACATTACATTAAAACCGTACGAAAACACCAATAAATCAGAGCAAAATATTTACGATACACAGTAGCAATAGCAACACGAATGACTTAACAGATAAAAAAAGTGTTGCAAATGGTTTGAAAAAATATTTCTACTATCGATTAAAAAACAAAACGATTTTTACCGATTAATAATTATGGAATGTATAATAAATTATATATTTCTTGATTATTTTTACAAATATACTTATAAAGTAAATAAAATATATTGTTTTCTAATATAGTAATAAAAATATTATTTCCTTAAAACAATTTCTGTCTACCATACTGAATTTTATTTTTAATGCTGGCAACATAAGACATTCATCCGCTATTACCATAGCTTATTCAAAATAATTAATCTTTAAAAACTAAATTCTTTCACCGATACTCTATCAAGATACGAAAACGATGTAAATTTTTTAAAAATGTTATGTTTAATTTCAACGATTCACAACTTTCTGGCCGCTACAGGCCGTATTTGGTCTTTCTCCTTTATATATAAAATAATCTAAAAAGATGAGTGAAACTAGCGATGATGACTGTACTTTAACACCAGAAAAGTTAAATCAACAAGTGATTATGCAGAATTCAATCTATTCCTGTTCATTTCTATGTCTCCTAAGTAATATGTGTTCTCACTGCTGTGGTGAAAAGTTATGTGTGCTACACGAGAGCAAAGTTTTTTGTATCTCGTGCTGTTGAGTCCCTCACCACGCTCAGGATTCTAACTTTGATTCACTCGCTACGCTCGTGAATCAATCATAGAATCCTTTGCTTGCTCGGGACTCAAAATCAGCACTCGAAACAAAAAACAACTTTGCTCTCTTGTTGCACAAATAACTATTTTCGTCATCATGGATACGTTAAAAATTCGAATAATTATGGAGTATTAGTACCGTCGTGGCAGCAAAGCGGCTCAAACGGCACGCAACATTAACGACATTTATGGAACGAACACTATAAACGAACGCACCACCCGTTATTGGTTTGCCCGCTTCCGCTCTGGAACTTTTGACTAGAAAAATAAAACCCGTAGTCGTCCAAAAACTTTGGTCGACAATGGCGAATTAAAGGCGATTGTGGAAGCTGATGATACTCAATCTACGGCTGAATTAGCAGCAGCTTTCGACGTAGCATCAAAACAATATTGGTCCATTTGCGTCAAATTGGCAAGGTAAAAAAGCTTGACAAATGGGTACCCCACGAACTCAATGATCGCCAGCGCGAAGTACGCGTCAAGACGTGCCTTGCATTGCTCAACATTCATACAAATGAAGGAATATAAATCGACGACCGGTTGGCGCAGCGGGAGTGTAAGCGACTGCTACGCCGAAGGTCGCGGGTTCGCATTCCGCTCAAGTCAAACATTTGTGTGCAGGAACATGGATGTTTGTCTTGGTCTGGGTGTTTGTATGTATAATATGCATGTATTTAAAAAATCCGGGGGGATGGGCCTCGTTAGCCTGGGTTGGCAACCTGTCTAGGAGAAGGAAAACTCCGAAATTAAACCAAACGTTCGGGGAGATGGGCCTCGTTAGCCTTGGTTGGCAACCTATCTAGGAGAAGGAAAACTCCGAAATTAAACCAACTTCTAGGGAGCATACCTGACACAAAACCCCGATCTAAGGTGTGAATCGACCCGTGCCGAAGGAT